>JARWLC010000009.1:4467500-5010000 GCA_033318265.1 Phyllotis vaccarum | reverse complement strand
TAATTGTTTGTCTGCTTATACTTCTGCCGTGGATTTCTGGGTTTGGCTTTTGGTGGTGGATATAAGCATAAAAATATAAAAGCTTGGTGTTACATACCTTTATTTCCAGCACTATGGAGGCAGAGCCAAGTTGATCTCTATGAGCTCAAGGCCAGCCTGGACTACACTGCAAGTCCCAGTAATCAAGGCTATGTAGTGAGAGTCTGTTTAGAATTAATAATAATAATAGTAAATAGTAAAAGTAACCCAAAGGCTGGGGAGATAGGTCTATTGGTAAAATGCTTATCTCATAAGCATGAGGACCTAAGTTTGAGGCCAAGAGTCCACCAAGAGCCCACATAAAAGTGCGTGCTTAACAAGGTGGTATGCAGTTGCTATCCCAATGCTGAGAGGCTGAGCAGAAGGAATTTTGGTGATCACTAGCTGGCCTAACTAGTATGCGCACACTTGAAAGGGGAATGTAAAGTAAGCTGATATTAAGTAGCTTTTCTCTCAGGTTCCTTGTTCCCACCTTAAAAACAAACAAACAAACAAAAAAAACCTGTTTCACTACTGCCCTATGGATGCTCTCCTATTGTGTTAAATGGAAAGTGTTAAATGCTGCTTGGTGATCTGCACTATTGCACTTCTGCCTTTTGGCATCAACACCAATCCTTTACGAACATAGCCAGTGAGCAAGGGTATGAAATTCCAAAGACAGATTCTGAATAAGAAAGTCTACCCTGTAGCAGGAACCTATACTCTCAGTCCTCTGGTGATACTAAAAAGCTTTATTTAGGAACCACTGAGGCTCTCTAACTCTTCAAAAAGAAAAGAAAATATATATTTAATATTTATATACTGGCCCCTAGAGCTGTAAAGGGTCAATCAAAAAAACATAATGAGGGTATTTAAACAAAACTACTACGTGCGTCTCCAAAGATACTTGTCTGCACCATAATGTGCTGTACAAAATTACTTCCGACGGCACACGTCTAGCAAGCATTGCCCTGGTGTCATAATAAAACATGTAAGAGATACCAGATCCGGTTCCTGAAGGTTCTTAATGAAAACCATTTGATTTCCTTTTTAGAAAGACTGTCATTTCTATTCCCTTCCTTCAATGACCTACAATTTCTAAGCTATTTTTAAAACTGCATTACCATCTTACTTTAAATTCTAATGATCTTATAATTATATTTTAAATTAGCATGCACTCCTTTAACTGATACTCTTTATTGAAAAATAATTAATCCAATAAACATCAAATTCTGTTCCTTAAGTCACAATCAGCAGAAACCACTAATGAATTGTGTACTTCCAAAGAAGTGGCTGTTACTGTTTCTAGATTTCCAACATGAAATTCCAGTTATATTTATCAGGGTTCTTTCTGCATAACAACTAGTAATTGAAGAGCATGCTGAGCTTGAGTTACACTTGATGATTAAACCTGTGTTGCTCGGCCTGCATTAGTCTTTTGTCCTACCATGCTTTTAATTGCCTTAATTTAAAACTATTTCCAATAAAGGAAAAAAAAACACACTAACTATATAAGAAGAAACAGAAACATGAACATCAAACACGCTGCAGAGTTCAGAATTAGAGCATGGAGGTCATGGAGCTTTCACAAATGTAGATAAGCAAGATCCTGAGTACCTGGAACTCTGCTATAAAAAAGCCCACAGTCTCCATGTACCTGCAAGGATCCTACAGGATTGCTCACCTGTGCCTTAATGCAGACAGCTCTGCCATACATCTCTCACAGCCTGTTACCTTCCTGGTGAGAAGTCTGACAGAAACTATGGCAATCCCTAATTGCAAGGGCTTGACAGTTCTCACAATTTTCACAATTTTAGCACTTTTATTATCAAACAAAAACAGTAATTTGATTTAGTTGTAAAGTACACTTGCTGGAATCACACCCTACTCCTCCAGTGTAACCTTCCAAGCGATGGCAGTGACACTAACTTTACAGCACAGCATTTAATATGACATATGAAAACAAGGCTATCAAAATCATGGAGGAAGACCAACACGTCCCTTTTTCTCAACTATCTAGGCAAAAGAAGAGTATCCCAAGCCGCAGGGAATTAGACTTTGAATTAGCATTCACTCTTTTAACTGATTACCCACACAGGAGCTAGACAGCAAACAAGGAAGTCCATTATCTGCTAGAATAGGCATGTGTAACTACAAAGGTTTGGAAAAGGAAGAACTGTCCTCACCAGTCTTCCTCCACTCATTCCTACAGCGACCTGACTTTTGATTGTCTTGCCTACCTGTCTATGCATGATTTTCCCCCTTTAAATCTGCAGGGCGCTGAACAGCTGGACTGCTCTCCCACTTCTAACCATGCCCACAGGCAAGATGGCTCTCCGGTGAGGCAGGGGTAGTGATAAAGCTTGCTGCCAGAGGGCACTCTGAGGTAAAGTCAGTTATTTAGTGGCACATAAACTTGGCAGTAATGTGCAGAGACCATTGCCTGGAAGAGAAGAAGTGCTCTGGAGGAATTAACCACCAGAATCATGAGACCAGTCTTCCTGACAGACAGCCCTTAGGAGTCAAGATCTGTCACACTTCTCCAAGATCACATCTTCATCTTCAGCTTACCTTTTTCATAAAAACTAAACAGTGCCCACACACAGACATGAGAGTCAGAAATAATCTAAGACCTGGATCAGTTTAAGACCCTCCTTCTTCACTCTCTCCTCCCTCCCTCCCTCCCTCCGTTTCTTTCTTTAGTGCCAAGTGTGGATCCAATGCACTGCACATGTTAGACAAGTACAAGCAAAAGCTATATCCCAACCTTTACCTGCTTTTCATTAATTACGTCTGTACTCCTAACAATAATGCAACTTTGTTCTGTGTGCTTCTGAACTTCAAAGAGTGGGAACAAGGGCGAACACTATATGTGGTCTTCTATATTTAGTTTTGTTTCCCCTTAACAGTTAAGTTCCTTTAAGTGTGAGTCTCCCCAAGCTGCGTATGGTGGTAAAGGTTGTCAAGGTAAATGTGTGGCTGGCCTCAAGCCTATAATCATTCCCTCAGCCTCTAGAGCAGCTGGAATCTTAGATGTCTGTGCTCAAACATGCCTACCTAAGGCTTTCCCTTTGGACATGTCTCCAGGCACTGAGGTTAAATTCTTCCCTGGAGCAATGTTTTTTAAATGTAACCATCAACAGGATTTGTCAGCCCAAGCCTTTAACCCATCAGAAACAGGCAGACAGAGATCTTTGTGAGCTTGAGATTAGCCTGGTTTTCATAGAAAAAGTTCCAGGCCAGCCTGCCTCAATAAAAATAAAAAACAACCATCAAATTTTTTATTAATGCTGGTTAACAACTTAGCACGCCACTGCTATAAAAAAAGACTGAGAGGCAGTAACCTTAACACTCGCGGGTGGCTGATGAAGGATTTGGAGTCAGAAAGTCCATACAGCTCACATCACTGCCAGCACTCCTCCCAACAGTATCATCAGGCCTTTTCATTTTTCCCTACCTAATCTATGTCTAAGATACATACTTGGTTATTTATCCTTTCTTCTGCTATTCTGTGTGAGGGAGAGACAGATTCTGGGAGGCAGTCCCCATAGTTTCCGCTGCTATGCTGTGTGCATCCTATGCTGGCTGGCGCCTGCAAGCTTCTTAGCCGGTCTCCTGTCCCCACTATCCATCTCATTGTACTGGGATTATGGGTGTGTGCCTTCCTGTGCCGGCTTTTCACCTGGGTTCATCACACTTTAGTGAGTATCAATTTTACCTGCCATCTCACTGACTTCCTATTATTCTGATTTTTGCTGCTTGCTCTTCCAGTAGTATTAGCCTTTTACCAGTAATATGCACTGATACATTCAATTTTGTTAACCTGCCTGATCATTTCTGGGTCTTTTCATATACCATTATCGATACTAATAATGTCAATAAAACTCATTGTTTCCCTTATGACTTGTACCTTTTCTGATTGATTGAAGAACCTCACTCAGCTGTACAACTATTGGCGTGGATTACTTCCTAAATGTTTTACAATTTCACTTTCAATATTTAAGTCTTTTATTAAGCTGTACATGACTGCTTTTAGTTACATTAATTAGACATGCATCCCACAAACAGTAAGTTCCTATATGCTTATCAGCACAGATATAAACTATAGTTTTAAGATATGAAGGTGATACAAGTGAACTTGAGAAGGTGCTTAACAATTTGAGTCCTGTTTCTGACCACTGCACTTCCCAGGCTCTGCCCAGCTACTGAGACAGACCCCTAGAATGCCCTGCCCTCTTTTAGGATGCTCTGTGCCTGGCAAACTGCCTTCCTAACCCCGTCATAAACTAAACCTCCTTCTGTGCTCTGCCATACAGTACAACCATGCGATGCTTACAAGACTATAAACTCCCTGGGAGCAAAGCCTACAGTCAGACATCTAAGGACTTAGATGAGAGAGGGCTACAGTGTTGTGGAAGGCAGCAAACTGGCCTAGTGACTACAAATAGCAGCTGGAGACTTACACCGCCTTGGCTAGAATCCCAGCACCACCATTTCAGAGCTGCACAGAGCTGTACAAACTGCTCACCTTAAACTGATTAAAGTGGATAAAATCTAGTCACAGCTTCAGAGAATGTGCTAGAGACTAAAGGAGATTATGAAAAATGTTTATATAAACTAAGAGCTCAAAACCGTATTATTAGTTCCATGAATTCTGTGTATTACTTTTATTATTCCTTAGTATTTCAGACACTTCCAATTTTCTGGGGTATACACGAGAGTCAAATTGTTAAAAAAAAAAAAAAAAAAAAAAAGTAACATTACATGCAGAAAATAACCATGTACATAAAAGCAATAATGCTCAAAAAGAGAAATGAAACTTCCTGTTGGGGCTATCCATCCATGTTCACCCTCTCCCCAAAAGATTCCTCCTCCAGAGCTACCTGTGAGAAAGCTCTGGATACAATTTTTAGGCCCTGTATACTTTGATACTGTTGTCAACTTGAGTGAGCTCTGCAGCTACTTCTTAGTTATACTGTGGGGAGTTACAATGGAGGAGCAAACACAACTGCTGAAACTATAATCTAACTGCAATAGTGAGAAGTATAGTTGGCGGAGAATAATGAAAAGAATAAAAGTCACTTTTCACCAGAAGAACTCTTTAATGCAAATATGGGTGTGTGTGCCCAAGAGATATGGGTTATGTTATATCTGAATCTGGAAGGTCCCCCACATGTTTCAGTTTTGAACTCTTGATGCCCAGCTTATGGTCTTACTTTGAACCTTGTAGATCCTGTTGGGCAAAAGATCACTTGCCCTGATTCCAACCTGTTTTCACTTCTTGATATGCAACACACACTCCCAAATCCATGAATTCCACCATGCTTTCCCACACTTTCAGCTACTTGAAACAAGGAGCTAATAAAACTCACTTGGGTGGTTTCTGTCAGGTATTTTGATCACAGCCAATGCAAAAGTAACTAATAGAAAAAACAAGTCCCAAAGAATTGAGGTCATTGCGGTAACTAACCCTAACCCTGCAGTTTAGGTTCTTGAGACTGACGCACAAAAGGAATGTAAAGGAGTCTGGAAACACAGGCTAAAGAAGCTTAGCTCTAGAATGTTACACACAAAGAGTTAATCGTCAGTTTTTCTGGGACATCCACAGACCAGAATGTCAAAAGAAATGCAGACAGTAGAAACCATATTCATGACTTTACAGAGGGGAACAAGGATCCCATTGGGTATTAGACTAAACACCATTCTTGTTACATTCTAGCAAACAACCTAGCTGTAGGTTTTCCATGTTCTGAAATCTGAGCAAGACTCAATTCAAAAGTAAAAGACTAATTTATTTGGGGGGAAGAAAATTTTGAGATATGGTAGCTTTTAACCAGTTACAGTAGGAAAAACAAAACAAACAACAAAAACAGAGCACAAGGCTCTGAAAAAGAGTCAGTGGCCAAGAAAGTAGTCAGAACAGCTTTCGGGTCATGAACAAAACAAGTATAGAAAATTAGTAATTATTAAAGTGATCGACACTATTAAAGAGAAGCAGGACAATGTGCACTGTGACAATATCAAGTTTGCCTCACTGGTAAGATTCCAAGGGAAAAATGGCCTTGTTGAGGGTGCTGTGTCACTGAGGATGGACTCTGAGGTTTGAAAACCCCATACCAGGACAAGTCGTCTTCTCTCTCTGCCTGGAACTTGCAAAATTCAGGTAAACAACTGCCCCAATGCCATACAAACCCGTCTGCCTGCAACCATGCTTCCAGCCAGGATAATCATAGACAGACAAATTCTCTGAAACTACAAGCAAGCCCTCAAATAAATGCTTTCTTTTATAGGCTGCCATGGTGTCTCTACACAGCCAAAGGACAGTAACTAAGACACTAGCTCACCCAGAAACAATTGCCCCTAAGAGCAGAGGAATCTGGATTCCCTACACCCACACAAAGACCACAACACTTACAGAGAGCTAAGGGTCCTGACACCTGGGACTGCACAAGACCAGCAACAAAAGCTGGTATCACCTCCTGCTATCTTCACTCAAACACCATCCCATAAGTATATAGAGAGGTGGCCTGGGTTACAAACTCAAACACCCAGTCTCTCTTCAAACACATTTCTTCAGGCTGCTATCTATGAGCTTCCTGTATGTGTCTCTTCTGTCAAAGCTCATTCCTGCAGTTGACAACCAAGAACCATGAGTGGCACTGTAACACCTTGCCCTCAGAGAACACTGTGTCAACACTAGATTGTACTGTGGCTGCCAATTACTATCCTATTCCTCAGTTTACTTGGGCAATGACTGGCACAAAGCAAGCAGGAAGAAATGTTTCCTGTATGAATTCCTAAGCTGGGGAGAGCAGTAGACCACCATGCATAAACACCCACCAGAATCAATTACTGCCAAGAGTGGCAAAGTACCATGTGGGACTGCACAACTTAACCCATTCATGAATTTACAAACCACGATTATTTTCATCACCTTATTAGAAAACCACTAAAAAAAAAAAAAATCACTAGTGTTCTCTACCTGTAATAAATAACCCCTGGACTAAGTACATGCCTACTAAAAGTTGACACCAAAATCAAATGCTAAGCCCCTCAAGGTTACAACACATCAGGTAAATGGGTGTAACTTCCTCTCTATTTCCAGATCTCTATTTTAGCACTTACAAAACAAATGTTAGTTTTCCAGAACCTAGAATAGTGGCTGGCACAAACAGGAAGCGGTGCTTTTTAAGTAGAGACACTTTGCCTTGCCACTGTTTATGAAACACTACAACTTTTCTACAAATCTGAAAAACACTAAAATAAATAAAAAATAAAAAAATTAACGGAACCAGTCTTCATTAAATAATTATTACATCTGCTATACTACAAAACTTAGTTTGTGCCAACAAGAATAATCCTTTTTTGTAACAATGTGGTTGTTGATTTTGCTCAAGTCATTTAATAGTTGTTCATAAAATTGGGAGTAACTACTATACAAGATTGCCCTGCTTTATAGAGTATATTCCTAATCAGTGTTTTGTTTCAAAATGGACTAACCAATTAGGTTCATACTGTGTGTGAATAGTCCTGTCACGCATAGGCTAAAAAGTCACCAATAGATATGACTGCCCATAATATAATAAATCCAAAAGAACTCAATATAAATGATCCTCTCAAAACCCAGCACAGCCAACAGGGGTCAGTAGCTGCTGCTCCGGGTGCCCAGCAGAATGAACTGCAGACAGGAGGCAGGCAGAGCCACCCGGTGCTCCTGAGGAAGCGGAGGTGAGTGGGAAGGGGCACGCTGGCCACCGACAGGCCGTCCGGTGTCACCGCCCGCAGCGACCCTAGTCTCCGGGCAGTCGCACAGAGCAGAACCTCCCTTTCCGTCCCGGGCTCCCTGTCACTAGCACGGCGTAACGGAAGAAGCGCGAGTGGCAGCGGCTTAGGCAGGGCACCCGGGTGCAACGGGAATGGGTTGCCCGGAAGCTCGACCCTCGGAGCTGACACCGGGCAGCGATACGGCCAGGGAAGCATGGCCCCCCACCCCGGGACGGGCAGGGGAACGGCCTGTCTGGGAGCCGGAGACTGCGCAGTGACTCTGAGCAAGGCGTCAACGCTCCAGCCGAGGGGGGACCACCCTTCCCGAGGGGGCCCGAGAAGGCACGAGGCCAACGCGGCACCGCCGGCTGGAACTCGAGGCTGAGGGCGCCGGGCAGCGGGACGTGCGCCGCCGACAGGCGAGGGCGTGGGTCCCGGCGTGCGGCGGGGCGGCGTCGGCCCCGGCGGGGAGGGGCGGAGGCGGGGGAGGGGGCGGGAGCGCGGCCGGCCCGCAGGCTCTCGACGCTACGCCACCCGCCCGAGCCCTCAGGCCGCCGTCCCGGGACCCCGAGCCGATGCCAAACCATCCCCGCCCCCAGGCCCCCCGCCCCGTCGGAGAATAACTCACCTGTTTGTCCGAGAAATCGCTCCTGCTCGGCCCTCTGACTGACTCCTCCGGCTCACCGTCTTCCCTCTGGGAGGAAGGGGCGGGACTTCCTGTTTCTCCGTTGAGCTACTTCCGGCGGTTCCCAGGGCGACCGCTCTGGATGGAGCGCAGAATACCATAACCAGAACCCAAAGATTTTACAACTGCCTCGGTAAAGGTCCAAGTTCACGTCCTCTCTTCTTTTTTTCCTTTGAATGACCAGCAGCTGGGCGTGTCGAGCGGTTGTCAGCCTTCAGTACTTTCCGGAAGTCCCTACGAGAGGAAACAGGAAGTTCCACCCTCCCTGCTGGAAGGGAAACGGAAAGCCTCGAGAGTCAATCTGTAGGGCAGCAGCTGGCAGTGCTCGGGGACGGCCGTGTGGTCCCGGGAGGACAGTGTCTTCCCGAGGATGCTCAGCGGGCCGATCCCCGCAGCACTCCGCGTCCAGTCTCCATCCCTCGAACCCGAGGGCGGTGCCGGGAAGGGCAGGGGCGTGGCCTACGCAAGGACCTTCCTCTGCATCAGGTCCGCTAACGGGTCTGCTGTTACGACGCCAGAATGGTGTCACCCATGTGCTGACCCCAGGGAACAGCGAATCTGATGGGGTTATGAGGATCATCTAGTTGGATTTTCATTGTGATTCTCATATCCAGGGTAGGAAATTGCCAGTACTAAAATAGCCGTTTTCAAGATGGCACAACTGTTCAAATTGGAGCATCATTCTAAACTCAAGAGTCAACATTTTCTTGTATAAAATAGTGACTCAAAGCTAATGACCAAAACTGGCTAACATATCTATGCTCAAATAAATAGAGTGGATTGGGTAGCATGGGGGTACTTCAGTGGCCCCTGATCTTAAATAGTTTCCACATTACCTATTCTTAGCAAAGTAGAAACAGTAAAGGGTCATAAGCAAAATAGGAAGAAAGAGGCTGGATGCTGGGAAGGAAGCTGTATTAATTTTTCTTGTCCTTATTCCTCTTCCTTATTCCTGTAACAAAGTACTATAACAAGCTATTTAGAGAAATTCTCTATTTTAGTTCAGATTCAGAGTATTCATTCCCATGATCAGAGAGGAATGGCCAATGGCTTTTTCAGTGGTAACAAAAGCATATGGCTGCTGCTACTCTTCTGGGTAGATTGGGAAACACACCTCCAGCAGGAACCAGAGGTGATTAAAAACGTCAAGGCCTTTCCCCAAGGAACCCATTTCTCATACAAGTCTCAAAGTTTCCACAACCTCCACCAGCCTGGGAGGAGGTGGCCCAGCACATGAGCCTTTGCGGATCATTCTGAACTCCTGCCATAATAGGAATCAATAATTCTCACAACATAGGATTAAATTCATCTTTATGCCTATGTAATTTTAATATATTCCACCAGGGTGGTAAAATTAAGTGCAGGGACAAAGTGACATCCAGCATCATCAGACAATTTAAGACTAGAGATAGCTGTAGTTCAGTGACAGAGCATATGTTTGATCCCTAGCACCACATGCATACAAGAAAGGGGGGGGAGGGAGATGGGAAGGGGAGAGAGGGAGGGAGGGAGAAAGAATAGTAAGTACTGAGCCAGGGTGCAGTGTGACACCTGTCCTCCCTACTAGGAGGTTTCAGCTCCCTATAGCATACATTTCCTGGTAAGAAATGTCAGTGTCAACACAAAAGACTAAATAAACAAGCCAGTTTCTAATTATTCTTTTTAAGAATAGATATTTTTTAAAAAGAAAATAAGGCACATAGTACAGAGACCCAGATTAGTTCATCTTTCAGCCTCGTCAAAGGCCCTTCTTTGTGCAATAGAGATTGATACAGAGACTCACAGCTGAGGGAGGTGCAGAGGAAGAGACCATGAAACACTCAGCCCTAAATGGAAAACTTTTCACATATTTGAAAAGGTTTAGAAAGTATGGCATTGTTGGACGAAGTGCCACTGAGTGGACTTTGAGGTTTCAAAAGCCCATGCCAGGCCCAGGTTCGCTCTTCCTGCTAGCTACAGAATTAGATGTAGAATTCCCAGCTACTTCAGCACCACCTCGGCCTGTGTGCTGCCATGCTCTCTGCCATGATGATAATATACTAAACTTCTGAAACTGTAAGCAAGTCCTAACTAAATGTTTTATTTTAGAGAGTTTCTGTAGTATGTCTCTTAATAGCAATAGTGTGGTAGTATATTGTATATTTAATAAAAATTAGTCTGGAATATCAGAGGACATAATCACCCAGAGTCAAACTAATGAAGGTCAGGTGAGTGTGACCCACACCTTTAATCCCATCACTTAATCCATCTTGATCTCTGTGAGTTTAAGGCCTAACAGCCAGGCAGTGGTAACTGGCACATTTAATCCTAGCTCTAGGAGAGTTGGAAGCAGGAGGGGTGGGATAATAGGCAGGAGAAGGCATAAATTCAGTAAGGCTCAGGATCCTTGAAGATTGGACTTACCCTGTTCAACCTGAGAAGTTGGCTGAGTGAGAATTGGCTGTGGTTTGTTTCCGTTCTCTGATATGCCAGCTTTTCCCCAATATTTGGCTCTGGGTCTTAATATAAAACTCCGTAGAATTCATGCAA
The DNA here is from genome assembly GCA_033318265.1 of Phyllotis vaccarum. Lineage (NCBI taxonomy): Eukaryota > Metazoa > Chordata > Mammalia > Rodentia > Cricetidae > Phyllotis > Phyllotis vaccarum. The sequence goes on along the minus strand of JARWLC010000009.1, from coordinate 4,999,004 downwards.
TGCAATAGGATAATAAATAAGATGGGGGAAAAGAGATTCTAAGAACCAGAAAACACTCAAGAAAAATGTTTTCTGAACACAGAAGGGCAATTGCATGTAGAACTCACAGCAGTCATTTCAACATGAAGAGGTGAGGTGGGCATAGTCCCACCCCTTCTGAGGTTGATATTAGCAAATGATTGCTGTGGAATATCATTTTAGTATGTGTTATATTCACTCATGTGGTGATATATTTTATATTTAATAAAACCAGTCTGGAATGTCAGAGAACCGATCCACCCACAGTCAAGCCAGGAGGATCAGAGAGTGGTAACTCACGCCTTTATCCCAGCACAGGAAAGACTGTCTGGTGACCTACACCTTTAATCCCATAACTCCAGAGACAGAGATCTTTCTGAGTTTCTGTGAGTTCAAAGCCTAACTACCAAACAGCAGTAGCTCACACCTTTAGTCCTAACTCTAGGATTATGATGCAGAGTTGAACTGGAAGTGAAAAAACTGGGCGAAGAAGATATTTAAGGAGGCAGACAGGGTGAGATTCTGTAGAAACCAAAAGCCAGGCTGAGGACTTTGGAAGAAAGCCAGGTGAGAACTGACTGTGGTCTGTTTCCTCTCTGATATTCTAGCCTTTTCTCCAATATCTGGCTTTGAGTTTTCATTTAATAACAACTTAGAATTCGTGTTGTAGAACATTTGTCTAACGATGCAAAGATGTGCTGCATCCTTTTATGCTGCATTTGTTTAACTCTGTGAAGCTGTGTTACTGTGCCTGTCTAAAACACCCCGCTGGTGTGACAAAGATCTGAATAGCCAATAACTAGGCAGCAGAAGAAAAATAGACGGGGCTGCCAGGCAGAGAGAATAAATAGAAGGATAAATCTAGGCTTGAGAGAAAGCACAGAGCAAGAAAAGGAAAAGGGGACACCAGGGGCCAGTCACACAGCCACCCGGACACACAGCCACTCAGCGACACAGCCAGCCATGGAGTAAGAAGGAAGGAAAGACATATAAAATAAAAAGGTAAAAGTCCCAGAGGCAAATGTATTTAGGGAGAAATAAGATAATTTAAGTTACAAAAACTGCCTAGAGACAGACCAAGCTAAGACCAGGCATTCATAAGTAAGAATAAATATGTGTGTTTAATTAAGAGTTGGGTGGCAGACCCCCAAAGTTAGTTAGATGGGGGAAAGATGTGGTCTCTAATTCATTCAGGAAGAGATAGGTAGATCTCTGGGAAATCAAGGTCAGCCTGTTCTGTTCTGTATAGTGAGTTTCAGGTCAGCAAGATCTACACAGTAAGACCCTGTATCAAAAAGAAAAAGTCAAAATCTCCTTTGAGACTCAAAACACACTTAACTATGAACCTCAGAAAATGGTGGAAAAACAAGTTACAATACAACAATGGCAAAGAATAAACATTATTTTTTACGGTTTCTCTGTATAACAGCCTTGGCTGTCCTTCAACTTGACTTCTAGACCATGCTGGCCATGAATTCACAGAGATCTGCTTGCATGTGTCTCCCAAGTGCTGAAATTAAAGGTGTGTACCACCACCTGCCCAGCTTTGCCATGCCATTTTTATTGCGGTGCTGGGGACTGAGTCCACGGCTCTGTGCATTCTGGCAAGCATACTACTGAGGCACAGCCTCAGTGTTTAGATTTAATGTAATTATTAACATAGTTGTATTAAGCCTTCAAGCCTACTAGTTTTCTCTATGTTTCACTACAGTTACAACACTATCTTAGGGTTCATTGACATGATACACCAAAAGTGACTTGGGGAGAAAAGGGTAAGGCCTCCTCCCTGGAATTCTTGGAATGCCAGAGTGTCCAGGAGACAAGTGTTGTAGAACTTTTTATAAATAAAACCATCCAGCCACCATATTTTCCTCTGAAGCTATGTTATTTTCCAAGAATTACAACTCCCTACATTCTAGGAAGTTACCTTGTCTTTTGGCAGATAGGTCCTACAGGATAACAATAGGCCAAAACAGTTCCTCTATGATCCAGTGCTAATTCACAGGGTACAAAAAGACAGCCTACATCAAGGAGGTATGGGCAATGTGGCTTCTTAAGAGAATCCGTTTTTTTTTTTTTTTTTTTTTTCTTTAAAGTTACAGTTCCTAATAGGTGCACCACTGCTGTGGATGACCTCATTGCCAGGAGTAAATGGGCAGCACAGATTGAACTTACATGTTAGTGACAGAAAGAACATGAGGCTGAAGACGTAGGGAGGTGGAAGTGGATCTGGGGAAGTGGAAGGAGAATAAGGGATGAGTATGATTAAAACACAATATATGAAATTCTCAAGGATTAATAAAAAGACATTCTTTTAAAAGAGTGTCTTTATGCAATTGATTACCAATTTTATATCCCTCAGGAAGGCCTTCATGAGTTTTCCTTCTCCTTCCTTATAGGAATTGTGTGAGTGAGTGAGTGAGTGTGTGTGTGTGTGTGTGTGTGTGTGTGTGTGTGTGTGTGTGTGTGTGTGTATGAGTGTGTGTGGGTGTGTTTGTGTATGTGTGGGGTGTTGTGGGTGTGTTTGTGTGGGAGGGTGTGTGTATGTATACATGTGTGTGTGATGTAGAGGGGGTATCTACACTTGTGCCACAGCACATGTATGGGGAGGTCAGAGGACAACTTGTGGAAATTGGCTGCCTCTTTCCATCATGTGGTTTCAGGGGATCCGACTTAGGCTACTAAGCCCGACATCTAACACCTTTACTTGCTGAGCCATCTTACCAGCCCCTTGTAGGAAATTTGCTAAACTCAATCTGGTAAAGACCTCCTTTAGATTATCACAACTACTCTCACTAAAGACAGCAATAATGTCCAACCAGGAGAACACATTATGGTCACATGGCCATTCTGTTCCTTCTGTTTTCTCATGAGCACCACAAAGCTTTGGTGGTCTTCAGGCAGTCAATTAGTTGGTATTTTCACTTGATGTTGCCATGGTAACAGTTTTGCCATGGTAAACAGTTACATCTCTTCTATTTCCTCTATTCTTCCCTAGAGGCATTGAACCTACCTCACCCAGTGATTTAGGCATGGTATGCAGAATCCAGTGCTTTTCTCTAAGGTTCTCCTTTCCAGCACCTTGTATCCCTATTTTTACCTGCTGAAGTATCCCAGATACTTGCCTTCTGGTTCTGAAAGTGGGGGTGTAGATAGACTTTAAATAGTGCCATTTATTTGACAATAATAACTTACAATTCAAGAGAAAGGTTGGTCATTCCTTATGACTAATTTCTCAGTCTCATCTAACATTCTAGTACCCTGTTACATTTTTGTTATTACATCCAAATGCCTACCTACAATAACAGTGTGAATATGTATGTAAAACACCCACACTAGAATTTTAAATCTTAGCTCTTTTTGAATGCTGTTTCGGTGAATTTCAGTGTGGGAGGTGAGATCATTTAAAACTTCATATTTTCTTCTATAGTGAAAGGCATAATTTCTCTGACATGTTTTTTTTTCCATTTAGAATAAGGAATTACGCTAGAATAGTGTTTAAAATAAGATTTACCGACATATTTTTTTCTCTTCTACCCAAACTAAAATAGTTCAGGAACATTTATTTACTTATCATAACTGTTAAGAAATTATAGTCATTATATCTACAATCATTTTCCTCATAAATCTTGCTGTGGAAAGAATGCATCATTTCATCCCTGAAGAAAACCTTTTATATTGCTGTCTTTGTACTTTACCCATCGTTACAGCTTTTGGACATCTGAACAAAGTACAAGACACACCAAATCCAACTCAGAATCTTACTTTCAAAAGGCTTCTTCAGCACTGCAAAGTGGAAGGCCATCTTTCTTCCTTGGTGAGAAATCTACGGTGTGGATGTAAATTTGCAGACTTGATCAGTGAAAGGGCAAAACAAACAATGGAAGCACTTAGCTCATGGATTGAAATTTCATGTCCTGAGAGTCAGTCACTGTGAATCAACAAGTTATCCCATATCTAACCATGGGCATATTAGCCTGGAGACAAGTAATTTACATTGTGGTTCATAGTCAAGAACTAAAACATTAGTTAATTCATTAGCAATTCATGTTCAAAGTACTCAAACTTAAATTGAAAAAAAATAATGCTATTTAAATATTTAACATCTAGATCTGGAGAGGTGGCTCAGTGATTGCTTTCCCTACAAAAAACAGGAGTCTGGTTCCCAGCACCCACAGACAACTCGGTCATTTATAATTCCAACACCAGGGGATCTCATGCCCTCTGATGCTTCCACAGGGACCAGCACACATGTTCATGACAAGACACACACACACATACAAATAAATAAAAATAAGTCTTTAAAGTATATATTTCACATTGAATTCACTTACTACTAAATTTCTAAAGTAGGGTAGTGTCCTGTTTACTAAAATGGCAGAGATGGTCCTTTTGTTTTGCCATATAACATAACAGAGTTTGTTAGGGACATTGCCTGCAGGTGAAACTGTATACCCATGGAAGTGAGAAGCTAGAAAGCACAGAATGGGTTTCACTCTAATTCTCAGTCAGGTGCTGTGTGTGGATCTTACAAGGATGCAGACTCAGCCCAGCTTGTTGCCCTGACAATGGCACAGCAGCCTTTCTCAAACACATGATTACTCAATGGAACTCTTGGATAGACTCTTTTTTTGGTTGTTTGATTAAGTGAAATCTGCCAATTTTTTGAAATATTGGCATGCCATTGAAAAGTGCTTCAGGTATTGTGATGCTTGAGTTTCAGGGGTCTTTTTGGCACAGGCTACTCTGTGGCCCCTGAGGTTAAAAAAAAAAATAGTCTCTGTTGGGCAATTGTTTCCTAGTTGGACAAGGTTGTTGCTGTTTTAAATCACAGTAGCTTGGGTGACCCGTACAAGACCCCTGCATTAAGCCTTAATTTAAGCATTCTTTAATCAATAAAAAAAAAATGGGAATCAAATATTGGAGTAAGAACCTGAAAGATCAGAGAACAAGGAGCAGCTGTCAGTTGCTTCCTAACTTTTCTATTCCCCCATCCAAAAAGGCCAAGATCCTCTCTCAGCCCCACCTTACCACTTCCTGTCTCCTCTCTGTCTATAGTCCTGCAAACGTCTATGGTCAGCTAGTGGCTAGTTCAGCCCTTTGGCTCCAAGCAAGCTTTATTTGTCAGAACACAACCACAAAATATCACACAACACTTGAAGCTCCTCTAAGCTAGGTTTAGACCTGTGAATATTTCTGCACAGAAGGCAGAGACACAAGTATCTTTGGTACTTGCTTGTCAGCAAGTCTAGTCCATGAGAAGACCCTGTCTCAAAATATTAGAGAACAATTGAGGAAAAAACTTAACATCAACCTCTGACCTCTATATGAACGCACACGGATGTGCACATGTACCTGTGCACGCGTATGTGTTGATAGATAAACACACAACTACAACTGGAGCAAAGATGACTCAACAGGGAAAACCGCTTGCTGCCAAGCCTGGTGACTTGAGTTTGATCGCTTAAAGCCACGTGGTCGATGGAAAGAATCAACTCCCACAAGTTGTCATGTAGTGGCACTCATGTATAAGCACACACTAAGCTGGTATCTGAAAAATAATGAGAGAAGAGCCCTATGCAGCCTCCAGGAGTTAGTGTGAGTATCTCAGGAAACAGAAGAAAATGAGAAGCCTCTGAAGCCACTCTTAGCTGTTGAGGGAATGGAAGGATTAGAAGAACAGGGTTGACTGGCTAAAAAGGGAGGGTGAAGCCAGCCTTGTGAGTGGAGGTGACTGTGGGGAAACCCTCTAGTGATGTCAAAGATCTCAAAGACTCCAGGGTCTTTTCAAAGATCTGAATGACACTAATCTTCAGTGGCACACACACACACACACACACACACACACACACACACACACACACACACACACAAATGCTGTTGTAGAAGCAGAAACCAGGAAGGGACCTTTGTAAAAAGCTAGCAAAAACTGAGTTTGTTTGGACTTAGAGCTTGAAAGATAACATAGAAATGGAAGGAAATGGCAGCTTTTTAGAATCGGAGCTAACGGTCTTTACATAAGCTAGATGTGAAGGAGTCCCAGAACTCTGCCATAACCCAAACCATTGCCCATTTACCAAAGTGAAACACTCCAGAGAGGAAATAGATGGGGTGACCAAAAAGTTTCCATGATGTATGGATGATCAGTGTGTCCGATATGAAACAGGCAGAAAAATGGCGAATCTGGTTCTCAGATGCAGGAGGCAGATGGGCATTCAGCTAATACAAAAACCATGAGAGTGCTAGATATGCCATAGAGGAGTCCTGGAGCAGTACCTCTGTGTTCCTTGGCTCATTCCCCTCTCCCAGATCATCTAAGAGGTATGGCAATGGTCACAACTTTTAAATAGTCCAGTGGACACTTACAGCTGATTTCCAGACTATTACATTCTATTTTTATGAATATAGGATGAAACCCAAACATTCCAAGTTCTTCTTTATCTCCCCAGAGCATCTATAATGTCCAGTTGGTATTCAGAGCCCATACACTTCACAATCTTGACACATTAGTATGCTACATCCACCAGCTAAGCTTGATATGTTGCCCTCTTATGATACAGTAAGGCTGTACCTGATTGATAATGTGGTGGTCTGTGTAAGGATGGCCCCCATAGGCTCATATATCTGCATTTGAAGAACTGTTTGGAAGGATTAGGAGGTGCCTTGCTGGAGGAGGTATGTCACTTGGGAGTAGGGTTTGAGGTCTCAAAAGCCCATACCAGACTCCAGGCTCTGTCTTTCTGTCTCTGTCTCTCTTCTCTCTCTCCCTCCCTTCTTCCCTCCCTCCCTCCCTCCCTTCTCTCTGTGTGTGCCTGTCTGCAGATCAGGATGTAGCTCTGAGCTACTTCTTTATCACCATGCTTACCATGCCTGCTACCATGACCCCCTACTATGATGATAATGTAGTCACCCTCTGGAACTGTAAGCCAGCCCAAATTAAGATAAGAGTTGTCATTATCATGATGTCCCTCCACAGGAGTAAAAACACAATAAGACAGGAATGTCACAACATGCCCCAGGATAGAATATATTGAATGATCATGTAACCTATTCACTTAAAACAAATATTTAAATATTCCCTACCTCCAATTTTTTTTGACCTCTTATAACTGGTTAATGGGTTTGACAAGTAACTAGGATGATTTTCTTGACTCTGTATGTGTAATAAATGATACTTTGAGGATCCCATATCGCAGTCATGCTAGGGTAGCCACATGGTTCAGAGTAGGGTGAAAAAGTTGAAGGAATTCACTGAGTTTAACTATGGATGGTAGAGAAACATGAACTTTGGACTTTGCAAGACTAGCATTTCCTAGGTCCACTTTTCTATCCTCTTCCCCTTCCTCCCTACACTGAGTAATTAACCAAGACATTGTTGGTCTCAGGAGCTGTGGGGACTAAATTAAGTGAATCTATTATTGTTTATTCTTTTACTAAACCCAGATCTCACTAGCCAGTGACTAGAATATCTGGCCAATGAGCTCTTGGAATCTATGTCTTCCAGCCCTCGGATTATAATGCTTGCCACTGCACCTAGCTATGTTATCGGTGTTGGAAATCCCAGGATGCCACAGTTGTACAGCAAGCATGTTGCCTGATGAGTCATCTTCTCAACCACCCAATGTTAATGTTACTCAACAAATTTGAAAAGCGATATTTCAATAGCTAGAAGATGAAAAAAAAAGATGAAGGAAAACATGTTATGGATTGTTTTTATTTGGAACCCTAAGAGAAGCACTTAAAAAAAATAAGACTTCAAATTATTTGTATTAATGTGATATAATTAATGAAATTACAAGAATTGGTTATTTTATGTATGTTCAACTGTAAAAAAAATTAACTTTTTTTGTTTATTCCATCAAGACCAATCAAGCCAAACAAGATGTAGATTTCGTGGAGGGCTTTTAATTCAGAATGTCCTGCCGATGTCAGGGTTGACTGGTTCTCCCTCTGACTCAGGTACTATTAAAAGATTTGAGCAAATCATATATAATCGTTGAGTAAAATTTCAATTGAGCGAGAGAAATTCTGTCCAGGTGAATTGTGCTGGTAGAATGGTAGGTGCACATGTGTGCAGGGAGTGGGGCTTTGTTGGTGAGTAGGAAGAAAAGGGGGCAGAGTTGCTGAGCAGGTGGTACCCGTCAATCATGGCAGAGGCGAAGAAGTTTGGAATTAAAGAAAAACTCATCTTTGCACAAAGATCCCAAATGGCGTGTGGGTATGAATATTAATCATTTCAGCTTCAGAATGTTCAAGAAATTGGAGAAATAAATGAAAGGGAGGCAGGAAGTTAATGCGGTAGCATGCCCCAGTAACTCTTCTAAAAATGGATGTACAGGGAAATCACTGTAGCCAGTGATGGAAGACACAGCTCTTCTTTTTAAAGGAACAGAGACAAAAGTGATTCAGGTCCTGAGATCCTGGGTAGAACAACTGAGCACCATAGTTCTTCAGGGCCCACCAAGAAAACTGGAGGGTTGAGCCAATGGATCTTCAAGAAAGAGTCTATTTGGCTGAAGAGGTGTCCTACCTGCATTAGAAGGTGGTGCTAAGTCCAGTCTCAGCCTGTGGCACTGTATTTGTGAAAGTGAAGGTCTACGTTGCTGTGACTTTGGGAATGTAAGTGACAGAATGTTAAACCATTTCAATTCTGTATCTTTCAAATGTTTTGTTACTAGTCCAAATGTCCCAAGACATTTTAAATGGGATATAACAAATACTTTACTGGATTCACATTTTCTCAATCTCTTTAACTCCAGCTTTGCCCAGGGTGTGAATGGGGAGATCTGTCAGTGGGTCGGAGGATACTGGAAGGTACCTGCTGTCATGAGTGCTGCTTTGACAGCTCCAGGAAAAAGGCAGCGAACAATTTGGACCCTTGTATGTAGTTCCACCTAGCAAAAATAAAAACAAGGAAACCCATTTCCATTCACATGAAGGAGAAGCAGCCAATCATGTCCACAGAAAACCTCTATGTATTATAAAGCCAGTTAATTTAAAGTATTTATATTGCACCTGTATTTAGCATCACCATTTTGTATTTAGCATGCTTCTGAGATCCTAGTATCAGAGTCACTTGGTAAATCTAAAAGGAGAATGGCGTTATTATTAAGCAGATGAGTTCAGAAGATAAAGTTACAAATGTTGCACACCTGTAACTCCAGCGTTTGGAAAACAGAGCAAGAGGGTCACAGTATCCTCAAAGCCAGTTTGGTAGGGTTTTCCAGGCTAGCCCGGGATACAGACCAAGATTCTATCTCAGGACGGCAAACAGAATGAAAAACGAGGGAGAGGAGAAGGAGGGGGGAGGAGTAGAAAGAAACTGAGACAATTAATCTTGTGGCTAAATAGCCACAAAATGCCCACTAACTTTGTTTTCTGCTTTATCCCCCTGCCTTAGCCTCTTTGGGTGCTAGGATTCCTGGAGAGCATTGCCCCCACATGGCTTTCTTTGGTTAAAAACAGTCTTGCCTCTCACTCTTTTGGAGGTTTAGATAATCTAACCATATGTCCACATCAAACACTCCTAAATATCTTTTGTTATGCATCAAATGTCACAGTCTCCAAACCCCTATGTTGGAGCCCTACCCTGCAATGAGGCAACACTGGAGGAACCTTCCAGTTAAAAGATGATTAAAGTTCAATGCTGTCAGAGGATGTGCCATAATCCCATGGTGAATTTAGAGGGGATGAAACACTAGAGCCCCTCATTTCCCTGCCCCCTCCTACTATTTCTCTCTCATCCTTTGCTCTATTTCTGCCACATAAAGATACACAAGGAGGGGTGAGGAGGTTTGAAAGAAAATGGCCCCCAAGGGAGTGGCACTATCGGGATATGGCTCTGTTTGAGTAGGTATGACCTTGTTGAAGGAAGCGTGTCATTATGGGGGGTGGGCTTTGAGGTCTCCTATGCTCAAGCTACACCCAGTGACACAGTTCCCTTCCTGTTGCCTGCACATCAAGATATAGAACTCTCAGCTCCTTCTCCAGTACCATGACTGCCTTCACACTTCCATGTTCCACCACGATGATAATGGACTAAAGCTCTGAAATTGTAAGACAGCCCCAATTAAATGCTTTTCTTTATAAAAGTTGCCATGGTCATGATGTCTCTTCACAGCAATAGAAGCTCTAACTAAGACACCAGGCTTAACCTGGTGTTACCAGCCCAAGGAACTGTGAAGAGAGAATCATCAGGTCTTTAAGGCACTGGGTCTGTTATTGTCCGGTCTCACACAAGGCTAGCTGACAGGCCCACATGGAGTTCTCCATATTCACAGGGTCAGCTCACCTATTGATCTTCTCATTCTGAGAGTGCTCTCCATCGTCCACAGCCCCCAATGGAAGCATCATTACACTCTTCTGTGTGATATCTTGGAATAACTTAGCAATTGGAATGGTTGACCCATCCTGGATCATATCAGGATCTACTCCAAACACTGAAACACAGGAAAAGAAGGCACTAGAATAAATCATGATAAGACTATTTATCACTAATCTTGAGTGTGGTATGTAGTGAGATGTGATTTTCCTTATTTCCTGGGATCTTGTCTTATAGCTCAGGCTGGCATATAATTCATGATATTCTGTCAAAGTCAACACCTCCTGCCTCCCATGTGGTGAACTTAAAAGTGTGTATGACCATAGTTGACTTAAATTTTTTTAATTTTAAACCAAAGTGAAAAATTTAAAATTTAGAGAAATTGAAAACATAGCATACACAGCATTCCTATAAAGCACTAACTCTGCTTTCCTCCATGTAAGCAATTTATGTAACTATTGTGCAACAGCCAAGAGTCAGAAATTTATTTTTTCAAGACAGGGTTTCTTTATATAGGTTTGGCGGTCCTGGAACTAGCTCTGCAGACCAGGCTGGCCTTGAACTCACAGAGATCCACCTGCCTCTGCCTCCCAAATGCTGCAATTAGAGGCACATATCACCATTGCCTGTATTAACAGTGGTATATCTTATCTACTATTGTAAGACCTTTTTCTGATAAGAGGTGAAAAAAATATTTACTTACTCTAGTCAAAGCACCAACATACCAAAGAAAAACAATTACTGGAGCAAGTCTATCTTGGCATCCAAATGAGTTCAATTGGTATATTGAAAGAGTATGGAAAACTTGCAGGCAGATACACCACCAAAGAAGATTCTCTCCTTATATCAGGAATTATTAATTATTATATCCAGCGTGAAGATGTCCTATGGCCTTCTGCTATAAGCCTTTTTTCACTGGCATTATATGGGCTGAAATATCCCATCATGCTTCCTCTGCTAATAATGAGCTAAACCCTCTGAAACTGTGAGACAGCAAATCCATTCCTTCTCAAGTTGTTTCTTCCAGCTACTTTTCATGATGATGGAAAAAAAATAGCTAACATAATTTCCATTCATAGATGACTCTATCTCTGTAAACCTTCTCTGTAAACTGAGAAGGCTAATGATGGCTGGCTACAGGAAGTACCACATAGGAAACATCTTGTGCACACAAAACTGTGCTCTGTGTGATGCTAATCTTAGTTGTCATCTTGACTGGATCTGGAATCAACTAAAAGGCAAGGCATGGGGCACTCCTGTGGGGATATTTTCAAATATAATAAAAACAGAGATATCAGAGGAATCTACCCACAGTCAGTCTAGGAGGATCAGAGAGTGGTAACTCACACCTTTAATCCCAGCACTGGGAATATCCCAGGAGTGGTGACCTACACCCTTAATCCAAACTGAGTTCAGGTCATCTTAGTTTACAGAAGGAGTTCCAGGCTCCCAGGAAGGCAGTGGTGGTGAGCAAAGAAAGTATTTAATGCAGGCATAGAAATACAGAACTAGCAGAAGAAACCATGGCTCACACTGTTAGTCCCAGCACTTGGGGAGCAGAGGCAAGAGAATCTCTGTGAATTCAAAGCCAGCCTGGTCTTCAAAGCAAGTTCCAGGACAGCCAGAATTGTCTGTCCAGAGAAAACTCTGTCTGGAAAAAACAAACAAAGAAAAAAAACAGATTGGAGGAGATGGGTCTGTCCTCTGATATCTCTGAATGTTTTTATTATATTTGTAGATATGCACACGTACACATACATTCCTTTGAAGGACATTCTTATCAGGTCATTTAAGGTGGGAAGACCCATCCTAACTGTGGACTGTGGGTGACATCTTCTGGTGTCAGCTCAGTTCTTATGGAAGGAGACAGAAAAAGGAAGGGGTTTTGTTTTTTGCCTGCTTTCTTTTATCCTTGCTGGCAAGTTCATCAACATTGTTGTGTCTGCTTTCCTTCGCTTTGGGCTTCCAGAGTGAACTGAAAAGGAGGAGCCCTCCAGGAATCTTCCAGGCCTTGGCTAGCACCCAGCTCAGGAACTAAGTTACTGGGTTCTTGACCTTGCCAATGTGCATCAGGCATTGTTGAAATGCCCAGACTGTGTAACAACCAGTAGCCAAATAAATCCCCTTTTAATATATACTCATTCTATTGGTTCTGCCCTCAACTATAACTGCAACAAATGCCCCTCGGATAAAGAGGGCAGTTGATATCCGAGTCTGAAGAGTGTCTTGGCCCCTGCTGAGAACAGGTGAATCAGTGTGTCTGTAAGGCCCACCTGTTTTGATAGCTCTTCTTGCCGCAAGGTACTGAGTATCATTGACGTTTGCAGTCCATGGGTGGAGTCCTAGTACCATAGACACAGTCATCTTGTTGAAACTGTTCCTTTTGGAGAACACAGCTTCCAGATGCTGCTTCACCTAGAAGGCGACATTGTCATTATCAAGTAGAATGCTGGACTTTGCACATGGAGTGTGTCTGGCTTTCCACACAGAAACCAGAGGAAACTCTGACCTGATGAGTTGGAGCATTGCATGCCTTTAGTTCTGCCACTGGGTGTGTGACAGTGAGCAGGGCCTTCCAAGGGCTTTATGCAAGGAAAATATATGTTCTAACTACCCTATAACCTTTGTACCTACCTGCACATACCTTTGTACCTGATCCATAGTGGTACCTGAATAATGTTTGCTGTAAATTATGAAACATTGTCCACATATAGCTCCTCGGTTACAGTGTCTTTGGTTTTCGACCTAGTAACATTCTAATAAATATTTGGGAGTCACCATACATTCTGGAAAATTCTGAAAAGTGGGAGCAATTTCAAGCTAAACAGTGGAGGAGATGTTAAGAACCTGCTTTGCTTCTTTCCAATGGCTGCTGAGGAAATCCTCCAGGAGGCTCCAGACTCTGAAACATAGCTCCCACTCAGTCCTCCAGCTGGCACGTGTTAGCACCAAGGTTCTGGGAGTGTAGCTGGGAAAGAGATCATGCCCACGAGGAGTGTGCATCCATAAGATAAAACAGTGGTGTTTCCAAAAGGGAGGGGAGCAGTGGGAGGGAAGGACAGTGGGTGGGGAAGGAGACTTTTAAAAATGCAATTAGGGCACAAGACAAGGAAAAGGGACCAGAGAATTAAGAACCTGGAGGGCATGGAGGTATACACTTAGCTCTCATACTCAAGAGTCTACTTCCTGTTAAACCAATCCAGGTAAATTAATAATGCGCTTATAACTTAGAGAGATAATCCTTGCAGATAGTACTTTCCTCACAGTGGCTGCTTTCCACTCTGTTTCAAACAGCGTGAAGTACAAATGACTGGGCTTGAGGTTTTCCATCTCCAGCCAAGTATTCTCAGTCACCTACTCCATCTAAGTTAAAACCAATCTTGCCTTTATAGCCAGCATCTAATTTTTAAAAATTTTCCCATCATCACAACTCCAAGCGACTATTTGTCTGACTTCTGTAATTGAGGAAGAAACCGAGTAAGGCTGATGCTGGCTTCTTGACATTTGTTCTAGCCTCAAATTGGAAGAATAAAGTAACTTCAGGAACAACCACAGAATTGCCCCATTTGCCATGTTGTACGGGACTCAGAAATGGTACCACGAGGCCTAGCGACAACAGACACTTGTTACCTGTTCTTCCACCACAGACAGATTCATGTGAGGGACTAGGCGTATTGAAAATTTTCCTATGACTCGGCCGGGGATGACTGTTTTTGTTCCGGGCTCACTAAATGCGCCCTCAATGCCGTGGATAGAGAGCGATGGATACCTCCAGAGGTGCATCAGAAGTTCCTCCTAAATCATGCAAAGAACATATGGCTAAAATTCAGTTGACGGCTGGGGCTTTAGCTCAGCTGGCTTCGAAGTGTGCACAAAACCCTGGGTTTAGTCCCCAGAACCACTGATGCTAGATGCTATTCCAGCATTTGGGAGGTGGAGGCAACAAAATCAAGAATTCAATCAAGGAGCCATCTTTGGTTCCTTGATGAATATGAGACCATTCTCAGCTAGAAGAAATCCTGTCTCTAAAACAAACTAGTGAGCCAGCAAATGCCTTTAATTCCAACACACAGGCAGGCAGAATTCAAGGCCAGCCAGCCTGGTCTACACAAGGAGTTTCAGGCCCACCAGGAACACATGATGAGACCTTGCCTCAAAATAGATAGATAGATGGATGGATGGATGGATGGATGGATGGATGGATGGATGGATGGATGGATGGATGGAAGTATTAGGGATATAGTTCAACAGTAGAGCACTGTTTAGGATGTGCAAATCCCTAGGGCCATTCTCCTAGTACTGCAAATAAAGTAAACTTATGCTGAATTATATTGCTCAGATTTCCAATACCTGTGTCCCTGAGACCCACTGATGACAAATGAATCAGCATCAAGTTAGCTATATCTGAACTAATAACATAGACAGGATATGAGGCTTCTTGTCTCCCACTGCCTTTAGTTGTCCATGCTCTGCTCATGCTCTGCCCTGCCAAGAACTTCTGAGTGGCTGCTTCAGAAATTAAATCCAGAGCCAGTGAGATGACCCAGCGAGTACAAACACTTGCCACAGAAGCCTGGTAACCCGAGTTTGATCCCTAGGACCCAAGCAAAACAGTGAGATGTGGAAGCACACCTCTGTATTTCCAGCTCTTCTCCTGTAGGAATACAAGACAGAGATAGCTCCTAGGTAGCCTGGTATATGCAAAGTGGCAGAACCAACAAGAAAATCCTGCCTCAGAGAGGTAGAAGGGGAGAACTCACTCCTGAAGGTTTCCTTCTGGCTCCATGTGTCACACATACACACACATACACACACACACACATATACATATACACACACATATACACATACACACAGAGAGACACACACATATAGAAACACATACACATATACACATATACATATACACAAACACATATACACATACACACGCATATACACATACACACACACGCCACCACACACACACACACACACACATATACATATACTCACACACATTCACACACACATGCAGACACATATACACACACAGAGTGCGACACACCACATTAATAATAATAATAATAATAATAATAATAATAATAATAATGGGAAATAGTCTAAAAAGAAACTGGACTCAATTATAAATTTCTAACACTGATAATGAATGTAGAAAGGTTCATTCCTTAGAAATCTTTAAATAAACCTTCAGTATTTAAGCCAATTTCTTTTTTGTGTCTTTTCACAAACTTAGTTTGAGGGAAGAAACAGTTTCACAGGAAGCCACCACACTTTAATCATCACAGTTTGCCCTCTCTGGAAAGTTCCTAGGGAACCAACCAGTTACCAATATCTGAGCGGAATAGTATTCTTTTGTTTATTTGTTTGTTTTTAAGACTTTCTTGTTATTAGTTTACCTAGTTTGTGTATGTGTGTGTGTGTGTGTGTAGAGTGAGTTGTGTGAGTGTCAATGTGGTACAGTGTCTAAAGAGGCAAGGACAAGATGTCAGATCCTCAAAAAGTAGAGTCACTGGTGGTTGTGAGCCACCCAATGTACATGCTGCAAACTGAACTCGGATCCTCTACAAAAGCAATATATGCCCTTAACCACTAAGTCATCTCTTTAGCCCCCAGCAGGCAAAGTATTCTTTTTTAAAAAATGGAGAAAGAAAAAAAAAACAAAAAACAAAAGCTTTAAATTCTTCAGGAATTTTTGCTCTGGGTTTTAAGTTTCCTCACAGAGCAGAGAAGGGAATGCTTTGGCTAGTCCATCAGCCCTGAAAGGTCTTGGTAAGGCCTGAGAAAGTGAATGATTACAGGTGTTATAGCCAGTGTCTCAGACAGTGGCTCTAAATCTTTGAACATTCAGAAAGCTCAACTCCGTGACATGAAGTGGAATGGGATTTAAATTAATAAACTGCTCTGTAAAGACACCATGGTTGAATGAGTCATTATTTATAGTTAGATGCCTGAAGCCTGTACCAACTGCTTCCCAGGACTAGGTTGATCTAGACTAGAGGGAAGTGGCTGGGATATCAAAATCTTCCTGGGATTTAACCTTTGCCTTGCATTCTAAGATGTACAGATCAACACTGTGTGGTGCCAATTAGACACTGGGAAAACATGATATGGGAGCAGAATTCCTCTTTTGGATCATGTGTACATTTAAGCTTTTACCTTGGTATCAAACAGAAATTTCTCAACTCGGCTGCTCTTCCGGTAGTCTTCTAGGTCCAGATCAATGTCTTCATACAGTGTTCTTTCCTCCTTTGTTAGAGCAGCTATTTGATCATAGATTCCTGGAATCAGGATGTGGCCTGATGAATTCACCAGGCTATCTACAAATCAAATAACAAATGCAGACTTTACAATTACAAGAGCATCAATGCTGTGGTCCTAGGGCAGACCAGATAAGACTCTGCTCTGGGGCAAAACACCCATGACTGCCTCTGTTCACAGACCGGAATCAGTGGCAGCAATTCCCTTACCTGCCTCTGCAAAAAGTGAAGTTCTAAGCTAAAATGGACCTTTTGTCTCTCAAGCTTTGTGTCTGCATTTTATCTAATCCTGAGTTAAGTAATGGGTATAAATTACTAAACAGTTGGAATAAATATGTGTATTTTACACATACATGCATACAAACTTGCACAAGAAAGTGAAATGTGACAAAATCTTTTCTCAACATATCAAAGGAAAATTACAATCAGGAAGTTTGTTGATACAAAATTAGTCCATCTGGGGATATTTACTTGAGGAAAGGCATTTCATAAGTGTCTTCTCTGTTCTTAATATGACCAGAATTTGGCATTATCAGGGTATGAACTTCATAGTCCAAAGCACTCTTTTACTATTTTGCAATTATTAAATTGGGAGTGGTTGTGTGACTGTCATCCTAGCATTAGGCTAGGGCAGGAAAATGGTTAGTTTGTGGAGAGCCTAGGATATGTCATTAATTACAAAGCATGTGGAGACAGTGGACACTGACACCTAATACCACGTGTCAGACACACCCTCTGCTCTAGGTGCTGGAATACCAGAAGGTGCCTGCCATCTTCAGTTACTAAGACAGCATCTCTAAGAAAACAACAACCCCATGGAGATGGGTCAGGATTTTTGGTTCCATGTAGACACAATGAAAGTCAATAATTGTTTAACAAAGTCTATCAAAGGACAACAGTTTCCCAGAAAACAATCATCAGAAGTCAAACCTGAGGTGCAAGTGTGTGTGTCAAGGCAGCAGAATGGATAAGAGGATATCAGTTCTCTGTGCTTCATTGGTTTCTCCTTTGGCCCTCTCCTGTCCACAGAGCTTCCTGGGACTTCAATTCCTTCTATGGCTGCACTAAATGGCATTATTGAAGATACGGCAAACTGCGAACTGACTAGTGAGGATAGCTGAGTTAAGGAGCTCTGGGTACAAGAGATACTGCCTCAGTAAGTAAAGTGCAGTCAAGGAAAACAACTGACATTAGTCTCTGGTATACACACAGTTCTCTCTCTCTCTCTCTCTCTCTCTCTCTCTCTCTCTCTCTCTCTCTCTCTCCCTCCCTCCCTCCCTCCCTCCCTCCCTCCCTCCCTCCCTCCCTCCCTCTCTCTCTCTCTCTCTCTCTCTCTCTCTCCCCGTCTCTCTCTCTCTCTCTCTCTCTCACACACACACACACACATACACACACACTGTTCACACACACTGTTCACACATACATCTCACATAGATGAACACAAATATGTACATATACCCCATACACATACATATGCAATAGATAGATAGATAGATAGATAGATAGATAGATAGATAGATAGATAGACAGACAGACAGACAGTAGAATAGATAGATGCTGAAAGACTGGTCTGGCTATTACTGATTTGTAATGTATTTTACCAAAAACAAAAAACACCACCAACAATACAATCACAAATTTTTCCTTAAGCATGCTTTTACTCATACTTTTACTTGTGTGCAAGGACAGGTGAAAGGTAATGTGTGACATGGGCCCTGTTCTTAATTCTGCCAGAAAGCCAGAGCCAAGAAGACTTGTAAAGATCAATGGCCACACAGGAGGAGGAGCCACAGGGAGCCAATGAGACCACGTGGCCGGACAGGTAGCTGGTCCAGTGAGGTTGCATGTACAAGACTGAGACCTCAGAGCTTAAACATTTAATAGAACTAGGCGGGACTTTTATTGTTTGGGCGCTTTTGATACATATACCTGAGTACTACAGGCATGGAAATCAGACTAATCCAAGAAACCAGGATGCTGGACAGTGGTATTCATGTTGTGAGGGTGGTGGTGACCCAGATGTCCTTAGTGGATTACGCTGGGGTTTGAACATAACTACATTGCTTGGCACACTCTTCATTTAAAATTGTAATATTGGTTCTGCACAGCCATCTTATCTACTATCAGGTTGAGAGAAATGTCAGTGAGTGTACATGGTGACTAAGGAAAGATGTTTTACCCATCTTCTCCTCCCTTGTAATTCACTCATGATAAAATCTGATTAGGAAGAGCCATAGAGTTGCCCTCAGGGACTGAGGAATGTTAATTTCTGATATTCAGAAGTACTGCATTAGGGAAACTGCATAGGTCTTCATCACTGGTACATTTGCTCTGTCAGGAGGATTCTACCTCCCCTTCTGCTCACTTCCCATGGACATAATGATCCTGAGAATGTAAAGCCCCTTTGGAAAGAGCATGGAAGCAAAGGAGCTTCCTTAGAAGCCCCCATTGGAGACTTCATTTCTCCCAGGAGCACCTTAGAATTTTGACATTCTAAATGGTATTAACTATTACATATCTATAATACCTTTGGCAGCCAGCACGGTGGCTCACACCTCTCTATGATCTCAGGAAGGGGAAGGCAAGATGATTTTGAGAGCTCACATTCAATTTTGTCTCAAAAGATTAGAAAAACAGGGCTGGGACTAGGGGTCAGTTGGCATAGTGCATGTCTAGCGTATATGAGGCTCTGGGTTCCATCTCCAGTACTGTGTGAGTCAAGCATGGCAGTGAATGCCTGTAATGCCAGCACTCTGGCAGGATAGTCAAGAGTTCAAAGCCACTCTTGGCTACATCATGTGTTTGAGACCAACCTAGGCTATAAGAGACCCTTTCTAAAACCAAATAAACAAAAAACAAAAGAAATGGTAGAAAGGAAAAAAATACTCTTTCCAACTGCCCTCATGACCTTCAAAAGCTGCCAAGTAGAAAAACTGGAAAGGAGAAGCCATTGCTGGTTGAAGATTTATCTGTGATCATAAACACTCAGTTCTTCTCCACTCCCTGCTTATTAACCTATGAAGTTTTTAGGCTTAGTCGACCCTATAGTGTCCTCCTTGCAGAGGTTAGCATAGGTTTACCCACTTGTGTTCAGTGATCATTTCTTACTGTTAGTGATTATGATGGCCACCAGCATCCTGTCAACATAATGAATGACAAGGATGATGAAGGATAATGAATGACAGAGGATGATGGAGGACAGAGACTTGTGTAAAGTCAGGCTGGTTCTAGATTCTCATTCCCTGGTGAACATGCACCATTTGTCAGTCATCAGGGAAGGATGAGACAACCAGCCCCCCCTCTCCTGGACACTGCGACCTTCTGTAACTCCAAGCCAGGGCACTGGCTTTAGTCTGCTGCTGACGTTTCTCCACCAGCCTAGGGCAGAACACCTGCAAGCAGAATTCCTGTTGGTTTGACTGACACTAGCAATCAACCTTGCAATTCCCATGATTCTGTACTAAGCACTCAGAAAGCATATGACGCCCAAATCCAGAAAGTAAGTTGTGAGCTAAGACAGGAGGATGGCTATGAATTCCAGGTCAACCTGGGCAACAGTGAAACATCTTGTCTCTGAAAAATAAAGATTTGATGATGACAAAAGAAAGGAGAAATTAGTCCAGTAAAAGAATCAATTATCCCTGCTCAATAATATTAAGTTGTGTGGGGATTCAATAAAAGCTTCAGAAGCTTGGAGATATCAGAGGGAATCTACCCACAGTCTATGTGGGGAGTTAATAGAAGCTCCAGAGGTTCCAGAGCTCTAACCACAGTCAGTCTAGGAGGATCAGAGAGTGGTGATTCACACCTTTAATCCCAGCACAGGAAGTATCCTGGGAGTGGTGACCTACGCCCTTAATCCCAACTGAGTTGAGGTCACTTTAGTTTATAGAAGGAATTTCAGGCTCCCAAGCAGGCAGTGGTGGGGCCACGCCTTAATTTACCAAGAGAGTATTTAAAGTTTAAGGCAGGCATAGAGGAGGAGGAAGCCAAGGGAAGCCAGGCTGAGGAAGCTGGAAGACAACTGGGTAAGATCTGACTGTGGTGTTTATTCTCTCTAATATCTCCGACTTTCTCAGAGATCTATCCCTGAGTCTCATTTATTCATGCAACAAAATTGTATATTACCTGAATCATTTAAAATAAAAAAAATGTATTTTTCTGAAATTGTCAAGCATGAGATAATGCTCAAGTATATCAATATCTTAGAAAAACATAAGGCCACTGAAGAATATATAGAAATAGGTATATAGATATATAGATGGTAGGTAGATAGATATGTAGATGATAGATAGATGATAGGTAGATGAAAAGTAGATAGATAATATAAATGTAGATTGATTTCAATATTTAATTTTAATTTTTAAATTTTTGGTCATGGGGGAGAAAATTTCATAGCTAAAAATACTGATGAAGACCTTGAGAAAACTCTCCAGTGTCGTGGCCCTATGGGCTCCTTATATTCTGTCTAGTCCTATGAAGGCCAATGGACTGACTTACCGGCAGTTTTTGACTATTTATCTGTCCCCGCAAAAGAAAAATGTAAAGTTTATATAAACAGCATAGTGCCAGGATGCTATACCAGGAATATGGGCACATACCTTTAATTCAAAAACTTAGGAAGCCCAGGCTGGCAGATCTTTAAGAGTTCAAAGTCAGCCTGGTCTACATAGGAAGATTCAAGCCAGTCAAAACTAAATAGTGAGACCCTATCTCAGAAAATTAAAATCTGGGCACAGAGGCCAAGAGTCAGTGGGATCCCATGGCTTGTTGCCTAGTCAGTCTAGACTACTTGGTAATTTCTGGATTCCAGTGTCTCAAAAATAAAAGTGGAAAACAGCTGGGGAGTGAGAAACGGCACCCAAGCTTGATCTCTGGCCTCTACATGCCCACACCCATGCATGTGCACTTGTGCACCCACATTAACACAGAACACATATACGTTGGTGTACCTACACATATATTCATGTCTACAAAATAAATTTAAAACTTTTTTTAACTAAATAGATGAGTTTCAATCCATGAAAGGAAATAACACATGACAACTTTAATTATAAATAGCCTATACTATACCATTTTTCAGAGCTGATTCAGCAATAGGAGCAGAGACCAAGGAGTCTAAAAAGAAGTGACGCTTACAAAGGGAAGTAGAAATATTACCTAGAAGAGCAATCACATCAGCCATTGGTTCATTGAGGATGCCACCAAAAGTCCCAGAATGAAAATCTTGATCTCTACACTTTACCTATAAGGTAGATAAAAGAACAGAGATTTATTTACCTACTGCCGTGGTTCCTATGCCTGGTGGTGTCCCTCAGGACTCAGGTGGGTGACCTGCAGACCCAGCCTCACATCTCATGTTCCTCATGACTTGGAGACTCTACTCTTTTCTTTTCTAAACTGACTTCATTCCTCAACTGTTCCATCAGCACAATTCTACCCAAGATGATCAGACATTCCTTGGCTGAGTTATTTCTATTCATATAGCTAGCTGGCTTGCTCTTGGCTTTGCACCATGCTGTAGGTCACCCTTCTGGAGAATGTTTCCTCTCTTGTTGTAAGGGAAACTTTCTTTTCTTTCTCTTTTTATTTGCATTGAAACTCCCTTGATGCTTCTTTTATTAACTCTCTCTCTCTCTCTCTCTCTCTCTCTCTCTCTCTCTCTCTCTCTCTCTCTCTCTCTCTCTCTCTCTCTCTCTCTCTCTCATATGTACCTGTATCAAAGACTATGCATTGTGTATACACTTTAAGAGTCCAGAGTAGAATGTGAGGTGTCTACTTTCATGATCTCCATTTTATTTCCTTGAGGTAGGATCTCTCATGGAATCCAAAACTCACCAATTTGCCTATGATATCTGGCCAATCCCCCAAATCTAGGGTCATAGGCACCCATAGTCATGCCCAGCTCTACATGCATATTGGAAAGTCCAGTTTGAACACAAGGGTAAGCTATATTACCCACTGAGCCATCTCCCTAGCTCTCTTCTCATAATTCTTTTCTTTCTATGTCCTCTACAGCTTCTTCCAGGGCTGATTCTGTTGGAAGATCGGAGCAGCTCACACAGTGGCACTTACCGCCCTCCCCCTTTCAGTTGTCATCCTTGAAGCTCTGACTTTTTGTCTAGGGCCAGACATTAGCTCCTGAGAGTGTACACCCCTTGAGCATGCTTCCCATTTCTGAAGGCCTACAACTGAATTCAGCGTCTTCTACAGTTACTTCATTCCATCTTGAGCATCATGCTCCATTGATGACCACTTGGGTTTTACGACTCCAGTCCCTTTCCTTCTCTCATTCTTCCCAGCAGTCTTACCTGCTCTCACCCACCTTTCATGGAAGAGGAGATTCCCATTTGGTCACCTCGGAGTGAAAATGTCACTTGAGTATGCACTTGTACTAACTGAAGTGTGCTGGGGTTGACTGTCTTACATCTAAAATCTTTTGCTAACTGCCCAACTACTACACTGTGCTGTGAAACAATCTTTTTGTGCACTATGAATATGTATTCCTCTCATTGGCTGATAAAAATCTGACTGGCCAGTAGTTGGGCAGGAAAAGATTGAATGTGAGAACCAGACTAGGAGAATTTTGGGAAGAGAAAGGGCAAAGTACAGGAGTCCACAGCAAACACAGAGAAGAAGCAAGATGAGAATGCTGCACTGAGAAAAGGTGCCGAGCCATGTGGCTAAACATAGATAAGAACTATGGGTTAATTTAAGTGTAACAATTAGCTAGTAAGCCTGAGCTATTGGCCAAACATTTATGAGTAACATTAAGCCTCTGAGTGGTGATTTGGGAACTGATAAATGGGAGTGAAATGGGCGACTACAGCACTGTCCATTCTTTGTCTTTATGAAAACATCCAGTTCCTTGGCTCTTCCAAGATTCCCCAACCTCTTGTCTTTTGCTTTTATTTTTCTCTACTTGTACCACTATTCATCACCCACACCATTCTGTGGTCTCCATCTTGATGTGTTCTTTACTACTTTCTACATTACAGCTACCAGGAAACACAGCCCACACCAAACTATCCATAAGGATCTTTCTGGTCTTGGCTACATGGAACAGGTAGTAGAGCAAATGCCCAAATGTATCCATCTACATGGGCAGAAGATATCATCCTTTAATTCTGCCTGGCAGTGTTTGCTCTAGTTGGGCTTCTTGCTCACAGCCACTTTCATGGCCATCATTTTGCTGCACACAAACTTTCTTTCTGCCCGGCAGTAGGAAGAAGGAGTCCAACAGCAAATTAAGATGTTCCGTCACTTTTACTCTCTATCTGGTATATTCTAATTTCTTCCCTCAGCACAAGCTCTCCCCCTGCCTACCTCCTTGGTGCCTCTGCTCTCCTTGGGGTCTCCTGGTACTCTTTCCCCCCTTGCCTTGGGAAGGTTCTTGGAGAGTCTCTGCTCCTTCCAGCCATGACTTCCTTCCTTCACAGCCAAGTTTGTTGACATTCTGACTTCTGGATTCCTATTTTCCCAGCATTCCCACATCATCTTTCTCACTATGTGTCTCTTTACAGTAAGCTTCCTGGAAGCTGAGGCCGGTTTACTCAGGCCTTTATTCATGGGACTCACATCAGCTAATTTAGCAAAGAGAACATAATGTTTTCCCCTCCTCTCCACATCTCCTCTTCTACTTCTTTACTCCCCCTTCTCCCCTCTCTCCTGTCATGCTGAGACGGAACCTGGAGCCCATACAGACTAGATAACCAAGTGCTTCTTCAAAAATTAAATCCCCAACACTGCCTTTCAGATGATAAAAATGTATATTATAATTTCAAAAAATTACAGAGATGTGTATTTTTATCTGGTTCATAACATTTAAGTCTTATAAGTGCTTGGGTTTATATACTTCCATCATATCAACTAGTAAATCTACAACCTGTTATGTGCAAAAAACTAAAGTGAGGAATTAATAATACATCCAGGAGGGACTTTTTATTATAAATCATGTGTGATATCATAGGTTACCTATATTACTAAAAATGACTTAAAAGAAGGAACGTTTTAGGGATGGGGTAATTGAATTTTACAGGCTTTTGAGATGGAAAATTAAGGTTCAGAGATAAAGCCATCTATACAAGGCTGTGTGCCATAGATTGGTGCCTCTGATGTTCTGAAAGAAACATCCAGGACTCTAGAAAAATATACACTCAAGCATAAATTTCAGGAGATCATAAGTCACACTCCCATGCTCCAAGACGTCTGTGACCACCCAGGCTGTGAGCCCCAAGTAAGAGCTTCCTGACTTTCTCTTTAAGGCTCCTATAATTCCTATCTGCAACACCAATCTCCCTCCACAGATGGAGCCTGCTAGTACCTCCACTGTAAAGTAGCAGTTCCCCCGGGTTCCATAAGTGAGCGCAGGCTTCTTCTGGCTGATCCAGAGATTGTCTGAAATTACAATATAGTCCACACTGGAAAAGAAGTTGTCCGTTTTTCTTTTGATCAATTCCTCCAGGGCAACAGAACCAGCCTCCTCCATCCCTTCCAGGATGAACTTGATGTTCACAGGAAGATCCTGGATTAACGACAGAGTAAAGAGACTGTCCAATATGCTCAAGCAAGGGTTTATTTATAAGCTTGTATTTAATAAAGATACATTAAGTAACCATCTGTACTCAGTGTATGGATTGTTTACCTTCGCAGCAGCAGAGGAGAAACAAAGGTAAGGATAGCTGATAGACTCCACTGGCCCTTTGATTTAATGCCATGATAGAGTCAGAGCAGAGACCCTAAGAACAGTAGTGCCTCTACTGAAGCTTGATCTTGCTTCAAGAAGTTGGGGTGGAAGAATGGGACAGGACAGAGACGTCCTTCTCCCTAAAAGGAACGTGTGTGTGTGTGTGTGTGTGTGTGTGTGTTATATGTGTGTTTACAGGTGCATATGCACATGTGGGTACATGCATGTGGAGGTCAGAGGTCTATGTCTACTGTGTTCTTCAGTTATTCTCACCTTAATTGTTGAGACAAGGTCTCTCACTGAATCTAGCTATGCTGGCTGGCCAGAGGTTTGGGTAATCATCCTATCCAACCAGCATTGGGGCTACAGGCATGAACACCTGGCCTTTCACATGGATCCCTTGGACTTGAACTTGGGTCTTCATGCTTGCATGGCAAACGATTTACCAACTAGCCACCTCCCCAATCCATCTAAAAGTATTTTTGAAGAAAGTTACTTAATTAAAAATTGCTCTCTAGATCTCATAATTCTGAAGATGATAAATGAGACCTTTTTCCTTTGAAAGATTGTGGGAATGCATTTGTGTGTGCTGTATCTTTAAATAAAGGAGCTGTTTGATGGGTCATGGCGGGCACCATAGAAAAAGTGGGAGGAGAGTCAGTTCAGGGAGGAGAAGCAGGGCGGAGTTAGAGGCAGACCGAGCTGAAGCCGCTGAAGGAACGACATGTAAAGAGCACGGGTGAGCCACGGGCCACGTGGCCCGCGGATTAATAGAAATGGGTTGATTTAAGATATAAGAGCTAGCTAGCAAGGTGCCTGAGCCATAGGCCAAACAGCATAAAGTAAATAGAAGCGTCTGAGTCGTTTCTGGGGGCCTAGGCGGCGGTGCGCAGATAAGCAGTCCCGGGCAGGTCTGTGGGTCCGGGACCTCTGGGGCATGGGACCCGCGAACTCTCTACAACAAAAGATTGTTAAGCCTCAGAGTAAGTTTTCTTTTAAAAATGTTCTTTTTCTACTGCATCCAACTGCTTTTTGAGTTACTCAAAGGCTTTGATCATCAGTGAAAATGGATCTTATAGTTTTCTCTATGTAAGGACATGAATGCCTCCTTTAAAGTTCTGATCCTTTTGTCTGACTAACTTGTTTATTTCTGAGAGCCATGGTGAAAGATTAGGATTTTTCTCCCAGAGCCTGGATTGGGCTTCAGAGAACTCTACCCATCACATGCTGAGAATCAATGTGGAAATTAACTTAGAGAGGGGGTGGATCCGGGTTACCACAGGGCAGAAAGACAAGTCCAGAATGAGAAGAACCCTGTCCATTAGAAACAAGTTACCTTTGGTCACCTATTTGGATGAGGGTGTCTGGGAGTAAGGATTAGCTCTGTGGCCCTGATTGCACTTTTGTGTAGCTAAGAAAGCACTTAGGCTCAGAATCCTCACAGTCAGATTCCTTTAGTAACATTTGATGAGCACATGATTGCTGAGACATGGCTGGAAAGCTAAAGAAATTTTCAGCAAATCACATTTCAGAAGATGTAAACCAGGGCTAGCAATGTGCTCAGTAGGGAAGGGCACCTGCCATCGAGCCTGATGGCCTGATTTCAGTCTCAGGGACCCACCTAACGGAAGAAAAGAAACATCCTGAAAGTTGTTCTCTGACCTTCTTAAACATTCCTGGCATATGTGCTCCCTTTCTGTACATACTCCTCTCTACACACACAAATACAGACTCAGACACACATACACACAGACAGACACACACAGACAGACACACACACATACACACAGACAGACAGACACACACACATACACACAGACAGACAGACACACACAGACAGACAGACACACACACACACATACACACAGACAGACACACACACATACACACACACATACACATAGACAGACAGACAGACACACATACACACAGACACACACACACACACACACACACACACACGATTTTTAAAATTAAAAAAATGAAACATGCAAACCAATCTGATAGCTACTTAGTGTGGGGCCAGCAGCCAAGATCTGTATTTGGTCACCTCTGGGATGAGTGTCACTTTTCAGTGTCTCATTACTCTGAGATGACTAGTGGTTGCCCTGCTGCTTACTGAGGTGATACGCTGAAGGGACCTGTGTTTGAGTTCTCTGAGAGCAAGAAGGAAGAGAGGAAAGGAGGAAGGGAAGGTCTTGGAGTCACTACAAGATGTTTGCAGTTGTTTCTCTGTGTTTGCTGACAATGGTGTCTCTCTCTACAGTCCAGGCTGATCTGGACTCAACAAGCCTCCTGCTTCCTCCTCCTGAGGAGCTTCCGCCTCCTGAGGGCTTGGATTCCAGGTATGTATGACCACATCTGGCTTGGACATATCTCTTCATCTAATTTCCTCCACAAGCCTGTGGTGTAAGTTTTCACTCCTAACTAATAGGTAGGGAAAATGAGGAGGTTAAGAGATGTGCCCAAGGACAGTAGTGGCTATTTCTTATTTGTTGTGATTATATAAGACTCAGATCTAAACTTAAAAAGAAAAGCATATATGGCCTTTATATAGTTATTTACTTATAAATATTGGTTATCACACATAGGAAGAAAAGAAGGGAGGGAGGGTGGGAAGAGGAGGAGAGGGGAGGGGGAGGGAAAGAAGGAGGAAGAATAGAGGGTACGGAAACACAGTAAACAGAACGGAACAGACGTGGGAGAGGAGAGAAGGAAGTGGACGGGAAGAAAGAAAAGCAGAGGAAGGAAGGGGAAGGGGAGAAGGGAGGCTATGAGATCTAGGATTGGGCTCATCTCTTCGACAACTCTATTTTAAGAACTGTAAGTCTCCAGGGTGGGCTAGAGGTGAGTGAGCCTGACTATGAGGATGGGAGAGCTGGTACAGACAGGACAGAACCTGCAGAGTGTCCACCTTAGGTAGAGGGGACTCAGGCAGAGGTCAGGGAGCAGGTTTCTGTCCAGTTAGTAACCGTGATCACTGTTAACCAAGCCCTGCCTGTGATTGTGAGGAAGTGAAGATTTAAAAGATGAGACAAGGTAGAGCTCTTCTTGATAGCACAGCCCATAAGCACTTCAGTGTCATCATGGGTTTTGTTATGTTCTAGACCATGATGCGTGTGTGCACATGTATGTGTGTGCAAATTCCCTCAACCATGCCTGCTTATGTGGAGAACAGAGGTCAACATCAGATCCTTTCTTCTCTCCACCTTAGTTTTTGAAAGTCTTTCACTTAACTGTTTACCAAGGCTGGCTGGCACACAGATTCCCAGCACGAGATCTGCTCGTCTCCAGGACCTTAGCTCTGGAACTGTAGACATGTGACACCCTTACCCAGCATTTTACAATGGGTACTGGAGTTCTGAGCTCAAGTACCAGTACCCTCTGAACCATCTCCCCAGCACTGTACTCTGGGTTGCTAGTTTGTTGTGTGTGCGTGTCCGCCGCACGCACACGTGCAATTACCACTCTACACATGTAGGAATCAGAGAGAGGCTTGAAGGATTTGGTTCTCTCCTTCTACTGTACAGACCCCAGGGATCAAAATCAGGCTTAGCAGCATAGGCTTTGACTTGTCAAGCCAATGCACCAGATCCAAGCTCTGTGTTTAGTGTGGCTGACATGGCATGCTGACATCCATGCTTCCAGAATGATTGTCCTCTGGCTGGCTTGCTCAGAGTAAGTTCCCCAGGCTTCCCAAGTTCTTACTTTTCTCTCTGAAATGGTTGTAATAATAATAAGCACTCAAGGTCATGAAAAGTGAGGAACCCTGTGCAGTGTCCTGAGAACAGGAGAAGCAACTCAAAGGATGTTTTTACTGTAATTGCCTCATAGCCACCTCTCTCTCTCTCTCTCTCTCTCTCTCTCTCTCTCTCTCTCTCTCTCTCTCTCTCTCTCTCTCTCTCTCTCTCTCTCTCTCTCTCTCTCTCTCTCTCAAGCATAGCTGGCCACCTACCTGTTCCAGAGCTCTGAAGGTGCTCACAGCATTAAGCCAAGCCAAGACAGGGCCTTTGTTATCTGTTGCACCCCGTCCATATAGTTTTCCTTTTAAAATGAAAAAAAAAATTGTCAAACTAGTAAGGCATGTCTGCCAAGTTACGTGAGTTATATGAACTCATGTTTTGAAATAAAAGAAAAGCCATTTCTGTGTTAGAAATTACTACAAAGACAAATGGCTGAACTTTGTGATTGCAGTTAGTTAAAATATTGCAGACCAACCCAGACTATTGGGACTATGTTTAGTTCTGTTTGTTCTCCATTCCTGTATCTTACCTGATCATCCTCCTGACCTCTGAAGCTTGGAGCATATATGCTAAGCAGACCCCTAAGTTTTATCAACTAAAGAGCAATGCATGCCATCAGATAGCATCGGAAATCTTTATAAATTTCCCCTTGACTCTTGTGACCTACCTTCTCGTGGTCACTGACAATGTATTTTGCAACTGTGATGATTTCATTGTTCTTTGACTAATAAAATGTCATAGAACCATTTCCACACTGGAATGTATCATCTTAAGAAGCATGAATCTGTGTTCCTGGGCCATGGCGATTCATATTTAGCTCCAGAATAATCTATCTGTTTTAAATTTTTTAGAAACATTATATATGTGGATATTGTTTTGCCATCTTGTATGTCAGTGTACCACTTGCATGCCAGAAGCTTTCAAGGCCAGAAGAGGGTATTGGATCAGCTTCAAGTAGAGATACAAATGGTCATGAGCTACCATAAGGCTGAAGAATCAAACCCAGATTCTCCGGAATGGCCGCTATGTTCTCAGCCACTAAGCCGTCTCTCCCACCCACAAAATGAACCATCTTTTATTCCTTTTTTATGTGAGAGCTGTTTTTCAATCAACAGGTACAAATAATGTTTCATGAGTAATATTTTTAACAGAAATTTCTAACATTCCAGGTATAAATCTTGACTTGAAATTGCAAAATGTGCCTGGTATGCTAGCATTGGGCATTCAGTAGGTAAATGCAAAAAAAAAAAAAAAAAATCAGTTTAAAACCAACAATTGGCTATATAGCAAGTTTAGGGCCGGACTGGGCTGTTTGAGACACTCTCAAAAATAAAAGCAATACAACAAAAGAAATGCAAAGCATAATTTACATATATAAATATATAACTCAACACCAGTCATATAAAACAAACGGGTCTAAACACACACATCTCACTCATCTTGGGAGGACTTAGCTGTTTTGTCCAAGTTCCTTGATAGCCCCCAAGGCTTAGTTGCTGAGCAGCTCACAGCAAATTCTCTCATGCTAAAACTTTTCTATTGGAAGAATAATGAAATGTCTGTACATCTCTATTAACCTTTCGTCTTCCTTTTTTCGTGAAATACAAATTAGATTTGCTAAAAAGAAATGTTATGATCTAGACAACTGCTCTTATTGGCCAGTAACTCCATCTTCTAGAGTCACAAAGACATAAAATTCAATTTTCTCCTCAATGGAAGGAAATGAATGTCATTGATAAGAAAACTCGATTTCTCTGTCCCCCCTCTCTCTTCTCTCTTTCCATCTGTATAGGGGAGGGTCAATTCAAGGACCTGATAGATATGGACAAGGACTTTACTACTGAGCTATATCCTGGATTTTTTTTTCACTTTTTCTTTTGAGATGTGGTTTCACTCAGTTATGCAGGCTTGCCTCAAATTTATTTTGTAGCACAATTTTGGCTTGAAATTGTGATCCTTTCTCTAAGCTTCAGAGAAGCTGAGTATAGTCCTGCAGTACAGACCTAGGTCTATTCATTCTTAACCATAGCTAAAGACCTGGGACAGTCTTTGACTCTGTGACCAAGCCTTGACTACAAACAAGCTCCACCTAGGAATCAGGTGATACTGACCATCCACCTCTGTGAGCACGTAGGGGTCCGTAAACCACCCATCATCCTTCTGAGCTGGCTGCACATCCAGGTGCCCATAGAAGCATATGGTAGGCTTCTTGGGATCATTTCCCAGCTCAGCCAATATGATTGGAGGTATAGGAAGACTCTGACCATCAGGCATCTGTGGGACAACAGGTTCACAATAATTAAACCAAGCAAACAAACAAAAATTAAGAAACCCCACTCTGTTCTTCTAGAACATTTAGAGCAAGAGTTCTGCTCTGTGCTTGATACATATAAAGCCTACATCATTTTTCTGAGCATCATTTCCCCCATCTCTAAGGATCATATGATGGCTGGTTATGGTGATGCATGATTTTAATACTAGGACTAAGGAGCTGAGGCAGGCAAATCTGTATGCATTTGAACCAGCAGGGTCTACAGAGTGAGTCCTAAACCAGCCAAGGCAATGTGGTGAGACTCTGTCTCAAATAAATTAATAAATAAACCCACAAAAATGAACAAAAAGTGAATACAGTTGTGGTGATATTTTGTGTATGCTCTAACAAATGAAGCTTGTCTGAAGATCTAAGGGTGAAGCCAGATACTAGTTAGCTACAGAGGCCAGGCAGTGGTGACCCGGGTACCTTTAATCCCAGAACTTGGGATCTCATGCCTTTGCTTTTAGTACTTGGGAGGCCTAGAAAGGTTGAGACAGAAAGTGCTATGGCTGGGCAGCTAAAGGAATTAAAGATGGAAGAGACAGGAGTGCAGTCTTCCACTTAAGCAGTCTCTCTAGTGGAAGTGGCTAGCTTCTCTCATCTTCCAGCCTTTACCCTGTAATCTGGCTCTGGGCTTTTATTAAGATCAATTAGGATTCATGCTACATACAGTGATACATTTTTTCATAACTATATAAAGCATCATTGGAATCAGATTATCAGATCTGAGATCTTGAAGCATATGTCTAAAGAACTATACTATTTGGCATTGTATATGGAGATATGTTTCAAATTTAATAAAAAACCAGTCTGAGATATCAGAGGGATCTACCCACAGTTAGTCTAGGGGGACCAGAGAGTGGTAACTCACACCTTTAATCCCAGCACAGTGAATATCTGGGAGTGGTGACCTACACCCTTAATCCCAGCAGATCTGAATTTGAGGCCAGTTTAGTTTACATAAGGAGTTCCAGGCTCCCAGGTAGGCAGTGGTAGTGCATGCTGTTAGTCACAGCACTTGAAAGACAGAGGCAGGAGAATCTATGTGAGTTCAAAGCCAGCCTTGTCTTCAAAGCAAGTTTTAGGACAGTCAAGTCTGTTACACAGAAAACTCTGTCTCAGAAAAAGCAAAGCAAAACAAGACTGGAAGAGAGGGCTCCGTCCTCTGATATTCCAGACTGGTTTTTATTAAATTTAAAACATATCCCCATATACAATGCCAAATAGTATAGTTCTTTGGACATATTCCTCAAGAACTCAGATCTCAAATGGCTTAATTTGATTTTCCAAATCCTGGAACTCTTTGATGATTCTGAAGTTCCCAGTGGTAAAGACATTGGATGCTTTTATTAAGATCGGCCACCCGCGGTAGAATGGTTCTGCGCTGGTTGCTTTTATGTCAGCTTGACAAAAGATAGAGTTACCTGAAAGGAGGAGCCTCCGTTGGGAAAATGTCCCCATAAGATGCAGTCACTAGCCCATGGTGGGTGGTGCCATTCCTAAGCTGGTGGTTCTAGGTTCTATAAGAAAGCAGGCTGAGCAAGCCATGGGGATTAAGTCTGTAAGTAACATCCCCCCATGGCTTCTACATCATCTCCTGCCTCCAGGATCCTACTCTGTTTGAGTTCCTGCCCTGTCTTCCTTTGATGATAAACAATTTTGTAGAAGTATAAGCCAAATAAAACCTTTCCTCACCAATTTGCTTTTTGGTCATGGTGATTCATCACAGCAATAGAAACCTTAACTAGGAAAGAATACACTCTTCATATAGGTTTGTTCAGAAAGCTGCCTATGTATATAAGACAAGGCAAGGGATGTGCACGGAGAACCAGAGTGGTAAGTCTTCTAATAACAAGCTGATCCACACTCGGGGCTTCCATTTTCTTCTTAACCTGTCCCCAGTCCTGCTATGACCAGAAGTCCAGCACAGCCTCGTTTTTGGACTAGATGGAATGTTTAATAACATAATATATTGGAAATCTAGACTCTGGACTTAACACCACCTAAGA
This sequence comes from Phyllotis vaccarum, assembly GCA_033318265.1. Lineage (NCBI taxonomy): Eukaryota > Metazoa > Chordata > Mammalia > Rodentia > Cricetidae > Phyllotis > Phyllotis vaccarum. The sequence goes on along the minus strand of JARWLC010000009.1, from coordinate 4,965,653 downwards.
AAGGCATGGCTGACGGCCCTAGCAGTGGAGGCTCCTGAGCTGGAAGGAGAACCCCAGCACCTGTTGAGAACCCAAGTCCACAGACTCCACCACAGCTCCCAGGTTCTGGAGTTTGTCTGCAGCCAAGGCCATCATCCTGAAGAGCTCCTGTCTGAGTCGAGGCATGGGCTGCACAGAATCACTCTCAATGGCCACCCATTCCTTCAGGGTCTGTGGAGAAAGACAATGAGGAGGTTGTCACGGAAGGGCACAGGAGCCCATGCCCAGGTGCATAGGAGTATCCAAATGTTCTTTATTTCCTGACATTAATTGCATAGTAACCTTCAAAATTAAGTGGTGGGACCCAGGCTGTATTTCAGTTGTAAAGCTTGCTTTGAAAGTGTGAGAATCCAAATTTAATTCCTCAGGGATGACTTTGTAAAACATAATCTGGATATTGTGGTGCATGCTTAAAATCCTAGAACAGGTAATGACCATCCAGCTGAATCCACTTGATAAGTCAATTAAAACTCTGGTTTTGAAATAAACAAAACAAAAACAAAATAGCAAAACGGACAAGCATCTGAGGAAAACATACAGTGTTGACCTTCACTACACACACACACACACACACACACACACACACACACACACACACACACACACACACACACACTTACTTGATGGGTGAGCTTGGGATTTAATTAAAAAGTTGGACACCAGTAGCATCTTCTAATAACAGAGATGAGGAAGTAGGGTAGCTTGAGGGAATGCACTCAACCCATCCTTATACATTCGACCCTTTAGTGGCCTTTGACAACTCCTTAACCTCCCAGCTTCAGATTTCCAACTGTAAAGGAAAAGAGTGGGGCTGGAGAGATGGCTCAATGATCCTGTCCAGGTCCCAGCATCCTCCTGGTCCTTCACAATCTCATCTAACTCCAGATCAGGAGATCTAGCGCTCTTTTCTGGCTTCTGAGAGTTTCTGCACACAGGTGGTATATATAAATTCACATAGGCATACACACATACACACAAAAATAAAATCAGATAAATTAACTGATATGCATATAAACAAAAAAAATAACTTTTTAAAGAGTTTCCTAATTCCAAAAGTACAGATTGCCTCTATATTATACAGGACTTAGCAAACATTCACTAAGAGCATCCACAATGAGTAATTCATAATCATTGCTTGTGGTGGGATTTAGGTGTCAGCGGATAAGGTCTGAAGATGCTTATCCAGGGTCCGTGGCTCCTGGAGGGGGTGTGGCCAACCTGGAGGGGGTGTGGCCAACCCCATTGATAAGGGGCTGCTGGGACACGAGGATCTCTCTTCCTGGTTCCTGGTTGCTGGAGAGACTGGTTTGGAATCCATCGTCCATCGCTCGGATACTCCAGTCACTGTTCAGGTGCCACTATAAGCTGTTACTTATAACATGAGTGTTGATTTATATTTTAATAAATATTAATCTTGGACTGGTGCTTTGTAAGTAAAACTCTGCCTACAACTGCTCATGGTCTGGTGTTGGACTCTGAATTGCTTAAGCTAAAACATTTTTTGGTACCATGTAACCAGAATGGCTTAGAACTTGTGAGGATCTTCTTATCCCTGCCTCCTAGGCGCTAGGATTACAGGTGTGTGCCACCATGCTTAGCAAACACCATTGTTCTTAGTGGAAAAAAAGCACCTTTTTCTTAGTTTGAGTTCTCTTTCCTGTTTATAGAGTTCACATTTTTATCATAAGGGAATTTACTTAGGGAATGTTAGGTTTTATGTTTTTCACCTTGAGTTTGTAAGGTAGGTGCTTTTGACACTTACCCCCCAAACTGAATGGGATGTGAGGAGGCCAGGAAGAAGGATGCTCTGACGGAAAGCCCACACCCGCTCTCAGCTCCTGGGAGATCCTGTTTCTAAACTGACACCAGAGATTCTACTTGAATTCCAGAAACCCAAGCCATCCTTCTGTCAGATTAACAATGTAGGAAGGATCACATGTTGGTTATGTTTAAAAACATTGGCCTGGGGAGTTAACTTTGCCCCTTTCCAGTGATACACAAAGGTGTAGTGGATTTATGATGTTACATTGTGAATAATTGTCCCACCTATGAGTTTAATAAAAAGCGCTGATTGGCCAAAGGCAGACGGGAAGTGTGGGTGGGACTACCAGACTAAGAAAACTCTGGGAACAGGAAAAACAGAGCAGAATGTCAGAGAGAAGCCAGAAGAACCAGAGGACAATTATGCTGCTCTGAGAAAAGGTACCGAGCCCCATGGCTGAACAGGATAAGAGTCATAGGTTAGACTAAGGGTAAAGAGTTAGCAAGTTATATGCCTGGGCCTTAGGCCAATCAGCATAAAATTAATGTAAGCATCTCTGTGTCTCTCTGGGTCTATGGGTCTAAACCTTGAGGCTAGGCCCAAAAGTCCGGGCTGGAAACCTCCTACAAAGTCTTCACCTCTTTTGCATGACAATAGTCCTAACACTGGCTGATTGACCCAACCATTGGACCAATGCGGTGTTAGGATGTAGAGCATGAAGTCTAGTGTCCCAAAGGAGGCCCAGAGATGCCAAACGATGTGGAAGTCAAGCACAGTGGTGCATGCCTGGGAGGTGGAGACAGGAGAACCAGGAATTCATGGTCACTAGGCCTTGAGTTTCAGGCCAGTCTGGGCTGTGTGTGACCCTGTCTCACAAAAAACAGTGTGGGGAAGGCTGTGACCATGGGCCTAGATGCCCACAGAGGGAACAAGAGAGTCAGTAGAGATGGGAGAGGGAAGTCACCCAGTGAGACATACGAACCTAATATCCTCCCCTACTGGTCTCCTCTCTTTCTGCTCCCAAGGCCTCTATTATTCTTTTCTTCACCTGCCCATATATCCATACCATATGCTGGGAACCAGGCTGGTGTTAGGGATACAGCCAAGGACTATCAGTGTTGGTACTGAAACATAAAACATTCTCCCATCCATCCGGACATCTCTGGGAAATAGGAACTATTGTCAGTGTATTACTTGATGAACTAGAATAATCACCCAGAGTTATGTAATACTATTTTAAAATGTGTTACATTCATTTATGCTGTGGAACATTTGTTTAATGGTTCAAAGATGTGTTGCATTCCTTTATGCTGAATTTATTTAACTCTGTAAAGCTGTGTTACTTTGCCTGTCTAAAACTCCTTATTTGCCAGGGGCCATCCAGCATGGAGTAAGAAGGAGAAAAAAGGTATATAGAATAAAGAAAAGTAAAATACTGGAGGCAAAGGTAGACAGGATAATTTAAGAAAATCTGGCTAGAAACAAGCCAAGCTAAAGTCAGGCATTTATAAGTAAGAATAAGTCTCTGTGTATTTATTTGGGAGCTTGGTGGCAGACCCCCCCCCAAAGATGTAAAAAACAAAACTACAATAAGCTGCATAGAGGTTCTGTGAACACCAGACATTACTACATTAGATGTGCCAGGGAAAAGAGTGTCTTTCTAGAAGCTAGGAATAAGGGATCGCTGCCACAAATGTAACGAGTACTGATATTTTAACTTAATACCAAGTTACCACCATTTTCAATGGAATCATATCATCAGGCACAAACACCCCACATCCCCCAGCAAATTGATGCCACCAGATTCTGAAGTGAGCAACCAGAGCATCACATGTGGCTTCTCCTACCTGCACGAACTCATCCTGGTGGAGGTCAATGTACTGGAAGAGCTTCTCCAGCAGCCCTGAGGGTGAAGAAGATGAGAGCATCCCTTGCTCCAGCAACAGCAGCAGGGCCAGGGCCAAGACAGATGAGGCCTGCGGTGGACGACAATTAAAACAATGCCAGCATTGGACTGCTGACCTTTCAAATGCTCTCATGAGGCTGCTTGCTACCCAGTGCTGTGGCTCCATGTGGTTGGACTAAAGTGACCAGAGACAGCAGAGCCAGAAGTGTATGCCTCCTCACAGCTTTCCCCACATGCTTTGCTTATACAAATAGATTTTAAAAATAAATATATATGTATATACTTTTTAAAGATTAAGTTTTAACTTAATTATTTAAAAAATTTTATGTGCATGCCTGGTACCGTGGAGGCTGAAGGAGAATATTGGATATCCAGAGTGACACGTGGTTGTGATCTTCCATGTGAGTGCTGAGAATTGAACCTGGGTCCTTTGGAAGATCAGCTGGTGCTTTTAACCACTGAGCCATTGCTCTAGTACTGATTGTTTTTAGAAGTTCATACATAAATACTTCATCTACATCAAACTGTCCCCTCCCTACCTGCCCTCCATCTTCTCCCATGTCTTCCCACTCTCTTCCTAGCAAATTCATAATGTCTTCTTTTTAAAAATATTATTTCTATATACATATATGTCATAGCGACTTTTATAATGCTGAGAAAAAAAATGCAGTGACCAAGGCACCTTTTAAAAGAAGCCATTCAATTTGGGGGCTCATGGTTCCAAAGGGTTAGACCCCATGCCAGCCATGGCAGAGAACGTAACAACAGGCAGGTAGGCATGGTCTGGAACAGTAGTTGAGAGCTTATATTTGATCATAAACAGGAGGTGGGGAGGGGGGCAGGGAGAGGGAGAAAACTAACTGGGAATGCCATGGGCTTTAGAAACATCAAAGCCCATCCCTGTGACGCACCTCATCCAGCCAGGGCATACCTTCTAATTCTTCCCAAACAGTTCTACCAACGCAGTGTTTGTCAACCTGTGAGTCACAACCTCTTTGGGCTTGAATGACCCTTTTGTAGGGGTAGCATAAGATCATTGTAAAACACAGATATTTATATAACATTTCACAACACCAACAAAATTACAGTTATGATGTGGCCACTAAAATAATTTCATGGTTTGGGTCACCACAATGCGCGGAACTATATTATAAGATTGCAGCATTAGGAAGGTTGAGAACCATTGCTCTAACTATTTTCAAATATATGAGCCTGTGGGGGGTATTCTAATTTAAACCACTGTAGCTACATATATACATGTAGATATAATCCACTGAGTCCAGTCAGCATTGCTGATATGTACACAGTCTACGGCTGAACACATGGGATTGGGCAATCCATGTAGGGTCTTGTTCTCAGAGGAAACAGACTCCCACACTTTCAGCAGCCACTGTTCTTCATCTCTGGGCAGGACCTTGTTGAATTTTCCCTGTCGATGATGGAATGCCAGCTGGTATTGTTACTGTGCTTGTCCTTGTCTGGTTCAAGTAACCATATTGTTGAGAGGGGCTACATTGGAGATATATCATTTGGGGTTTGACACCCCACAGCCATTTATTCTCTGCGTTTTGGCCAACTGTGGATCTCTGTACAGTCTCCACCTGTTACAAAGAGAGCCTTGTTGGGACTGGAGAGATGGACCAGCAGTTAAGAACACTGTCTGCTCTTGCAGAGGACCCGGGTTTGATTCTCAGCACCGATGCGGAAGCTCATAACTGTGCCTCCAGTTTAGTGGGATCTGACACCCTCACACAGACATACATGCAACAAGACACAAGTGCATATTTTTTTTAAAAAAACCTTGAAAAATCACAATAAGTAAGTTAGTGAAAAGAAGCGTCTTTGAGCAGAGGAGAGAACCACACTTACCTGTGGGTATAAGAATAATACAGTTCAAAATCACACTGTTTAGGGAAAAGCTACAAGTGGATTTTTCTCTAGGGTCTATGTGTTGGTTTTGCATATGAGAACAGACACACCACCAGCGCCACAAGAGTTTACTCAGGAAAATTGCTGAGTGGATAGGAAGGGAGAGGAAATGGAAGAGAAAAGAGAGAGACCTTTCATGAGGTCTCTCCTTATGAGAGAGCGGGTGGGCACAGATTTACATTGCCAGGCATGCCCTCTGTACTTGGCATGTTCTGCTGGTGCCATGTTGGGTTTACCATGTGGCTGCTATGTGCCAGGAATCCTTACTCTATGACCTCTCTAGCCGCAGGCAATCGACTGGGCATGAATTCGTTGCCATCAAGTGGACCTTAAGTCCTACTGTATAGCTGTTATTGCATCATTGAGACTACCTTCAGAGGCCAGCCATTACTACAGTGCATAGGCTTTACACCGGGTACAACTGACTGACCGCTCTTCTCCCTTGGCAGCTTGCATAGCACCTTCTGATCCTGAAGGATTTTAATTGGATATCCATCTTGAGAACCATCCCTACACACCAGAGGAAACATGGTTGCTAGTGTTACCTACAGCAGTCAATGAGCTTGTCTTTAAGCCATGAGACTTGGGTTATTACTATAATACAAGCTGTCCTCTGGTCCACTTCCTATATATGGAAGTCGGTTTGACAGGTTTAAGAGTCATTGCGGGAGTCAGTTTGACAGGTTGCTTGAGAGAGGAAGATACATAGCAGATACATAGCGAGCTTGGAAACCTCATTATGTTTAAATCCTGTGCAGAATGGCGGGGCTCACCAACCCCTATAATTAGAGTGTTTTAAATACAAAGAGAAGAAACTTGGAAGTTTCAGGGTAACAGTAACACTGAGAGGCAGCCAGGGCCTCTGTTGCTGGTCTGTGTCTCTCTATTCTCTGGTGTATTCCTCCCCTCTCCTGCCTGGTCTCTACAGAATTTGTCATTCCTACCCTGCAGCCACTCTTGGGGAACGATTCTACTTGGATGTCCTTGGATACCTTTAGGAAAAGTTTTCTCCTTGGCCTGGACATGGAAGAAGAAAGAACCCAAGCACAGTGTTTTACATGACTAGAATGGCTAGAAACAAAATGTCAGACAGTGAGGGCATGCATGGAGAAGCTGGAACCTTCATATGCTGACGCTAAGACTTGCCAGGGGGTAAAGGGTCTTCTCACCAAAGCTGAAAATTCCATCCCCAATCCTCTGATGCCCCCCCCCACACACACAGTCAGATGCAGCAAGCCAGAGCTACATAACAGAGAGGCTGTGACTCCAAAACAAACGCCTTTTACAAGTCCCTAAAAGAAAGGCAGTTTGGATGTTCTCCGTACATGAATATGTGCACCTATATGACCCAACAATTCTACTCTGAATCATATACTCAAGAGAAATAAAAATGTCACACAAAAAACTTGAAAAGATGGTTACAGGCAGCATTATTTATAGTAGCCAAAAGGTAGAGCCAGCCCAAATGTCCATCATCAGATGAATGGATAACTGACGGTTGTATATCCCTGTAATGAGATGTTATTTGGATGACAAAATAAAGCCATGGTCATAAAAAGTATTGTTGAGGCTGGGGACAGTTAGTGGTTGAGGTCTTGTCTTGACAATATGGCACTGAATGAAGTAAGCTGGACATGATGCTTCCCTTTATAAAGTTCAGAATATGTCAATACATGGAGACAGGAACCTAGGGTGAAGGAGGCATTGATTGCCAGCGAGAAAGGCATGTTCTAAATTGTGGTGATCGTGGATCCACCCTAAGAGCACACTAAAAACAGTTGAATTGCATGCTTTACCTGGCTGATTGTAAGATATGTGCATTGAAATGCAGATGTACATAACCGTCATTCACATAGTCACATATTTGACTATTACTGAGTATGAGAAATGTGTAAGAGACGTGAGGAGTTAAAAGTAAGAGGCCAGGGAGCCTTGCTTGCTCCTGACGGGAATCAAGAACCAGCAGGTGGCACTGGTGATCTGTTGGTGTCCTCTGCCCTCATCTAGACACAGCTGTTTCGGCTGGACCCTTATAACAAGCAGCTAAGGAACCAGGTGGGAAGCAGTTTTGCCTTCCAAAGACTTGAAAAACAAAAGAGCCGTTATACCATCATCCAGAATCTGCGTCTCTAATCTCAGACGGAAAAAGTCTCGGCAAGCCACTGTCTAGATTAACATTTGAATTTATTTCTCATCCACTTGTATTAGGAAAGTTCTTAATTAAAACATTTTTTATTAATTCTTGGATAATGCTCTCCCACTCCTGCCCCTACCTCCTCCCACTTCACCTCTTCTAATTTTGTGTCTTAAAAAAAAAAAAAAAAAAAAAAAAAAAAAAAAAAAAAAAAACAAAACTCATTCACTCCAATTTGTTTTGCTGCACTGGGTATGGGATCACACATTTGAGCACGGTACACCTACCAGGGGCCATGCTCTAAAGAAACAATGTCTCTCTCCCAGAAGCCATCAACTGCTTATAATGCCTCAGTAGGGATGGGGCTCATGAACCCTGTTGCTTTCTACTAAAAAGGCTATTTTTTAAAAAGAAAAGAGGCAGGGCATGGTGGCACACAGCTTTAAACCCAGCGCTTGAGAGTCAGAGGCAGGTGAATCTCTGAATTTGAGGCCAATTTTGTCTACATAGCAAGTTCCAAATTAGCCAGGGCTTCATAGTTAGACCATCTCTAAATAAAGAAAAGAAAAAGGAGTTTGGGGGTTGGGGGAAGGGCCACAGGAAGAGAAGGAAAATACTTGGATCCTTAGGTACAAGGACTACCATTTCAGAGTTGAGTGAAGCCAGTTTGTCAGGTGATGTGGAATGTCTTTCTGCACCCTGTGAATATAATAAAGAGACTGTTTTGGCCTATGGCTAGGCAGCTTGGAGGCAGGCAGGAAATCCAAGCAGACATAAAGATGGAGGCAGAGTCAAGCTACCGGCCAAAGAAGCAAGATGTGAAAGTACAGGTAAGCTACTAGCCAAGAGGCAAGGCATGGATTAGTAAGAATGGGTTACGTTGTAATAGCTAGCTGATAATGGTAATAGCAGCTTGAGCCATTAGGCCAAACGGTTTGTAATTAATATAAGCCTCTGAGTAATTATTTTATAAGCAGCTGTGGGACCGCGGGTGGGAGAGATTTGTGGGGACCTCGGACCCGGATAAGTCAGAAACATCAGAATATAGTCAGGGACCCAGGTCTGTCACTGGGGACTAACTGGGATCTCTGTAGCAGATAAGGAGTCTGGTACACTCTTCACTTCCTCGCCCATTTTGGCCCCTCTTTTTCCCTTCCCTTTGCAGAGTTGGACAGAGCCTGCTGCTAAGCATTTGGTCCAGGTCGCCAAGGTAGACTGGGCAGCAAGAGCCTGTGTTTGCCACCCTGTGTGGGACCCCAGGCATAGTCGGTCTGTTGGCTCTCCCCTTCTTCTTCCTGAATCACTGTGGGTTTCTTTGTGTTACAGTCTCATGCTGGACCTTCAACCATTCTGCTCTCGGCTTTTGTGTTTTCTGTTCACAGAAAGAGGAGCCAGGCAACAGGAAAGGAGACTGGATGTGGGGGTTCTGGGACACAGGTCTGGCCTCAGTGCCTCTTCAGCTGACATCTTGAACTGGGGTTCCTGCTTTTTACTGCTGGTTGCTGTACATTTGGAACAAAGGTTCCCAGTGCTGCAGGCTTGGCTTCCGATACTTTGAACCCTGGGCGCCCTCTGCTGTGCCCTGTACCACCTTCCCCTGGGCACCCTCTGCTGTGCCCTGTACCACCTTCCCCTGGGCACCCTCTGCTGTGCCCTGTACCACCTTCCCCTGGGCACCTTCTGCTGTGCCCTGCCCTGTACCACCTTCCCCAAGGAGCAGATTGCTGCATCCACCATGCCTCCGGTGTAAGCTGCAATGCCTATCAGGTGGCCCTCATGGTGGGATGTTGGTGAGCCAGAACTTCTTGGAGCGAACGGTTCCCCGGTTCCTTGATACAGCGCCTGTGTAATGACCTCGTCACCCCGTTCTCGGCCACAATGCACCTAGTCTATTTTTCCTTAATCTTTTTCTTGTTTGCTTTGCTCCTGCTAATTGTATTATACCAGAGACTAAATGTACCCATTTATAATGCCAGGAATAAAACTAACACAGTCAATGATGAGAAACAGGAGGAAGCACCTCCTCCTTAATTTCAGACAATTGAAAAAGTTCCTAAGAAACCAATGACTTAGTGGAAATAGAACAACTGGTAAGAAATTCTCATAAACAACACAGTAACTCAGAGAAACAAGCATTAACAAGAATTCTCTCCAGGGCTCTCCCAGGGAGATATGTACAATATAAGATTAATGGCAAACAGTAGACAGCACCTAAGACAAAAATTAATGAGACTATTCTTAAGAGCAACTCAATGTAACAGAGTTTATGATGAACATGGCAACAGGTGAATAGTATACAAAAGATAAAAAAGAAATTATTACTCACTTCCCTTTTTTCTAAAAGATCAAAGTGTATGCAAAAACCCTGGTGTCTGCTTAACTCAAAAATGAACAAACTAGTTGGCCCCCTTTTTTCAAAAGCCTTTTGGGGTCATGCCCTCGCTGTTCATTCGGCTATGAGAAGAAAAATGGACATACAAAAAAACTTCTCAAAAAGACACAGCCCATGCCCATAGAAGATTAATAAGTAGTTGTAATCATTCTCTTAAAAATCATTAGCCATGCCTCACCTACCCCTAACCACAAGCCAGCAAATGCTTGTACTAGATTCAATGTATGGCACATGTCCCATATTGTTCTGTTCTCATAAATGTCATGGTTAAATGCCTTGCCAAGTTCCCTTTTGCTTTCTGTATATAAACACCTGAAAAAGTCAGTAAAGTTGCAGCAGCATTAACTCAACCCTCTGAGTGTGTCTGTCTGTCATTTACTCGCCGAATCCCATTCTCCTTTCCTTCGACCCGTGTTCTCCCTCGGTCTTGGTGCCCCAGGAGGGCCGGTCCGCGGCAGCAGATCCTCAGAATACTCTAAGTTTTTCCACATGGCAGTTATAAGAACCACAAGTTTCTGTAAGGTCTGACCACAGCCAGTATGATTCAGAAGCTGCAGCTGAGACCAAGTTTGGCCTAAACTCATTTCCATAGTCAAAGGGGAAGCCTAGATACTTCTGAAGAATTCTGCTAACAAAGAGGATCCTCCAAACTGGATCCTGCCTGGGCTTCTGGTATGTTGGTTGGGTGGAGTCACAAGAAACCCAAATCACTATACACTTGCTGCCCAGATTTCCTACATGAGTGTGACATCAACTTGTCCTCTCTCTCCCTCTCCCTCTATTTCTCCCCCCCTCTCTCCCCCATCCCTCCCTCCCTCTCTCTCTCCTTCTCTCTCCCACACCCTCTCTCTCTCTCCCTCACTCCCTCCCCCCTCTTGTTCCAGACTAGTCAACATGTGTATTCAACTGATTCTGAACCACTTGACCAGAACCACTTGACCAGAGCCACATTCACCAAGGACAGTCCATTTACACCGTGAATAGCAGCCAAAACCAGGCTGTAATCGGAGAGCTGGAGTCAAACCTGCAAACCTTAGTGGTCCTTTTTTGACAATGAATGGGTGACAGATTAGAAATGATGGTACTGCTATGTGTGCAGTGATACCAGAGTCCCTTGAGCCTTCTCTGCTCCCTCCCTTTCCTATGAAACCTCTCCCTTATTTCTCTCCGTATAAACAGAAACGCTGGGTATGTAATACCAGAATCCAAACCAGACTGCAGCTCAGACCACAATACTCGTTGCAGCCCCTCCCCACAGACACTGACAGCAGACAATTGGTCTGGGAAGCCAGAACTAACAGACTTCCAAGAGCCAGCACTTCTTTCCTGGGGGAGTGAGTTCACTGCTACCTGCTATGGAATCCGAGAGCCTGGCTGCAGGCTCCTGGTTATCACTTCCCCCTCACAGAACTGTAAGAATGGAGTACAACTGTGCCCCAAGGGTTTAATTCTCTTCAGACCCTTCACCATGCCATCTCTCTGTGGTGCTGAAGCCCCAACTATGTTAAGCACCCCCACCGCTGCGGTCTCTCTGTCCAGCTGTTCACAGCGTTCATAACTTTTGAGAACCTGCATATTTCAGCAGTCCTGCCCATTGCCTCTTGAACCTGCACCTGACACCCTCAGTTTCTCATTTGCCAAGTAGGTTGGTTGTAACACAGGAAAAGAATTCAGCTACAACATCAATTTAGTCACTCAGTTTACTTACCAAGTCTGGAGTCCTAAAGTTCCTGTTAGACGGAGGCTGCCCTGTCCTGTTTCTGCTTCGATTAATTTGTTATGACAGAAACAAAAACCCAACATGTTTTATTAGCCTTGTTTTTCATGGTGATTGATTTAAAACAAAATAAAGAGGAAGAAAACAAACCCCTCAGGTTTTTCTGGATTGCACTGATTCCAGCAAAGGGGAGTGGCAGTGAAGGCAGGGCCTCCTTCAGAGAGCAGCCCTCCCCCAAGACGAAGGAGGCAGTTCCCTAGAAATGTACAGGCAGCTGAAATCAAATATCCCAACAAGCTGACAATTCTGATCCAAGGATTTGTGATGTCTTAAACATTTAGATTCCAAAAGGCCAGGCTCAAGAGTGACCACAGGTGTGTAAAAATTACTATTTAAGAGAAATCAGCCGGACCCCTCAGATGTGGACACACACACACACACACACACACACACACACACACGCACACGCACACGCACACGCACACGCACACACGCACGCACGCAATGTTACCCATGAGATAACACTAACCTGCCCCTTACTGCTAGAAAAGACTTTTCCCCTCTCAGCTCCATTTGAAATGATTCTGTCTCCCAAGCCTTGCCTGTCTGCTGTGACTGTATCACAATGCCTTTAATATTCTCTCCACTTATGCTCCTGGTCCCCTCCACTCCCTTTGGTAAATCTGTCACTGTCATGGTGCACGAGAAAGCACCAATAACTGAGTTTCTGTACCATCTTTTATTGCGGTCTAATCAGCCAGTTTGACTCAAAAGCTCTGGCTGAGGTCGTTTGTCTTAGACTCATTCCATCGCTGAAGACAACGCCCTCACACTGCTGACTGCGGAGCAATACTAACAAAGGAGGTCCAGTTTGGAGAATCCTAAGCAGCCTTCTAAGAATGCTGGGTGGAGTTATATGGAGCCAGGAATCCCCGGCAGCTGAGTATGGAGACAGTTCTGGGCTCCTTGTAGTTTCATGCAGGTAACGGAATCAGGGACAATTGTATCTGCCATGCTCCATTAGTACTGGCAGGAGAGGAGACATCACCCAGCATTTGTGGCCAGTGCTGGAGCACTGAGTCTGAAAATAGAAAAAGATATCTTTCCTAAAGTCTAAAGCTAAGTTATAAATGAAGGGGATTTAAAAATGCTCACAATCCATATTACTCTAAAAACCTAAAGGGAAAGTAATATAAGGACAATATTCCATATGTTCTAAATAGAACCAGAGGTTAAAACTCATCATTAATGGTTTAGTATGAGACGGACTTCTCAAGCTCTGTATGTCTCCATCTAACACCCCAGTCTCAACAGTGAGAAAGTGTAATGGTTCTTACAGACCTTAGGCAGTGAACCAAGATACTCCAGAGCCAGCACTCCTTGTTACCCAACCCCTATGTCTCCTCAGTAAGACTCCGCATGATAACAGCTGCTTCAGCAGATGTATTGAGGCTTTTCCCTTGGCTGAGGACCTCTTCTCCTTTGAGTGGGAGGATCCCCAGATGGGTAGGAAATAAAATATTGATGGACTATGACACAAATTCTACTTGGTATTATAATAAAAACCAGGGGTCAGATATTGAGAAAAAGCTGAAAAAATCAGAAAGACAGAGGAGCAGTTAATTCTAGTCAACTACTCAGAAATCCTCAGACTGAATGTCTCTCAGTTTTCAGCCAAAAGGGAATGGGGGTCCCAGGTGAAGGGCTGAATTCCCGCCTCCCCCTCCCCCTTCACCTTTCCTAATTTGAGGATTAAAGATGTGAGCCACCACTGCCTGGCTCTGGTCTTGAAGTCACAGAGATCCAGATGTGCTGGGATTAAATGTGTGGGTCACCCACTCCCTGACCTTCATGACTAGATCTGTAGATGGCTCTGTCCTCTGATTTTCAGGCAAACTTCATTAAATATACAATACATCACCACAGTGGACAAATTTTGTTTGGATAAATTTTTGAAAAACTCTTTAAAACAACAGTGCTTTTGATGTGGGAATGCATTTGTGTGTGCTGTATCTTTAAATAAAGGAGCTGTTTGATGGGTCATGGCGGGCACCATAGAAAAAGTGGGAGGAGAGTCAGTTCAGGTAGGAGAAGCAGGGCGGAGTCAAAGGCAGATCGAGCTGAAGCCGCCGAAAGAACAGCATGTAAGGAACACGGGTGAGCCACACGGGCCACGTGGCCCGCGGATTAATAAAAATGGGTTGATTTAAGATGTAAGAGCTAGCTAGCAATGTGCCTGAGCCATAGGCCAAACAGTATAAAGTTAATAGAAGCCTCTGAGTCGTTTCTGGGGACCCGGGCGGCGGCGGGCGGATAAGCGGTCCCGGCGGCAGCTGTGGGTCCCAGATCTCTGGCTGCCCGGGACCCGAGAACACACTGCAACAGATGGCGCCCAACGTGGGGCGATTATCCACATAGAGCCTGAGAAAGATTAGAAAGGGTTCTAGATCACAGAAATTGAGCCAGGGCAGCTTCCAAATTGTGTGTGTGGAGCGGGTCTTTGTACAAATAAAGCATGGTCCGGGTCACATTCAAAATGGCGCCAGCGGGCTGTCGACAGTCAGTGTAAGCTGCAGCTGCAACCAGTCTCACAGAAGACTAAATAGCATGTGATCGATTTTAGATTTCTGCCTATTTTGAACAAAAAAAAAAAAAAACAAAGACAGTTTCTTAATAGCAATATTTTTTGGGGTGTGCTCTGTTTACTGGCCACGAATAAATACACGGTCCATTTAAAAAAACTTAGTGATTCAGCCTAATTTGCAAAAACTGTGTTTCTTTTTGGAGAATGTATTTTAAAAGCTCTTAAGGTTAGAAGATGATTAAGGATTCACAATAAAACAGATTCAGATAAAAAGAAAACCTGTAAACGGGTTACAATGTTTGTAAAAGGTACATAGGCTTCAGAGAGAAAATAAAGAGGTTAGAAAAAGTTTTTAAAGCGAAAAATAGAGTAATAAAAATATAATAAGCCACGTAAAGATGGAAAATAGACACAAAATCTGGATTTTAGTTGTTATTGTGTTTTCTTTTAATTTTTTAACTGTTAATGAGCTAACTGCAGAAAGACAATAGATTGTAAATACCAAGGCTACTAAGTTAAACAAGAATGTATATTTTAAAGGTATTTTGATTTTGAAATTTGTGTCTAAGAATTTATTGCTTTGGAAGAGTTCTGTTTCTGTTTCCACAGATGAGAACCTGTGGATTGCTTCCAGGCAAATATGGTTTCATCAACCAAGACCCCCTGAAAAAACCTCTGATGAAAAGAGATGGCCAGATCAGCTTCACAGCTACAGATTATGACCCAGTCTCAACAATCCGTGAGATTTTCAACGCCCCTTAATCAGCAAGAAGTAGTAATAGATAACTTCGCCCAAATTCCCCAAATATTGTTTCTAAATGTTTGTTTTCATTATAAATGGTTAATGGTCATAGTCAATCTCTTTCTAAGAAGAAACGGGGGATATGGTATGTGAATGCTTTTTTAAAAAATTAGATTATTGAATTTACAGGTAATCAGCTGTTAATCTCAAACTGCTTTACATTGGTATAGATTTTGGTTTATTGATACAAATTTAAAGTCAATTTTATTATGCTGTATGTGTTTTTCTATTCTTGTTTAAGGTATGATGTTCATGTAACTGTTTTAAAATTGTAGTGTATAATTAAGAAATGAAGGTTAATAGTCACTTTTGATAATCAAACTTATAGTTAGGTTAGTTAGGATTTTTAGGTATACAAAGATATATTTCAATTAGATAGGTAATCTTCAAATACTTCTAAGACCTACAGAATATGGCATTTAAAATGTTTTAAGAGCTTAGACTTTTCTAGACAGTGAGACAGGTCTGTTCCTGGCAGCACTAATTTACTTCAACAGGAAAATGGGCATTGAAGAAACTCCATATAGAGTCTCATCTATTCGTGGTAATGGTAAGCCACTAGAGAAGAAACTGTTTTTATATTGACTGCTTGACAGTATGCTGTTTAAACTGGACATGCAGGTTCCATAAGAAGATGACCTCTGAACTTTGACAGAACAAGCCTAGATGGTCATTCAGGTTCCTGCTTTACAGAGAAAACTGTCAGACATTGTTCAGGACTCAAGGAGAAGCAACGGATGAACTGTGCCAGAATGGGCAGAGCAGATTTCCTGCTTCACTGAAATGAAAAGAGACTCAAGGCCTATAGGCTGAAGACGGATGCCCCAACTTTATAAAGGAACTTTGGGTGACTGTCCAGGCAGATAGGTGTCATCTCTGTCCTTTCTAGATTTTAGAAGTCGTTTGCACTTCTGGTTTACTTGGGTAAATATTATATCCTTCTGTGGTCTTTGATGTAGTTGAAGATTAGATAGTTATATGTACAGTTTTTCTTAGTCATTTAAAAGATATATTAGATATAAAACTTTAGATTCATAAAGATAAGGTAGATGATAGAATATTTTCTTTAATTTTGCTAAATACAAATAGACTAGATATTGTAACTATAATTCTTGCTTGATAGCTATTTTGTTATATATAATTTTGCTATGTTAAAATTGAAACCTTCCTTTTTGATTAGAGAGAAAGGGGGAAGTGATGTGGGAATGCATTTGTGTGTGCTGTATCTTTAAATAAAGGAGCTGTTTGATGGGTCATGGCGGGCACCATAGAAAAAGTGGGAGGAGAGTCAGTTCAGGTAGGAGAAGCAGGGCGGAGTCAAAGGCAGATCGAGCTGAAGCCGCCGAAAGAACAGCATGTAAGGAACACGGGTGAGCCACACGGGCCACGTGGCCCGCGGATTAATAAAAATGGGTTGATTTAAGATGTAAGAGCTAGCTAGCAATGTGCCTGAGCCATAGGCCAAACAGTATAAAGTTAATAGAAGCCTCTGAGTTGTTTCTGGGGACCCGGGTGGCGGCGGGCGGATAAGCGGTCCCGGCGGCAGCTGTGGGTCCCAGATCTCTGGCTGCCCGGGACCCGAGAACACACTGCAACATGCTTTGGCAGACCTTTGTGAGTTTGAGGCCATTCTGGTCTACATAGTGAGCCATAGGCCACCCACGGCTATGTGGGAAGATCGTGTCCCAGACAAGCAAAACAGCAAATAACAAAACCAGTGAAGGTAGAGAGTTTCCTCCGGTGAAACTCTCCTTGTCAGTGAGCAAAGACCAAGAGGGCCTAAAATCCTGAAAGAAAATTATAATCCATTGAGCATAAAGTCCCATATTTAGGACATTTAATGTGCAAGAGAGAGTGGAGACTGGGCTTTGAATGAACAGAGGAAATGATGAACTCACCACTTCCCTCTGCAGAGAAAAACAATTGTTTAGGGGTTTCTTAGATGGTTCTGGAGAGATATCTCAGAGGTCAAGGGTATTTGTGACTCTTACAGGGGACCCATGCAGTGCCTCACAATCACCCCCACTGTCTAGCTTTAGGGGACCCAATGCCTTCTTCTGACCTCTGTGGATACCAGGCATGCATGTGATACAGGCAAAACACTCATGCACTTAAAATAAAATAAAATAAATCTAAGAGAATTAAAGAAAAAAACAGAACTTAGAACAAATTTAGGCTAACTGGACACTGTAGAATGTGAATTGACTCATGCCTTTAAAAACTAAGAACTTTATCTTAAACACCTAGCTATCTCCTCATCCCCTTTTATGGTGTCTTGATGAGGTCAAACTTGACCAGAGCTGAAGAAATCTCTTGCTTCAACCCAGGACCAGCTCTACCTTCACTTGAGAATCCCTTCATTCCATTTGTAAATTTAAACAAAAGATCAATTTTTGGAGTCTTAACTCCTGACATGGAGGCCAGAGACAACCAGCTTTTCTAATCTCCTCCACCCCGTTCCTACAGGATGCCCTAAATGTAGGCAATCAGTGGCAGAAGTGAATTGAGAAAATGTCTCTACTATAACATTAGTTTTTAGGTAAGCTTGTGGGGCATTTTCTTGATCAAGGACTGATGTGGGTGTCTCTATCCCTGGTTAGGTGGTCCTGGGTTTTATAAGAAAATAAATGGAGCCAGCCAGCAGCACCCCTCTAGGTTCCTGCCTCCTGTTCTTGCCTTGGCTTTCATTCAAAATGGACTACAACTATAAGATGTAGTCCCTTCCTCCCCAGGCTTCCTCTGATCATGGTTGCTATTCCAGGAACAGAAACCTAAGACAGACAAGAGAAACTAAAGCTGTCTTCTCAGGCTTCACCGACCCTGAAGTACCTAAAAGAAGAAGCCATCTATACCAACTCTAATGATGCCTTCAGAGTAGAATATACATTCAGAAAGTCTTGGTGGACAGGGCCCTCATTAACACCAAAGGACAAGATTACTTCTTGCTTCGTAAAGAAACAAAAGGGGAGGAACGTCCCCCCCCCAAAAAAAAATCAAGAAAGGAGGGGGGAGGGAGGATAGAGGGAGGGGGAGTAAGGAAGTAAGCTAAGAAGGAAAAAGTTAGGAAGTTGGAAGGAAGGAAGAGAGGGAGGGAGGGAGGGAGGAAGAGAGGGAGGAAGAGAGGGAGGGAGGGAGGAAGAGAGGGAGGGAGGGAGGAAGAGAGGGAGGGAGGGAGGGAGGGAGAGAGGAAGGGAGAGAGGGAGGGAGGGAGGAAGGAAGAGAGGGAGGGAGGGAGGGAGGAAGAGAGGGAGGGAGGGAGGGAGGAAGAGAGGGAGGGAGGGAGGGAGGGAGAGAGGAAGGGAGAGAGGGAGGGAGGGAGGAAGGAAGAGAGGGAGGGAGGGAGGGAGGAAGAGAGGGAAGGAGGGAGGAAGGAAGGGAGGGAGGGAGGGAGGGAGGAAGAGAGGGAGGGAGGGAGGGAGGAAGAGAGGGAGGGAGGGAGGGAGGAAGAGAGGGAGGGAGGGAGGGAGGAAGAGAGGGAGGGAGGGAGGGAGGAAGGAAGAGAGGGAGGGAGGGAGGGAGGGAGGAAGAGAGGGAGGGAGGGAGGGAGGGAGGGAGGGAGGGAGGAAGGAAGGAAAGGTGAATGATTGTGGCTGTATATGTTCCAGGACATCCAAAGGGACAGTCCATGGAAATCTGTGACATTCAAAGCAGCCAAGGAAGCAATTCCCCAGATAGAGGAGTCCATGTTCCACACAGCTCCTGTTTTCTCCCCACCATCTGTCTCTTCCGCTTTTACCCGGAGGGCAAACAACTAGAGAATATTGGAGCTGCTAAAAGCCCTTGAAGGAAGGCAACTCTTGCCTTCAAGAACTATGAAGACAGGAATACTAAGTAAGCTGCATCAAGGGAGTCAGTCTCTGGGGGTTCACAGACTTTGTGTGACACTGTCTTGAAACTTTACAGATGCATGAAGATCTATACAGTAGCCAAACAAACTACACAAAGTAACCCCAAGGAAACAATGCATGGGAGGGAAAACCCTGAGCTAAGACCTTTACACAGCATCCAAACTGATAAAATTGAGATATTCTGGGCAGTCGGGCATCTTTTATATGGATGTAGTTTAGTCCCATGTAGATCAATGAACTAATTGGGTTGAAACTACCCCATTGACAAATGCTGCCTCTTGTAATGCTACTAAGGTGCTGTTAGAAATGGTCTCGTTGATAATAGAGATTCGGATAATAGAAGCCAGATTACAACTGACATCCTCAGAGATCTCACAATGACTCTGGGAAGTCACTGGGCCCATCACATCCATGGGCACTATCCCTCCTCAAGTAAACTGGATAGGATGTTTCAAACTCTAAAGAATCAATTAACCAAACTCACCCTGGAAACAGGACTCCCCTGGACAAAGTGGCTTCCACTTGTCTTCCTAAGGGTCAGAATGGCCCCATGGAAGAACTGGCTCGTCTTAGGGAATGCTGTTGGGCCAGCCTACTGGCCTTCCTACCTTAAGACCAGGGACCATTTCCTGGTTTGTCTCTAGGAAACAGGGCCACGGGTCCAGATGCCTCTGTTTGAGTCTCCACTTCACCTCACTGATTTTCTAATTAGCTCTTAGAAGGAAAAGAAGGCTGGGTTCACCTGGAGACACATACCAGGTGCCGCTTACCAGGGAGAGTGAGGTTCCGACTGCCTAGAAAAGGTATACTCACCACACTCGGGTAGAGCAGTCATTCTCCCCAGACTCTGAGGGAAAATGGATGGCCATTCCTGGCCCATCTGCCACCAAATTGACTCTAAATAGATTCTAATGCTGTTACTGTATCACATCCAGATGATTAACTGTGCCTGGGCCATTAATAAAAAACAGAGACCAGCTCTCCCTGACTGTTAAATTTGATGTCTGTCTTGTTTTTTTTCCTGTGAAAACAATACCAACAGATTTTATGTCAGACAGAGAACATTTGCAGGTGTGCTACCCAGAACCCTCCTCTATACCTGTGTTGAGTAGCTGTCTGTCAACTTGACAGAAGCCAGAGTTTTTATAGAAAAGGAAACCTCAACTGAGAAAATGCCTCCATAGCAATCTGGCTGGAGGCAAGCCTGTAGGGCATTTCATTTTCTTAATTACCAGCTGATAAGGGAGGACCCAGCTCATTGTGGGAGTTGCCATCCCTGGGCTGATAGTCCGGGGTTCTATAAGAAAGCAGGTGGTTTGAATAGAATGGTTTGAACAGAAATGGTCCCCATAAGCTCATGTGTTTGTGTTTGAATGTGTGACCTATAGAGGGGTGGTACTATTAGGAGGTGTGGCTTTGTTGGAGGTGGTCTTTGGGTCTCTAAAACTCAAGACAGTTCACATCCTGCTTCCTGAGGATCAAGATGCCAGCTTATAACTTGGTAATTCACCCATTTCCAAACCAAAGCCTATACAGGATCCAGGATCCCTTCCAAGTCTTTTGACCCCTTGTGGGTCAAAGGCTTTCAGGGTACCCTGCCAGGACGTGGGTGCTCCAGGTGGAACCTGCCCTGTTCCTGGAACAAAGTCTATCTTTGTTCTGTTGGACCTTTGGTTAGGAGACATTCTCAGGGGGCGTGACCCCCGCCCCAGTCTTTGGTCTCTGAAGGCTTGGAAGTGGGTAGTGCCAAGTCTAAATCTGATCCCCAGTCGCTGCAAAATTACAAATTGGGACTGTCCCACACCATAGCCCTCACCCAGGATTTCTTGCTCTGCAGTCCTGCTCCTTCTCCTCCCCTGTTCTCTGTTTGTCTGCATCTCTACCCCCGACTCTCTGATTCTACCTGCTCTCCCCCATACCATGCTGAAATTCTATCTGCCTGCTCCACCTTTAACAAATCCACTCTTTTTCAGTAAACTCTGCAGTGTCTTCCTCTCTCCCCAAAATCTATTTTTCAAAATCTACTTGCTGTTCCGGATCGCTCTTCTGGGCTTTCTTTCCATCTTGGGCAGCCTGCAGGGCTACTCTGCTTTTCAGTCTCCCCCACAGATCTTTCTCCGGGCTCCAGTGTATGAGGTGCTGCCGCTTGGGAGCTTGCAATACCCTGCCTGCCTCAGACCTTGCTGCGGGTGAGCTGGGCACCATGAGCGGCCGCACCGGCCACACGCAGTGGGCTGCTGCAACCTGATAGAAGCCGTGTTATGGCCAGGAAGCATCTTTTATTCCTAGACTTTCTTGCATGCTACTCTACACAGTGATCTCTTATTTCAGGATTTTTACATTGGTCATCTGACATGATTTCCCACGGAAAGTTTTGTTTCTCTTTCTGTTAAAGTCCCATCTATTGTGTATATGGATGTGACAAGTGCATGCTTGTTTCTGACTGGTCTTGGATGCCTGAGTGTATGTGTTTGGGGGCTCAGAATTTGCTTCCAGGATTTTCTGGTGCTGAATCTGATATAATGACAGAAGTTATTTTATGCTGTTTTACCCTATTAAACAACAACAAAAACAGCTAAGAAATTGGATGTAGTTTAAGAATCTGTATTTATCTGTATTTATCTGAATTATGTAACTCTTATGGCCCATCCTCTTCCCCTAAGGACTAAAACCTTGTTTACAGGGGGAAAAAGGAACTACAAATCTCCTTATCACTGCCACCTGCTGAGTGCTAGTCTCTTGGGATCCTCTATGACCTTGGGCATGCCCGGATGAGGAGGCAGGGTGTGTAAGAGAGTGAAGGTGACAGAGAGCTGAGACAAAAGAGACACGAGGAGGGACTCAGGGAGAAGCTGGAGAAGAGGCAGAAGCTGGGGACAAGCATGGAGTAGAGTCAGTGTGAGTGGAAGGGGCAGAAGGAATCCAGCATGGCGGGAAGGTAGAGGGGAAAAAGCTAGGCGAGATGCAGTGGCAAGACAGAAGCATGGCTAAGGGACAGACAGGTCTAAGAGATAACATGTACTAAATAAAGCTCAGGTCTCTCAGTGTCAGAGAAAGCCTGAATGATGGAACCTAAACGACTCCTGAGTGTAGACTTAATTAATCTTGACGCTCCTCGCCTGGGACAAAACTCGGACCACAAAGAAACCGGACTCGGTAAATGGAGGTTCTCACCGAGGTCCAGGAAAGTAGGATCAAGCGTACAAGACTCACCGGTACAGAGACCGGGGGAGGGAATCTGGGAAGTACCCAGGATTAGGCGCCTAATAGATAATAAATATAAATAGAAATATAGAAATATGAGAAACTCAGCCTAGCAAGTTCCGGCTGGTTCCGAACTTGGAGAGTTACTAAGGAAACAGGGAATTTAAATAAAAGCTCGAACCGCACTCGGATAAAGAGGGACAAGCGGATGAGGTCACCGGTACAGAGACCGGGGAGTGTCTGGGATAAACCCAGGAGTAGGCGCAAGTTTGGCTGGTTCCGAACTTCCAGAGTTACTAAGGTAACAGGGAATTTAAAATAAAGGACGGACCGCACTCGGATAAGGGAGTTTAGTACATGGTTCTTGACAGGGGGAGCCTTAAAGTTTATAAAAGACATTGAGAGATCCAGCTGAAATAAGTTTAAAAAAAAAAAAGAGAGAGAGAAAAAAAACTTATAAAAAGCGCAGATAAGCCATGTGCCACGTGGCAGACAGATTAATAGAGATGGGTTGATTTAAGATGTAAGACCTAGCAAGCAATGTGCCTGAGACACCGGCCAAACAGCGTAAAGTTAATGTAAGCATCTGAGTCATTTTCTGGGCGGCGAGCGCCTAAGCAGTCTCAAGCGCCTAAGCAGTCTCAAGCGGCAGGTCTGTGGGTCTCAGGCTTCTGGCCGCCGGGACTGAAAAACCTCTTTGTAGCAGATGGCTTCCCAGTGTGGACCGACATTGTGATTGATTTTAGATTTCTGTTTGTTTTGAACAAAAAAGAAACAAAGACAGTTCTTAGTAACAGTTATTTTCTTTGGTCTCCTCTGTTTGCTAGCCGCGAATAAAAACGCGGTCCCTTTAAAAACTTAGCCGCGAATTGAGCAAGCGGTCCCTTTAAGAGAACTTGTGACTGAGCAAGTCAATGGCTGCCGGGTCCCTTTAAGAGAACTTAAGCCTCTTTTTAAACTTCTAAAGGGAGATGCTGAACCCACATCTACCCAGATTTTAACTCCTGAGGCCAAGAAGGCTCTTACTAAAATAGAACAGGCATTACAAGATATGTCAGTACAGCAGATAGATTATGAACAGCCTTTGCAATTTTTAGTCTTGGCCTCTAACTTTGCACCTACTGGTGTTTTTTGGCAAAAGGGTCCCATTTATTGGGTACATCTTTCTGCATCACCTGGGCACACAGTTATTCCTTATCCTGAATTAATAGTTCAATTGTTATGGAAGGGTAGATGCTTGGGGCGGGCTTTATTTGCCAAAGATGCAGATATAATAGTTTTGCCCTATACCCAAGAAATGGTTGCTAATTTGATTCAAAATGATGATTCCTGGTGTTTGTTTTTGTGCACCTTTAAAGGACAGATAGTTCAAGCTTATCCTAAACATAAAATCATTCAGAGTTTTAAATTATGCCCTTTTATCTTTCCCAAGATAATAAAGACTCAACCTATAGCTGGGGCACGTCTACTTTTCACTGATGGCTCCAAGACTGGAAAAGCAGTAGTTGTGGATGGGGATCATATAGAAAGCGTAGTAGTGCCTCAGGCCTCTGCTCAGTTGATATAAATTACTGCTATGATACTTGCCTTTCAATTATATCCTGCAGAGACCTTTAATATTTATACTGATAGTGTATATGTGGCAAATATTATGCCCCAACTAGAAGTGGCCCCTTATGTGAGAATCATCAGAGATTGTTAGCCAATTACAAAGCTTACAGATTTTGATATGGTACAGAAAGCAATCTGTGTTTGTAAGACATTCAGGCTTGCCTAGACCACTGACCAAAGGCAATGCGTGGGCAGATAAAGCTACCCAAATAATTTTGGCTCTACAATTACACAAAAAGTTTCATCTCAATGCTCAAACGTTAAGGCATCAGCCACAATGCATCCTCTGGACAATGGCAACCGCCAGCACGTGCTGGCCAGAGTTGGGGGTGGGCTGTCTGTGTTTATCCACCAGGTGCTGAAAAGCCAATCTGGATACCTGAGAGGTGTGTGCGTCCTGTTCAATATGAAAAGATTGTGGTTCCTGAAGCTTCTGGTAAGGCCAGTAAATAAGTAAGTAAGTTTAAAAAAAAAAAAGCCCTTTGTTTTCTACTGTTTTTGCCTTCAATTTAGGCCACTGACACGGCTGCCAATACGGTGCCCATACAAAAAGCTTTCATAACATATGATTGAGGCAGTTGCTTTTAATAGCACTGCTAAGTAGAATGCCAGCACTCATTTTTAAGCTACCCCATACCTGTTGGTCACTTCACCCAGATTCGAACCCTGGAGGGTGGGAAGGGTTTCTCTTTAAACTGTTCAGCTCTAAATTTCAGCTTAAGCAACTGATTGGAGTAAAGAACATCCCAGTGCCCTGTTGGTACCGAGTTCCAGCTGCAGTGATGCCAGTGGCGTTTCTTCCGACCAAGATCCATCTCCCAGGTGCAAAAGAGAAACTTCAGAATAACTACACAGTCACCCTGCTGCTTTTGGAGCTACAGCCTCGGAAAATGCATTGAGCCAGACAGTCAGAGCTGCATCCTTGCTGAACCAGCTATCAGCCAGAGTGGTGACTGCCTTTGAAATTCCAGAGACTTTAAATGGACAAATACATTTTAAGATTTATCCCTCAACCAACAAACTGCCCTATTGACATTTTGCATATGTAATAATTGCTATTGTGTAACTTTGGATATTTTGATATTTGTGTTACCTCAAGTAAGATAGAAAATGTTAAGTCAGCAGTTACATATTGTTAAACCAGTGTTTTTGGGGTCCCTAGAATGCAATTTTTAAATTACACCTTGCAGTTAGCATATATCTTTATACCCCTTGAGACTAGTGGCTTATAGAATACCCTGACTAGTGGCTTCCCAATGGTCTGGATTTATATCCCTTCTTAATATTTTGCCTCAAAGGTTGGCATGCTGTCTTTTCATTCTAATACGCTGCAAAAGCAGCAAAGTCATCAGCAGAAAATAACAAAACAGGCTTCTGGCCTTGTAACTCCTGACTGATGCTCAGATATGCATATCAATGTTAGAAGGACTCACCCAAAGACGGGCAACTTCCCCGCCTGCTATATCTACCTAAGACAGGAGTTGGCACATCCAATGACGGGTTCTGTAGCAGGGGCTAGGGGTCAATCCTAAGACAGGGGTTTCCTTCTCTATATTTTTTATTTAATAAAGGGGAGTGAGATGTTGTCTCCCGAATAAGTGCCATTCTGGGCCTTATGGCCCATCCTCTTCCCCTAAGGACTAAAACCTTGTTTACTGGGGGAAAAAGGAACTACAAATCTCCTTATCGCTGCCACCTGCTGAGTGCTAGTCTCTTGGGATCCTCTATGACCTTGGGCATGCCCGGATGAGGAGGCAGGGTGTGTAAGAGAGTGAAGGTGACAGAGAGCTGAGACAAAAGAGACACGAGGAGGGACTCAGGGAGAAGCTGGAGAAGAGGCAGAAGCTGGGGACAAGCATGGATTAGAGTCAGTGTGAGTGGAAGGGGCAGGAGGAATCCAGCATGGCGGGAAGCTAGAGGGGAAAAAGCTAGGCGAGATGCAGTGGCAGGAGAGAAGCATGGCTAAGAGACAGACAGGTCTAAGATATAAGATGTACTGAATAAAGCTCGGGTCTCAGAGTGTCATTGAAAGCTCCCGAATGATGGAACCTAATAAATGACTCCTGAGTGCAGATTATTTAATCTCGTCGCTCTCGCCTGGAAAGACTCGGACCACAAAGAAACCGGACGCAGTAAGTGGAGGTCCACACCGAGATCCACTCGGTACCAAATTGAAACTGCTCTGGAAAAATACCATGTGGTCTGCCAGCACCTGAATTAAGTACAGCACGTGAGCAGGCACCAGTTTGACTGTGCCACCTCGGGAAACAGGCCACCACCCTGAGACAACTGGTGACTGAGGGCTGAACTCAGCCCCAAGAAAACGATAGGGTGAAAAAATAACATACATCCTGGAATCTGCAAAAGTAGGATACAGGCAGTAATTTTTTTTTTACAAAGACCAGATGTTCTAATAGATAAGACAGCTCATATCCTGCCAGAACCTTATAGTTCCACTACAGACATCCTGACAAGCTGTTAATAGTCATGTACGCTGACTTCTTACAGCTCCGTCCTAGATAAACCCCTAGTAAAAAGAGCTCAGGACCTTCCTTTCTCATTCTCAGCAAAAGGAGTGTCGGAAGAGCCCCTGCCTTGGCTTGAGTAAAGAAACCTTTTATTCTTGCATCGGAGAGTAGCTCTGTGGTTGTCTGGCTGGGGGTCCTGAGATGAGGGGGATGATGAAAGAGCAGCCTCTTGGCAGGGTTTGGCATCTCTCACCATAGAAACTAAGTGAACTCACTGTAACAGTGAGGTCTTTGGCCTGGACTCGTCCCAAGGTCTGGACCAGCCTGGTGACTGCTTTAAAAAAAATGACTAAAAGATATGCCAGAGTGTTGTCTCCCGAGTATGTGCCATTCTGGCCTTTAATGGCCCATCCTACTAAAACCCTATGTTTATAGAGGAAATAGGGAAAAACCTGTTTTCCTGCACTATAGACGCTGCCACCTGCTGAGTGCTAGCCTCTTGGGAGACTCCAGACCTTGGGTGTGCCGGATGAGGGGGCAGGGTGTGAAAGAGAGTTAAGGTGATAGCGGAGACAAAAGGACACACGAAGAGAGACACAGGCAGAAGAGGCAGAAGCGGCAGAAGAGGCAGAAGCTGGGGACAAGCATGGAGTAGAGTCAGTGTGAGTGGAAGGGGCAGAAGGAATCCAGCATGGCGGGAAGCTAGAGGGGAAAAAGCTAGGCGAGATGCAGTGGCAGGAGAGAAGCATGGCTAAGAGACAGACAGGTCTAAGAGATAAGATATACTGAATAAAGCTCAGGTCTCTCAGTGTCAGAGAGAGCCTGAATGATGGAACCTAAATGACTCCTGAGTGTAGACTTATTTAATCTTGACGCTCCTTGCCTGGGACAAAACTCGGACCACAAAGAAACCGGACGCGGTAAGTGGAGGTCATAACTGAGACCCACTCGGTACCAGAGACTTTAGGCCTGTCAGCTAAAGATAGATACCCCAACATTATAAAAACCTTTAGGTGACTTTACAGACAAACAAGTGTCACCTCTCTGTCATTTCTAGATTTTAGAAGTTGTTTGCATGTCCTGTTTACTCAAATAATATTATATCCTTCTGTGGTCTTTGATGTAGTTAAAGATTATATAGTTATAAATAGTTTTCTTTAGTTATTATTAAGAATATATTAGATATAAAACTTTAGACTCACAAAGATAAGATATATGATAAAATATTTTCTTTAATTTTAATAAATACAAATAAACTAAATATTATAACTATAATTCTTGCTTGATAGTCATTTTGTTATATATAATTTTGCTATGTTAAAATTAAAACCTTCCTTTTTGATTAGACAAAAAAGTAATATAAAAATGACTTCCTATATGCTATAAATAAGACTGTTTTGGCCATGGCTGGCAACATAAAAAAAGTAGGCAAAAAATCAAAATGTAGATAAAAAACATAAAATAAAATGAAGATCCCAGCTACCTCCCCCACAAAAAAACCACAACATATAAAAAACACAGATAAGCCACTGGCCACCTGACCAAACAAATTAATAAATATAAGTTAAATTAAGATAAAATAACCAACAATGTGCCTGAGACATAGGCCAAACAACATAAAATTAATATAAATGTCTGAGTCTTTTTTTTTTTTTTTTGAGAAAAAAAAGCCACAGGCAAATCCAGAATATAAGGCTGGTCTGGGCGGATGACCTCATGTTACAACTCATGGGGTGTGTTTGCTCACCCAGTGTAGACTATTGTACACACTGTTGCCAAAATATTACCTGAGTTACTTTTGTTTGTTCCATTTATGTCTCTTTGTGTGACTCTTGGAACAAGCTTTTCCAACACTGCTCATGGAACTATTTCTTGGAATGTTTTCCCTGTTTAAAATGTGTTGCTGTTTCCCATATCCGTATTTTGTTTATTCGTCCGGATGGTTTGAGACAGGGGCTAACCAGGTAGTCTAGAGTGGCCTCAAGCTCACCATGTAAGCTTTGGACTCTTCCTGTCTAGGCCTCCCTAGTGCTAGGATTATAGATGTCCAACTTGCTCATTTGGAATTAGTTCACTGTTCTTGATAAAATATTTTAAGCTTTGATTTCCGCGTGTGAGTGCCATTTGTAAAGATTTCAGACATACCTGTTTGTACCTTGACACGCGTTCCACTGTGTGTGGAAGTGGCGAACTTCCCAGCAACCCCTCATATAATTTTCTGCAAAGCTTTATTTATCATTTATTGTTTCTATTTTTGTGTCTCAGACAATATAACCTGAGTGTGGCCCTTTGATGGGCGTTTGGAGAACATCTCAGAACCTGGTCTCTATGGCCATCCCCTGTCTTCCCAGTCTGGAGATTCCTCTGGTCCTCCTTCCTTAAAAATGCATACAAGGGCTTTTGGTGAACTCCCCTGCCTACCAAAGAACAAGCAACTGTCTCAAAATCTACCAAGCAAGGGAAAGGACACGGCTGAAAACCAACCAATAGGTCCAGAACCTAGGAGAACTTTGCCCCCGTCCACTGTGTATGCTTTTTCTTTTCTTTTTAAAACAGCATCTCCTGCCTTACAAGGCCCCTTCAGCCCTTATTTGTCCCTTACACACACACACACACGCACACGCACACGCACACACACACAGTATGACGGTGTCAACTTACTGGCCCTTTCTCTGGTTTCATGTTTGGCTCGCTCTGTATCCCTTAATAAGTATGCTATGTGCGTCTTTTGTCAATCTGACCTTTGTGATAAGTCATCAGCCAGGACTCTAATTAATATTATATTGTGAGGACCGGGTCATTTTTTCCCTGCCCCATCTTTATACAAATCATAATTTCATCTTATGGACTCCAATTCAGTGGCAGACATTTTATTCTACTTTTTTTGTGACTCTTCTGCCTAGAAGTGCTGTGGTAGCCTCCTACTGGTTTAAGGTGCCCAGTTACGGTCCAGGGTTCACGTTGGTGACTCAGAGTTACAATGTAACCCAGGGGGGGCTGGAGCTCATGGGATGTTCCATGCAATGGAGCTCTAAGCCCTAGAGAAGGCATATGTAGCTTCTATGCCATAGTCTAGACAAGCTGTGGTCTGTTTAGTCTTACAGTTTCAGGTTAGACAGGCAGAGCCTTTCTCCTTCATGGTGAGGCTTCTTCAGTCTCAGCCCAGCCAAGCTGCAGTTCCGCTACTTGGCAGGAACATGAGTTTTTGATTAAAATGTTTAGGTTCATGCTGTGGCTTTGTTTTAAAGTGGGGTTTTAAGAGTGGATGGTATCTTGACCAGAACCCACAATTTCACTTTCTTAGAAGGTAATATCTCTCTATTCCTGGCCTTGTACTCGTCTCAACCCAGTCTCCCCGTACAAGTTCCATGTAGAGTGCTGTCTATCACCCAGTGGGGACTTTCCCAAGTGTAACAAGACTAGGCTGAAAAAGAGAGCTCAAAAGCTGGGGCATTGATTCCTTACCTTAAGAGCCATGGTATTTGACCTGGATGCCCAAGACTGGGAATTACACACAACCCTGACACCAGGAGTTTAAGATCCAGGGCCGGGTGGTAGACAGAAAGTACTTCTGTGTGCTGTATTGGCCCAGTATCAAGTCTGAGCGAGGTTAAGATCTGCTCCAGGTGCTCTGACTCGGAGGAGAGTGGAAGAGAGGAGATGTCACTGCTGGACCCAAGCCAGGCTAGCTCTTAAAGGCCTTGATGCCTGGCCCAGTTTGTATTCCTATTTGATGCTCTAAAACCATCAGGTGGGGCAGGCAAGCATGTGAGATTCTTCCAAAGCGTACGTGGCAGTCAGCAGACTATTGAAGGCGATGGCATTCTGTTTTCAGCTCTTTCTCCAGGACTGTCTGTTCCAGGTAGCAAGTGAAGTCATGCCTGGCAAATAGGCAATACAAGCAATGCATTGTGTAAGTCACCAAATCAGTCAATAAATCAATATCTAGCAATGGATCTCTTCAGCATTCGTCTTCTCCATCTGCAAGTGAAACATACACCAAGACACTGGACTCGGAACATACAGGTTGCTCTTGGCCATGTTGGTGTCTCCATCTGACCTGGGATTTTGGGGAACTTGGTATAAGCTGCTTCTTCCCAATGCTCTCCTCTCCTGCATACTGAACCTCTGCCCTCAGGGTCAGCTGGATCTCATTCTTTTGAGGTTCTGCAGGGATAGTCTCTGGCTGCCTTTTTTTCTGAGTCACATGTGTGCCCCCAAAGTCCCTCTGTTCCATTCAATATCCTTCTGAAGACGGGGGATTATAACTTCTTAAAAGGGTGTCTGAGTCACTGGACACTGGGGCACTGTGCTTTGGGGACAGAAGTTCCACACCTCCTACTTCAGTGTGTGGAGGGCGGACACAGGACAGGGGGTTTTAAAGTTCAAGCCCTTTGCTACAATGTTTCCCTATCTGTCTGAAACAGTGACTAAGACTAAACAGACCATAGCTTGTCTACCACCTCCATATAAAGGGCATATGCTTGCTCTAGGGCTGAGAGAAACGTGTGGTGACATTGTACATTTAATAAAGTCAGTCTGGAATATCAGAGAACAGAA
Organism: Phyllotis vaccarum; assembly: GCA_033318265.1. Lineage (NCBI taxonomy): Eukaryota > Metazoa > Chordata > Mammalia > Rodentia > Cricetidae > Phyllotis > Phyllotis vaccarum. The sequence continues at coordinate 4,934,697 of JARWLC010000009.1, read as the reverse complement.
TGACCCACAGTCAAGCCATGAAGGTCACTCAGGATGACAAAGTGACAACCCACACCTTTAATCCCATCATTCAGGAGACAGATCTTTCTGGATTTCTGTGTGTTCAAGGCCTAACAGCCAAACAGTAGTAGCTCACACCTTTAATCCTATCTCTAAGATTATGATAAAGAGATGAACCAGAAGTAAAACAGCTGGGCAGGGAAGATACATAAGGCAGGAGGAGGCGGAGATTCAGGCATTCTGTATAAGTCACCAGCCAGGCTGAGGACCCTTGAAGACAGCATTTACCCTGTTTGGCCTGAGAAATTGGCTGGTGAGAAATGACTGTGATCTGTTTCCTATTTCTGATATTCTGGGCTGGTTTTATTATATTACCATAGAAATGGAGACAGGTTCAGGAGGACAGAGGGAAGACTTCTTTGTGGAGACCTCTTTCCTCAGGCCATGTCTCTAGGAGCCCGGCTCCTAGCACCAGAAAAGCCTCCATTGCTGGCAGATTCCTATTCACACAGGTTGTTCTATGAGAGGACTGAGTGTGGGCCTGGATGGCCTGAGGGAAGCTTCAGAAACTGACCAAATCCTGACGCCTTCAGAGCAGATATCCCAGACAGATTGGTGAGCAGCAGGTGGTAACTGCTCAGTGGTGCAACCAGCCAGAAGGTGGCACATGCTCCCAGAAAGCAGCTGACAGCCAGTTTGGAGCTCCTGCCCTTGAAGGATGCTCTGGCAATACCTCCCTCCTACACAGTAGATGGAGTTGTGGTGGGGTGGTAGGGACAGCTTCTGAGTCTGTCCTCACTTGAACAGGGAGAAATCAAATACACATGCACACGCACATGCACACACACACACACCACATGCACACACATACACACACACACACCACATGCACACACATACATACACATACACACACCACATACACACACACACATACACATACATACACACACCACATACACACACATACACATACATACATATACACACCACACACACACCACACATATACACGCACCACACATACACACACATACAGACACACCACACACACATACACACACACCACACACATACACACATACACATACATACATACACACACCACACAAACATACACACACACCACACACACATACATGCACACACATACACATACCACACACACATCCACAGACCTTAGAACCCTAGAGAGAATGAGGTATTTCACACCATTAATAGAAGGCCCAATGTTTTACAACCAGAGTTTTTGTCCATATTATAATATGTAGGATGGGCAGGCATTGAGCTGAGCACTTAACAGCCATGACTGTTTTAAAGAATGCTGACCATCATGTGAAGCCAACTCCGAAGCTGCTTCTTCTCACAGATTAGTTAACTGAGTCATTAAAGGGTTAAAAATGGTAGAGGGACTCACATTGCAATCCCAGAATGTGAAAGGCTGAAACAGGAAGATGCTTGAGCTCCGGGCCAGTCTGGGTTACACAGTGATATGAGTCACAAGGAAAGCAGCTTCTATTCATTTTCAACATGCAACGTATGATCCAAACAGTACTGCTCTTACAGTGAGAAAGGTAAGTTCTAGAACTCAGGTAACAGTAGGAGGAGAACACAGGCTAGATTATTCACTGATGCTTGGCTCATTATTATTATTTGCTTATTCAGGATAAGAGAATGATTAAACTAGTTATAACTGCCAAGTAGAGCAGAAACTTAAAATAATCACTTATGGGTTTAAAGAGTTGACTTGCTATTGTGTGTGTGATGTGGGGGGTGTGCCTCCATATGCCTGTTGACTTGCTATTGTGTGTGTGATGTGTGTGGGGGTGTGTGCCTCCATGTGCCTGTTGACCTGTTATTATGTGTGTGATGTGTATGTGGGGGTGTGTGCCTCCATGTGCCTGTTGACTTGTTATTGTGTGTGTGATGTGTGTGATGTGGGGGGGTATGCCGCCTCCATGTGCCTGTGTGGTGGTCAAGGAACAACCTTGTGGACTTGGTTTCTCTCTTCCATCTTTATGTGGGTTTCAGGGACCAAATTCATATTCTTACACTTGGACAGCAAGTACCTTTACTTGGCAATCAATTTTGTCAGGGCCAAAAATCTGTGGATTTTTTTTTTTAAAAGAAAATGACTTGGCTTCTTTAATCACTAAGTACATTTTACTTCCAAATGAGAGAGGAAAGAGCATCCTAGGACAGCAAAGATGTAAGAGATACATAGAGCACATTGTTGACCTTCTGTGGACTCTGCAAAACGATATTTTGAAGGGATATGGGTAGACCGTGCATTTGTGGAGATGAGGGAATGATTGCAATTTTTGTAATATGCTGGTATCATTGATGTGTACATGTCTTTATGCTATGTGTGGAATGGCCTACAGATAAATACAGCCACGTCCAACTTTAGAATTACATAGGACCTGGAAAGAGAACTGAAGGGTATTTCACTGAAACAAGAGGATCCAAGAGTTCACACTTGTTGGAACTGGTTGACAGGCACAGGAGATGTGCAGCCATGTCTACCTTTGTGTATGCTCCAAATTTTTCTGTTAAAAGAATTAAAGGCTAGAGGCCACCTGAACTTTGGCAAACAGGTGATGCCCTGGGCATTCTTGAGCTTTTGTCTGCCATACTTTTGATCTCAGATGCTACTTGCTGGTTAGGAGCAAGTGACATAAGCCTCCTTTACGTGGGATTCCCACAGGTGGGAAGGTTCTTGGCTATAGGGCTCACAAGGGAAGGGGTAGCCACTTCCCCGAGGGAGTGGTGTTCTTGGCATGTGCTGAAACCAGGGGCCAAAGGTTAGCCTGACTGACACACCTGCCTTCTTCCTGTGAGCTGCTGTGCAGGAAGAAAGTGGAGGGGCTAAGTCCACAAGACAAGCCTTGGCTGCCTAGAAATTGAGGCACAGGGGAAAACTTCCATCAGTCTGTGGCAAGTTGGAAACCTACAAAGAATAGGCATTAGTAGACATGTATAGTTAAAGACAGTCCTTCATCCTGATAGACAGGAAAACATTCTGCATTATTGTTGAACAGTGGCAGCTTCTAATATCCAGTCTTCTGACCTATCTTTCCCTTTCTCATTCTTAAGGAGCTTCAGGGGTAAAAGCCGGAACTCCTATTGTGCAGACTGACAGCAGAGTTCCTTCCCCAGAAGTAAAAATGGAATAAGAATTCTGCTTCAGGTTGGCATAGTGGAGCAAGAGATATACCCTATATGAACCAAGCCAAACCAAGTCCCATGAGAACCTTTCCATATGAACTTGAATGTGTTGTCTTCAGAATAATTTTAATGGGAGGTAGGTTGAAGATCCTTATTGAAAACATACATTCCTTAGCCAAACAATATGAAGAGATAATCAACACCTCTAGCCACCAGAAAAATGTGGGTCAGACCACATGGGGCATCATCTCATACATCTCATGCACTCAGCCATGGGACGCTATGGAGACATGAACACTTCTTATGAGAAGCTGCATTGTACAGCTGTTTAGAAAACAACCCAGCAGTGCCTCAAAGGATAGGCTACATGACCCTGGAATTCCACTCCAGCCCTACATATAGAAGGGAAATGAAATCAAGCCCCCACAAAAGCTTCTCGACAGACGTTCGCACTATCACCATTCACACTAATGAAAACATGAGGCAACCTACATGTCAGTCTATGTACACAGTAGAATAGCACTCGGCTACCAAAAGAAGTGAAGTACTGATTTGTGCTACAACGTGGCATGAAAGTTTTATACTCAAAGAACTCAGAGGGCTGAGTTCATGAAAAAATTAAACATTTTGACTATTTGAAAATATTATAATTGTTTTTTAAGAACATGTGACCACCCAGACTTACCATGACAAAGTAATGCAAAACATGTCTGGGCTGGGCCAGTGTGTACCTTAGAATGTTTGTTAGCTGAGTATGTCATATGGGACCTGCTCATCTATCAGATGGCTTAGCATGAACACTCTAGGCTGGTGGCTGGCCTTGAGGGTCCTACTCACCCATTGTCTCTAGCGTATGGTCTACTGGGCCAGAGTTCCAAAGTCTTCTGCACAGTCCTGACTTCAAAAAATATAAAGGAAACTCTTCAGAACCCTGGATGGGTCTCATTAAACATCTCTCTATGTCCTGGCCTACCCTGACCCACATGGCCAAACTTGTCTCTGTCTTGACCTTCATATGGCTCTGGATTTAGTTAAGGATGGAAGAAACAAGTTATAGAATTTGTTCCTAAGAGAAAGATCCTGAGGCCAGGCCTGTGTCAGGGGTATCTGATATGGAATGTCTTTCTGTATGCTGTGAATTACCATTGGATTATAAAGGAACTGTTTTGGCCTATGGCAAGGCATCTTAGGAGCAGGCTGGAAATCCAAACAAAGATAAAGGGGAAAGAGGGCAGATTCAGACAGAGATATTTCAAGCTGCTGCCCAAGGAAGAAAGATATTAAGAAACATAGCTTAGCCATGAGACATGTGGCATAATAGATTAATAGAAATGGGTTGGGTTGTAAGAGCTAGGTGGTAATAAGCCTGAGCCATAGGATGAATATAAGCCTTTGTATGATTATTTGGGGCTAAGTGGCTGCAGGACTGCAGGTCCAGACCTTGGGTAGGATGGGCCAGAAACTTTCAACTATAGGTGTCCATGAGAGGTCTAGAGAGACCATTGCATAAGGCTGTCAAGCTGAAGCCTAGATTGTCTTAGGGAACTCAAGATATTATAGATGTCAGAGTCATGGGGTATCTCTTATGGAGAGCTACTAACAGGGAGTAGACACAGCCCAAGAAAAAGGAGTTTCAGTCAAAAACAATTGAACTGAATTGGAAATCTGAAGAATATTTTGATATCAGACATGGAGATGCAGAGTTTAGAGTTTTCCTATCTGGTTTTCAATCTTGCTTTGGTCCAGTGTTTTCTCACTGTGCTCCCTTCTTTGTGTTTTGCAATGGTAATGTATATCCTGTGTCATTATATGTTAGAAATGTGTAATCTGCTTTTTTATTTTGATTTTTATAGGTGATTACAGTTACAAGATTACATAATCTCAGAAGAGACTTTAAACTTTAGACTTTAAAACATTGTTGAGATTGTGAAAATGGGGACTTTTGAAGTTGGACTAAATGCATTTTACATTATGATATTGTTACAAACTTATGGGGGCCAGGGAGTGGAATGTGGTAGGTTGAATATTATTGGCTCCCATAATCATAGGGAATATCACTATTAAGAAGTGTCGCTTTGTTGGAATTGGTATGACCTTGATGGAGGAAGTTGTCACTGTGAGTGTGGGCTTTGAGGTTTGTTTGGACAGGCTTTTACTATGTTACCTTGGCTAGTTACAAACTCACAAATCCACCTGCTTCTGCCTCCTGAGTGCTGAGATTAAAAGTGTGCCACCATACCATGCTACTTTATTTTGTGTGTATGTGTGTGTGTGTGTGTGTGTGTGTGTGTGTGTGTGTGTGTGTGTGTATACATATTTGTAGATGGGTGTCTGCAGAAGCCAGATGAAGACATCAGATCCCCTGGAGCTGGGATTATAGACAATTGTGAGCTGAATTGATGTGGATTCTAGGAACTGAACTCTTGTCCTATGGGTGAGTAGCAAGTGCTTCTTGTATAAAGTTTCTGGTCAGGCCTTTCCACCCTAGCCCTGAGGTTCTGACCCCCTGTCCCAAAGAAGCACACAGACGCTTGTGTTAATTTTATGCTGATTAACCTAGGGCTCTGGCATATTGCTAACTAGCTCTTACTCAAACTAATCCATGATCCTCATTCTGTTCATGTGGCTCAGCACCTTTTCTCAGAGCAGCATAGTTGTCCTTTGCATCTGTTGACTTCTCTGTGGCATCTCTGCTCTGTTCTTCCTGTTCTCAAAATTTTCCCAGTCTTGTAGCTCCACTCACACTTCCTATCCACCTCCAGCCAATCAGTGTTTTTATTCAACTAGTAGATGGGACAATTATTTATAGTGTAACATAATTCCACTACATCTCCCCTTTTCTCTTTTTAAAACACATACCCCAAATCTAATATTCTTTTTTCCCATTATCTAAAACAACTTATAACCAACACGGTAAACAAAGACAAACATCCATAATTCATTTCTGGGAATGTGGGCATAGTTTCTCTAGGCTACTTCCTGCTGAATGGGGACTGGCAATCCCAATGGGACCCAAAGAAAAATTTAGGATGATGGACAAGTCTTTAGTGGAGTAGTCTGTAAGGCTGGGTTATCTCAGCCAGTCTCCTTGAAGTTGTTTTGGATGCAGAGCTCTGGAAACTGCAACAGAGGTACCCTGAAATGCTGAATCATCTGGGCCATCCTTTTCCATTGGAGACTTTTCAGGGGTCTTCCTCTATCAAACTTTATTTATTTATTTTTAACCAGGAATAAATCCACAGCCTCTTATTCTCTGTAGAAATAAAAAGAAAACCTCCTCTCCAAAATAGCATATCTTTTGATTTCAATTTTAAGGCAACTTATTTACAAATATATAGGTTGGATTAATCCAGCAGCATTTATAATCAAATGGCTTTTAGCAGCTTTTACTATTTTATTTTCTGTCAAAAAATGTAAAGACAAGACAATAACATACAGTATATAGGCACTCTTTGTAATTTCCATCTTTATGTGGCTTATTTTTTAAAGACTTTTCTCTATCCCTTTGCCCTTTTCTCTCTCAAGCCTACACACACACACACACACACACATACACACACACACTTTTTAACATACTCTAATCCATTCAGAATTTTTTTTAAAAAATATGTCTTTACTATATATATATCTTATTTAGTATCTTATTCTGTTTCTGACCAAACTTTTGCTTGGTTAGGGTGACTGACCTCACCCAGCTCCCTCTCTTTCTGTCTCTGACCACACCTTTAATCTGCCAAGGTGTGGCTAAGGATTAAAGGCTTGGCTATGGTGGCTGACTGGCTCCACCCAGCTTTTAGTTTATCTTCATAGAACTTAACTTTTTAGCTGAGGTACTGGTAGGAGCCACAGTTACCACTCTGGGGAACTTTAGGGCCCATTTAATCACCAAGTAAAGCACTACTGTCTGCTGTGCATTAACTCCATTTAAGTATTTGCCTGTAAGGCTCCAGCAAACAGAGCTGACCCAGGAAAACGCTGTTGCTACTAAGAAGTAATCTTTGACTCACTGTGTTTTCTTTTTGTCCTTAGTAACAGAAACCTTAAACCTAACATACACAGCTCCCTGCTAACGTTGAGGCTCAGGAACTGGCTGTGTTCTGTTTAAGTTACAGGAAGCAAACACACCATTTTGTAATTTAATTCAGTCTCTGTACCATGGCCCACTTGAGAGATACAACTCAGAACCTGCTTTCGGCTCTGTTTCTGTGCTCTACACCATTTTCTTAAGCTTTCTCTGATTTTATGTAAGTGTATTTTTCCCAGGTTAGGCGCCATTGTTGTATGAAGTTTTTGGCCGGGCCTTTCTGGCTTAGTCCTGAGGTTCTGAGTATCCCACAGAAATATACAGATGCTTGTATTAATTTTATGCCGATCAGCCTATGGCTCTGGTATATTGCTAGCTAGCTCTTGCTCTTAAGCCAACCCATGATTCTTATCCTGTTCAGCCATGTGGCTTGGAACCTTTTCTCAGAGCAGCATGGTTGTCCTCTGCATCTGTTGACTTCTCTGTGGCATCTCTGCTCTGTTCTTCCTGTTCCTAGAGTTTTCCCTGTCTTCCTTCAGCCAATCAGCGTTTTTATAAAACTAGGTGGGACAGTTATTTACAATGTACCATAATCCCACTACAGCTTCTAACTGGAAAACCATTTCTCTTGCTTGGTACTCTTGGACCTGTTTCCTGCCTCTCATCCAGGTAGGGGTGGCCTAGTGACTACTCTCTGGAGAGCTAATGCAAACTAACCCTGGCTTGTGCTTGTACCTTAGGAAAGCATCACATGCTTTTCCCTTTGGCCCTTCCCATGAGCTGCTCCAGCAGGAAGTGGGTGAATGAGAAGAGCTGTGCAGCAGCAGGACCCTGGGCCCCAAATGACCGGCAGCCACATGCCAGCCCTGGGGCCCAAAGCCCTCATGCTTGAGGCTGCAGTGGCTTATCCTGCATCATCACTAATCGATGCACAGCTGTCAGAACCCTGAGCATTTCCTGCATGAGATTCCAGAAAGTGACAAGGACGGAAAGACTCTACATTCCTTTAGGAAGGGAGTCTCTCTCTGAGGTCAGCTGTGTACATGCTCGTTCCTTTTTCTTCTTCCTTAAGGTTTATTATGCACGGTGTTCTATCTGTATATATGCCTGCAGGCCAGAAGAGGGTGCCAGATCTTATCACAGATGGTGGTGAGCCACCATAAGGTTTCTGGTAATTGAATTTGGGACCTCTGGAAGAACAGCCAGTTCCCTTAACCACTGCAGGACACTCACCTGATCACCTGGTCCAGGTATGTGACACTGATGGGGATCACTGCCAGATGCTCACCTGATCACTTGGTCCCGTTATCTGTTGGGGATTCTTCACTGAAAAGTCACTGGGGTTTTCCCTGGGGACCAAGGAACCTAGGGAGATATTTTCAGACTATGCAAATATCCCACGTTTAAGTATTTTAGAGCACTTGTGGCTCACCTGTGGTGATACAGCAGGGTTCCCTAACAGATGTGAGGCCAAATCCAACAATCACTCCAGAGTAATAAATGGAATTCAGAGTAGCGAAGGGTTTGGATAAGGAACTTCTTATCTGAATTATTTATGAACTACCTGACTGGTAAAGTAAGGAAACATACACACCTTCTGATAGTTTTCTCTTTTACTTCTTAAAAATGGTCTCTGACTCTGATCTGTCTCCACTCAGCTGCAAATCTTCACATTACTGCATCCTATACATACAGTTACATCTTTCTTTACACGATACATCTCCATACACAGTTACATCTATTTTTACATGTCTTCATATCTTTTGCATACATTCCCTTCTACACCTTTTATAGTTCCATCTTCCTTGCCTACACAGTAACAAGTCTCCACACATCCACAGCTATACATTTCATATACACAGCTCTCTCACCATATGACATTTTACATTGTTCTTACACATTCTCATACAGCTCTTCGCAGTTCCTGTACATAGCAGAAACACTTTCACACATCCATTCACACACATACATACGCTTTGTCTACGTCATTCCCTCACTCTTTGCTCAGTCACTCCCTCATCCATCCATTCTCTCACAGATCTCACCCTCTCTTTCGGCTCCTTCTCCATCTCTCACTCAGCACACACACACTCCGCACAGTTCCATCCCTACATTGCTGCTGCTCTGACACACTCTCATCCATACACACTCATCCCTACTTCTCTCTTCCCCCTACATTGCTGCTCTGTCCCCCCCTCTCTTTAGCCAAACTCTGGACAATTATATGATACATTTTCATGGCCCCCCATTCTCATAACACATGAAGTCCACACAGTTTTTCTCAGGATAGTCAGGTCACAAAGACTGGCCAGTTTAAAGGCTTGGCCTAGCACATAACTTTTTCCCAGATAGAGACTGACACTGAAATTCAATAACAGCAGCAGGTTGAACCTTGAGTGGTCAGGGTATGTGCAGAGTCAACTATTGCAAGGGGGTGTGTCTCAGAACAGCCTGGCCTTGATTTAGCAACAAACACCTGGGAATTAGTTTTTGTATATTTTCTGCAGTTTAGTCTGTTTGAATTTGTTCTGGAGTCTAAAATTACTTGTCTTTGAAACTGAAAATACTGCTACTTTCCTGTGTCAGTAAAGAACATTCTGGTATTATTTCTATACATCAGACTTGACTATCCATAACTTTAAGGGTGCCCAAAGATGAAAAACGCACTACCAAAGGGCTGTGGAAAGCACCCCATAGCTGTTCTTATTAGAGGGGCACAGCAGTGGCACCTGAGAAAGTTACAGACAGAAAACAACCTGTGTCCATAGTCAATCACCCCACAGGCTTTCCTAGTGGGGCCAGTTAACTGAGGTCCATCCCCATGGCCTTTGCCCAATGGGGCCATATCATGTTGTCTAATAGGACTCCTCTAGGAACTGTGCCTAGTGGGGTTCAACAGTCATTCATGTGGAGGTCAACCTGTAACATACTGGCTGTCATCTGCTGTGTAGTCCTACAGCCCTGGGCAATTCCTTGTCTTTTCTCTGCATTACTGAGTGGGAATTCTTCACAAGAATACTTGCCCTGTTCACCACTGACTCATTCTCTTGAATTAGCAGAGACGGGTGTGCTATCATTTCCTGTGTGTAGGTCATAACTCTGGAGACATTGTTTCTCTTTTTTTGCTTGCTATTTTGAAACAGGTTTTTACACTATACCCCAGGCTAGTGTTGAACATGGCAATTCACTTGCCTCAGTTTCCTGACCTGCTCTCATAATATTCCCTCTCCAGCTATTCTTTGGCAGTTGTGTGCTCTCAAGGTGGCTGCTAAATATCTGCTATTTCCTCCACCACAGGAAGCTCCTGGCTCATTTTACACCTTTGTTGACTAGCCCTGGAACTGCCACTTTCAGAAACTGATGTAGAGGCAGAAGGGGGTAGGGGGCACATAAGTCCCGTGTTATTTAGGAGCTCAGGCCACTACCTTTTATCATGAGGTGACGTGTACCCAGACACTACTCAACACATACACCCATATGTGCTCCACGAAGCAAGTCATGCACCAATGAACACCCGCATGTGTATTCCCCAAGGAAGTGAGACCACAGCAACTCCCCCAGGGGCTCATCATCACCTTTATTAGCAGGGTATCTGGCTCTGGACTGATACTTTCACTAGAACTGCTTGGACAGATTCTGAGGGACTGCAACAGGAGAGGGTAGCAGTGATGGTCAGCTAAGGTCTTAGGAAGGGATACAGAGCACAGTGATGGGTCACCATGGTATTGCCACAGCACAAGCTCCTGAACAGTCCCTGAGCCTCACCTCACACAGGAAGCAGAGAAGAACCTATCTGTTCACTCAGGTCCATGACGGGCAGTGTTTGGACTCCGGCTACTTTCTGGAGGTGAAGTCACACTGGCCACCTCTAAGAACTTCCTCCCGACCTGGGCCAGTCAGTTGTCCCCAATAAGCCTTAGGATGAACATTTCAAACTGACACAGCTGACTCTACCCTGGTGACAGCTGGAGGCACTGTCTCCATTCCTGTAAGTCTGCCTGTGACCTGAGAGAGACAGGGAGAGGAAACTTCCACATTCCCAGGAAAGTTGGAAGAAAGAGAGGACAGAGGGCAGATTGTTCTGGGCAGGTCTGGCACTCCATGGAACCCGAGACTTCTCAGTTCTTGAGCTGAGACACCTCGTACAGGTATGCTGCCAGCATCTTGGTCCCTTCTATGTAGTTGTGCCTAATAGAAAAACAAAGCAACGGCCTGTCATCAGCTGCTGAGGAGGAGTTGGGATCCAGGAGGGCGGTGATTCCTCCTGGCTTGTCTCTAGGGCCTTGAAGTGTGGTTTGGCTTTAAAATTCAGCCTGGTGGTTCTTAAGCACAAGTTCAGTGTGACACATTCCTTACTACAATAACCAATCCTTGTAGAATATTAAAGATGTGGAACATTTGTCTAACGATGCAAAGATGTGCTGCCTTCTTTAATGCTGCATTTGTTTAACTCTGTGGAGCTGTGTTACTCTGCCTGGTAAACACCTGATTGGTCTAATAAAGAGCTGGATGGACAATAGCAAGGCAGGAGAGAAAGAGGCGGGGGGGGGGGGGTGCAGAGATAATAAATAAGAAAAAGAGGAGAGGAGGACGCCAGGGGCCAGCCACCCGGCAACCCGGCCACCCAGTCAACCGCGAAGTGAGGAGGAAAGAGAGGTATAAGGAACAGGGAATGGTGAAAGCCCAGAGTAAAAGGTAGAAGATCAGCTCTTTGATCCCCAACCCAGTATCTAGGTTTCTGTTTCTGTGACTCATACTGGATCTCTGCTTCCTGTTTTCCTGGGCAGCTACAGAGCTGTAGCTTCCCATACTGCCTGCAGCCTGCTTGCCTGGGTCCTTCCTCCCTGCTGCTCAAAGGCTCTCTCCATGCCGCAGGCAGAGAAGTCCCAGAATATTTGTCTGTCAGAGGCAAAAGGGGTTTGAACAGCCAGTGATGATATTATAACTCTTTAAAATGAAGTGGTGCTTTATGAGCACTATATGAAGAGTGTGGTGAACAAGAATTCTAAATGAACCGTGTTTTCAAACTGTCGCTACCAAGGCTTCATGCCTGCCTCTCACCAGTTCTTAATACCAAACCCCTAGACAATAGAGGAGTGGTCACAGACCCAACCTCAGGCCCCAGGCTTACCTATTGAGCTTTTCATTCTGAGAGTGGGCACCATCATCTGCTGACCCCACTGGTAACAGCATGACGTTTTTGCCGGTGGCTTCCTGAAAGGTCAGGGTCACAGGAATACTGCCACCTTCCCTGGTCAAGTCAGGTTCAACACCAAACACTGGGGAAAATAAAGGGACATGATGACTTTGGGCCCTGGATGCCACAGAATCTCCACTAACCAACATTTAGTCCAGACCCTGGGCTCAGGAATCTTCTCTTACAGACTGAGACCCTGATGTCACCCCACACTTCAGCCTTGTGCACAACATGCCACAACAGTCCTCAGACACTCTGAAGGCCCTGGCATCCACAGAGGGCAGCCAACCTGTTTTCAGGGCTCTTCTCCCAGCCTGATAATGGGGATGGTTGAAGTCAGACACCCAGGGCTTCCCACCATGGCCCATGTACACCTTGAACTTGTTGGGGCTGTTCAGTTCAGCAAACTTCTTTGACAAGTAGCTTGAAACCTAAGTCATAAGCAGAAGAGACACATGGTATTTTATATCCAGAATTTGACTCAATGGGAAGAATCTGAAGGCTCTGTAAATGTCATGACAAGTTGAGCAGGATTGGTGGCAAGCTTCATTTTCTGTTGCTGGACACTGATGTGCACAATCACTTTAGCAAGAAAGAGAACCTCCAAAGTGATTTATTTGAGCTTAAAGGTAATGTTTTAAGAGAACCTACAAAGTGATTTATTTGAGCTGAAAGGTAATGTTTTAATTTTAGCCGATTTCACCCTTGACATAGATATACCAAATTATGACAATATTAAAAACTGAGTGAAGACCATGTTGTCTGGCTTGATTCATTCAACAGATGGGGTATTTGTGTCCTAAAATGCCTATGCTGACACTTGAAATGGTCAGTTCTCCCCAGAAACTGACTGGATTTAGAATTACATAGGAAATACACTTCTGGGTGTTTCTAGGTCACCTTACCTGGGGGAGGGGAGTGAAGACCCACCCCAGAACAGCATCATTCTAAAAAAGACGCTTAGACAGGATGGAAGGGGGAAAGCAGAAAGCACGTTGAACATTAGGATTCATCTATCTTCTCTCCCTGACTGAGAACATGTGACCAGCTGCCCCATGCATAAGCCATGATGGCCTAGATCCTTAAAGTGTGAGCCAAACAAGCCCTTCTTTGTTCTTCAGGTATATTTATATTTTACATATTTGTATCCTTCAGGGCCAATCTGAGAACATAATGATGCAACTTAAGAGTACAACCGCATCTGATTCTAGTTCCAAGGGGTCTGGTGCCCTCTTCTGGCCTTTGTGACCACCAGGCAACATGTGGTACATAGACAAGTATACTTGCAAAACATGTACATAACAAACCTAAACAAAACACAAAACCAAACCAAACCAACCAAATGAACAAGTAAAACAAATGAGCCCATTTTCCTCTGGAGAGAGGCCCCAGTGTCCTCTTCCCAGAAGCCTGTGATTCCATCCACATGAAGTCTCTCTAATAAGGCACATGTTCCAGGAGCCTTGCTGACCTGAGGCTTGTTCCATTCCTCACCTCCTAGAGGGTGATCTTTAGATCTTTGGGGTGAGGTCAGAGGTCAAATTTTCACCACCCTCAGTACGTGATGTATGTAAAGCTTGCCCATATGGCCTTTGTCTTTGATAAGCTTCCATACTGCTTATCACAGCAATGTTGAGGGGTAGGAGTCAGGAGGTGGAGGCTTCCGTCCAGGAGGAAGTTCTTGCTGTTTTAACATCACAGCAGCTCTCAGTTGCCATGGGGACCCTACAACTTGCCCCTACCCATGCCCAGCATCCCCACATACCTGCTCACTGACAACTTCAGGTATCATGTTTGGCACGAGCCTGATGGAGAACTTGCCAACCACTTTCCTGGGGATCACAGTCTTGGCCCCTGCACCAGAGAAGGCCCCTTCAATTCCATGGAGGGAGAGGGATGGGTACCTCCATCTGTGCATCAGGATGTCTTTCTGGGAAGCACAAGAGGTCAGATTTTCTCACTCAGGAGATAGGATGTCAACACAGGAGGCGTGGCGAGGACATGGGGACTCCCACCTAGAAGGGCTGAGCAGCTGGCATGGCCTCAAGAGGTGATAGTGAATGATGCTGGCATGCTGGTAGCCTCTGCTCCTGTCAGCCCTTGTCAACTGAGAGGAAACTCCCTGAGCCCTCAAGCCAGGCCTCACATCTCCCTTTAGCCTTCGACTCTAAAAAAGGTGAAACTTAGGAGTCTAGTCTGGCCTGCTTCTCTCATTCCCTAACCCTGGGGCCTAGAAGAGGCTTTTAATGTTGGCTACACCAAGAGGATGAACTGGTATCCACACTCCTATGATGAGAAATAAATTAAGATAAACTTTCCCTCTTGCCAATTAAGTGAGGCAAGTAGCTTTTGCTCCACGCTCAACTTCGTCTCTGGGCATTGTGGGAAAAATGCGGCTATAGACCCGAAGGAAGCAAGGGCACCTGTGGCAAGAGGGCTCTGCTCCCCTGCAAACCTCCCCAGCTCTGGTCAAAGGTTGGTGGTGACAGCTGAAAATCCTAACAGCTCTCCTCTTGGCCACACCCCACTTTTGATGACTCTTGAGCCCATGCTTCCTCCTAGGATGAACCTCTGACACTGGACATCTTTGAGGTGTTGTAGACATGCTTGTCGTGGGAGCCCTCATGGCCTGGGGCACAGGAGAGCAAGCAGTACAGCCTTGCAGTAGGGGGTCCCAGAGCTGGGGTAGGGGAGCAGTACAGCTGTGCAGTAGGGGTCCCAGGGCTGGGGTAGGGGAGCAGTACAGCTGTGCAGTAGGAGGTCCCAGAGCTGGGGTAGGGGAGCAGTACAGCTGTGCAGTAGGGGTCCCAGAGCTGGGGTGGGGAAGCAGTACCTTGCAGCTGTGTAGAAGCTTCTGAGCCCCCACATCCTTGGCGAACTCTTCCATGTCAAAGTCAATGTTGTCATAAAGCTCACATTCCTCATCTGTCACAGGAGCCACAGCCTCGTTGATGCCAGGGATAAGTATTTTCCCCTTCTTGTCTATCAGACAGCCTGAGGGTAGTGGCAGAGGGTGGAATGCTTAGCTGGGACAGTGCATAAGCAGTGTTCTGTGTTGTACTGACTCCAAAAACTCAGGTACCAGAGTAAATGGCCACATGGCAGCAGCGGGAAGCCAGGAGCACCTGGGTTCATCATGTCAGTAAGTTAAGTAGTTCCAGGGAGGTGAGCAGGACCACTAGTCACCCCTGTCTTTCCGAGAGAGACTGAGGAACGGGTGGAGGGCATAAGTTAGCCCCCAGCTGTACACCAGGACACAAGCCTAAAACCCACACTAGCCAGCATTTCTTGACAATGTACATCTCACAAGAAACAAGGTCCTCTAGAGCTGGTGAGGGAATCTCTGAGTGGCACAGAGCCGTCTCTAACTCTAGATGTAATGTCATGTCACCTGCGGGAGCCTTCATCCTGGGATGCAGGGTGAGAGGTTGTTTCAAAACTACACGGAGGCAACGGCTCCACTTTGCTTCTCGCTCTCCAGAATCTGACCAAGCAGGGGGACCTCGCTATGGCCAGTCAGAACAAATCAAAGCAGGTGTCCTCTGAGAGACATAAAACTCATGTCCACAAGAACGACAGACTGAGAAAGACGGAGAGACATCCCACTGGATACAGGAGGAAAGACAGTGGTACAGATGGTGATGCGGTATGGGATAGAGGCAGGAAGGAACAGAGGCAGAAAGGAAACTGAGTCCTTTAAATAAAACAATGCCCAGAAGAAGGGAACTTAATTAGAAACACGGCTGAGTAGGCTCATGAAGGATGCTAAAACATACTAGGCACATGCACAGACAGCTTAGAAAAAGTACCCTGCAGCATCCCTAAGTGACAAAGTGCTGACCCAGAGAGCTCCAGCCCTAAGCTCACCCATCAGTGAAATGAGATCCGTCATGGCCTCGTGCACTGAGCCACCATATACCCCAGAATGGAGGTCTTTGTCACTGCATTCCACCTGAACAGAAACAAAAGGTCACTTTGTTTGGTGGCTTAGTGGGAGCTTATTTTAATTATGTGACATTGCATTGACAAAGAACAATTTTAAGACTGACAGTTTTCTGTTCTCTCAAGGAGCAAAGCAAGGCATTTCCCAATTAGAAAATCCAGACACCAGACAGACTCCTGGATATACAGATCACATGTATACCGAGAATGCTGGCTGCAGGTGTACAGGGAATGCTGGCTGCAGGTGTACAGGGAATGCTGGCTACAGGTGCACTGGGAATACTGACTGCAGATAGAAATATGGTGCAGAGCAGTCTCTCTAACACTGATAATCTCTCTAAAAGGAAGAGCAGAATCTTGTCATTTTGCAGAGACCCTGAACAGATTTTCTGAGAGGACAATACCAGGCATGAAACATGATGACCCCATCAACATGAAACACGAGGATCTGATTACCAGGCAAGCCAAGTAAGTACTGTGTGCTTAGACTCCCACCTATAAAGGAATAGGAAGTTCCTTCATGGTGCAGAACCAACTGTAACATGCACATAGAGTCTCAGTACAGTTGTGGCCATGGGTTCTGTCTTATCAGGCAGGTAATAAAGATCTTCAGCAGGACCCACCAGTGCCATCCCAGTGGGAAAAATACCAGCACCAGCACGTGGCAGAGTTTGCCCACACTCCTGGTTCATCTTGATAGAGAGTCTCCATTCCCTCAGGAAAACTCAGACATGGGATTAGAACATCCCTGCTAAAGTGGGGACACTGTAACTTTTAAAGGAAGAGTTCCCGAGTATTAGATGTCCAAGCCGTCATCTTATCTCATCTACCCAAATACATCAGCACAGATAATACTGTCTTAATTTGAAGCAGTCATGAGATTGAACTTCTGATCTCAGAAATCCATGCCTGGGGTATTAGGAGGGATTCCGGAACCCAAGAATGCCCTGGGAAGCTCCTCAGCTCCTCCGTCATGTATGGCTAACTCCTTGGTATTTGCTGTGTCAGAGTACAGAAGAACAAAGGGGCTTATGGGTTAGAGGGAGACAAGGGGATGACTGTGGAACTCAGCTCGTACCTCAATGAAAAAGTAACAAATGCCTCTGAGGCCATAGGTGATGCAGGGCTTATTCTTGCCCAGCCAGTAGTTGTCTGAAATGCAGACATAGTCCACATCTTTGAAGAACTTGTCTTTCTGGGCAAAAATTAACTCATCCAGGCCTTCAGAGCCAGATTCCTCCATGCCTTCCAGGCAGAATCGCAGGTTGACAGGAATCTCCTGTAACATGGACATAGCATGACAGTCAGATTCCTTGCTTTTCTTGCTTTTCTTGCAGAAGCAACATACAAGCGACTGTTTGAAATTTAGTTCTCTCTCATTGTTCTGTGGGAGTCCAGGGTTAGAAGGGAAAGCCCTGAGGCAGGTAGAAGGGCAATGCATATTGGCCCAAAGAGCAATGATGGCTTTCCCATAGGATCAGGGTTCCATTTCCAGCACTAACATGGCTGCTCACAACTGTCTGTAACTCAGCATCAGACCTCCAAATGTATGCATACCCCTGTGCAAATGCACCCCCTTCCACACACAAAAAAGATAAAAATGAAGAAGAATGAGGATTTTATTCTTTTTTTAAATAATCACCAAGCCTTCACTGTTGCTATGGCTAAGTAAGACCTTCCTTGCACTGGGACGGCCTTCTACACTGCCAGCATCCCTCTAAACAAGAAGCCAAGAGGTCCTTAGGTGCTTTAATCATTGCTGTGAATTAAAATCTATATGTGAAAACTGCCCGGACAGAATGATCACAGTCAGGTTAAAGATAATCAAAGCCCTGGGTAGGAACAATCCTAGAAGCTATTCAAAATTAGGTTTCTAAGAATGCCCCACACCATCTTCTATATCAACTTTTATCAAATTTGAATTTTGAGGAAAAGAAAGAAAACCACTCAAAATAACCTAACATTTATTTTTTTTTAGGTGAATATAAACCACACAGATAAAAGAATTTGCCCAGTATCACAAGGTCTGTTACATTTTGGCAAGAGACCGCACTCACGGGTACAGTCAAAGGTTGAGAGTTCATGACAAGCTTGTGGCACTTGCCTGCAATCCTAGCACCCGAAGGCTGAGGAAGGAGGATCTTCCTGAGTTCAAGGCCAGCCTGAGTTATACAACACAAATAAATCCACCTGAAGTTCACATTTGGGAGCTGGGGGGTTGGGTGGTGCACGCCTGTAGTCTCAGCACCAGAGATGGAGCTCTGTGAGTTACAGGCCAGTCAGGGCTACATAGTGAGCTCCTATCTCTAAATCAACTACCCAGCCAACAACAACAACAACAAAAAACACCAACAAGTCTCTCAAAGTGGTGGTGGACGCCTTTAATCCCAGCACTCAGGAGGCTGAGGCAGGTGGATCTCTGAGTTCTAGGCCAGCCTGGTCTACAGAGATAGTTCCAAGACAGCCAGGGCCACAGGGAGAGACTCTATCTCAAGAAACAAAGACAAAACAATAACAAAAATACCGACAAAACAAATTTTAAAAAAGCCCCCAAATATTCATAATAAAAATAAGATTCAATTCACACTTAAGGATGGAGATACAGCTCAGTGGTATAGGTATAGGAATTTTCTGGTATGCATGAGGACCTGGGCTTGATCCCAGCACAGAAAAAAGGGAGAGAGAGAAAGATCCCATTCTAAGTATTGGCAAGAATCTTGCTAGGTGTTGATAGTGTGACCTTTGAGCATCTGTAAGACAATGAACTGTTTAATGATTTCTAGAGCTGGAAACAGTTGGAAACCTCTATCTAAGTCACCCGTGCTGACCAAGGTGGGGCTGGCTTTCTTCTTTCTAGTGATCTTTACTCACGAGACCTGCTGAGTGGACAGACTCTGATGTGGGGGTGTACCTGGCCAGTCTTCTGATAGGCTTCTAAGGCGTTCATCCATCCGGCCACTGGCCCTTTATCATCTGTTGATCCTCTGCCATACAACTTGCCTGGAACAGCAATCAGCAGATCCAGTTAGAGACAAGTCAGAAAGACCTTCTCTCCAGAGCATCTGATAATGCTTAGGCACAAACTTAGACAGCCATCCTGAGCAAGGAGAGGCTTTTTCATTTTTAAAGCCCGAGTCTCCATCCAGCTCTATGCTAAATTCAGGGAGAATTTCTTGTGGTTCAAGAGGTAGTCATGTGGGTGCTTCCTGTTACCTTTCCCTTTCACAGCAGAGGCTAGAACCAGGATTTGCAGAGATTCACCATCTGCTCCTAGGAAACCTACAGGTAGTCAGCCCCTTAAGATTATGTGCCCTATGCAACTAACCATTTGGAAGTCTGGTTGCTTTGGAAGCATGTGACCGACCTCACAAAGCACAGCAAACTATACCCCCATCCAAATTTGGATGCCTAATCTGAGTTTGCTGGGAGATGTTAGGCTCAAAGCAGTGTGGTTGGGTCATTGGAGTCAGCACTGAGGTGCCCTCACCATGGGTAGGGCAGAGGCTGGGAAGGGACTAGAAATGGCCCAAGGCATGGAAGATGGCGCCATTTAAAGAGTATGTGAGAAAGGGAAGAAAGACTAGGATTCCCAGTCCAGGCAGCTTGAAGTCACATGGCCATAAACTGCCATACAGACATGTGGGTCTGTTACTCAGGAGGAATCCAAATGCCCTTGGGGTTATCACAGCAATAGGTCTGGCCCACTTAGGTGGTGAAGAGGACCCAAGTATGGGATAAGGTTTCAGGAAGGATGTGTTAGATAATGCTAACTTTTCACATTTCACAGTCATGTAACAGTCCACAGGGAGTCAAGACGTGTCTATTGACAGACTCCACACTCAGGGGGCCTGGAATTCAGCTTTTGGGGACAAGGCTCAAAGGCATGAGGTGCTGTATCTCAAGGACTCTCGTGATCAGAACAGTGACAACCAAGGATGGAAGCTGAGTATTTCACAAGGGGAAGTGAGGAGAGGCTGGCCTTCAGGAGACTCATATTGGGAAGAATGTTCTGGCAAAGGTGTTAGGATCGAAGAGAAGCCTAGCAGGCTTCCATGAGGGACTTGTCATGTGAAAAAGAAAACTTTTCTGAGCTTTCAATAACCAAGACACAAAACTTCCAGAACCCAATCTCTAGATTCTGTTTTTTTAAGAAAAAGTACCAGAAAGAGAAAATCCCAGGAGACTATTAGTGATTTTCCAAATGAAACATCTCTAAAACTATTCCTTTAATGACAAAATGAACATGTTGGTGGGCAAGTGCTGGGTGCCCTTACCTTCCCTCTCCACCAAGGTGAAGGGCTCACTATCCCAGCCATCCTCCAGGGCTGCAGGCTGCACATCCAGGTGCCCATAAATGCACACTGTTTTCTTCTGCGGATCGCTGCCCAGCTTACCCAACAGAATGGGAGGCAGGGGTATCTCCGAGCCATCTGGGAGCTGAGGGGGAGGGAGCAATGGAAGACAGGCTAGTTAATAAACAGGGAGTATCTGGCAAGTGTCATTAAATCCAGCTGGGATGGTCTTATCTGCTGTCATCCATCAACCTCTGCTGTAGAGTTTTAAGATCCTATCATTTAACAGTTTATAATTAACAAGGACTTCACTCTCCTGAAATCCAGTGATTTCTTGAAACCCAATGAGCATGAACTGAATCACATTACACAACTCATCTGATAAGCTGCTAAAGGCTGCTTTAAAAAAAATCATCAATATACATAATGAAGTATTTTGTAGACTGGTCTGGGATACAACGTAACTAATTTCTGAAACAATGACTAAAACCTCAATCTGCAACGGATTGCTACAGTTTTGAAGTTCTGCCAGGACATGAAGGGAATTCCGGGCTGGGGAAGGCCTCAGCCCTTAAAAGTTCTTTCTGCTCCTCCAGAAGACCTGAGTTCAGGTCCGGGAACCCACATCAGGCATCACAACCACCTGTAACATCAGCACCAGGGGATCTGACGATCTCTTCCAGGCTTTCGAGGCAACAAACACTGAGCACATCACACACACACACACACACACACACACACACACACACACACACACACACACTTTAAAAAATTCTCCAAAATAGAACCCATTCTATTTTGAGCGGGGCAGTGGATGGGAAAGCTGAAGGAGGACCAGAAGAGGGGACAGAACAATGTTTGTGTGAAAACAGAACAAAATCTCTAAAACAAAAAGAAAGAGAACTCACAGGTTTGGTAAATGAAATGGTGGTAGTTGGCATTCCCGGGGCTTTCCCCTCAAAGGCCTTACCAGTTATCCAGAACACTACTTACAAAATTCTGGATAAATCAGTCTTAAGTCTTCTCCTACCTTTACATCAGGTCAATGGTTACCTCTTGTAACTCTAGCCCAGGCAGAGTGTACTCAGGCCCTACAGTCCACGCGCCTCCTCCACTAGCTTCTATATTTCACCGAAAGCAAGAGCAAACAAACAGACAAAAAACCCCTTGTGATCACAATGAAGCTCACAAGCAGTTGGCAGGGGAGTACATCAGGGCACACGCACATTTGCCTGAGGAGACTGGCCCAGCTCGAACACCAAGCACTTGGATTGATGTGCTAGAAACCACTTCAAAGAACTAATATAAAAATGCCTCCTAAAAACCCATAATGCCCAGACTGTCCTGAAGCTACACCCTCCTCTCACCACTGCCTGATGCATGTGATAATGAAGCTAGACCAACAATTTCTGATTAAGAAATAAAATGAGGTAACCAAAGATGAGGAGAACTCATTTGTAGACCAAGCTGGCCTTGAACTCAAGGCATCCTCCTTCTCTGCTGGGACTAAGACATACATCACCACACCCTTCAGGTGGTAGGGATTTTTATAATACCTGGCAGCTCCTAGTACAGCTATGTGGGCTGGGTCTGCATATCAGATTTCATGAGGTTTGCTCCTAAGCACCGGGGACCAGAACCGACCAGAACTGTGCCTTAAACTTCTGGGCAAATAGGGCACATGACCCTTTCTACCAATTGACTCTTAGCTGACCTGACAGGAAGCTCTGAATTCCTTGATAAAAATGGGTGTTATGTAATGTGAAATAGTATTAACAGCCACTGTATTCTTTAATAACAGGCCTTTAAAAACAACTACTTCAATGGTAAGAGAATAGATTTGTTTATTGTAATTTTGTTAGTTTTTGAGACAGGGTTTCTTTGTGTAGTCCTGGCTGTCCTAAAGGTGTCCCCTACCTCTTACCTCCAGCTGACTTATTTTTTTGTGTGTTTTGTTTAACGCAGTGAGAAGAATGGGAGAGGCAGCCAGCAGGTAAAGCAGAAGGAAAGTGTGGTCATGCACACTCCCAAGCCCGGCATCTGGGTCCCAGACTGGACTCCAGAGTAAGACCCTGCCTAAGACGTGAATAATTTAAAGACTAAACAAAAATGTTAAAACAATATGAAGAACGTTGCTTATTCCTCTGTGAATGGGGGTATTTGCTGGGAAGCTGCTACTGTATACTAACTAGCAAAATTGTCATCTGAAGAAGCATTGAACCAAGATTCAGGAAACCTGAATTCTGGTTTTGCCTTGAATGCACTTAGCTTCCAATGGCCACACTACCCCTTTGGATAAAATAATGCTGTGAATTGAAAGGCTGACCCCAAATTCCAGAAGTTATTACCCAGTTTATTGCAACTGCACACCTAAGTCATCAGGCAAAAGACACAAGATAAATCAAATCTTGTCATGGTTTGCAATATAAGAAGAGACTTGTGAGATTTGAAAACACAGAGCAGGAAGTGGTGGCTCATGCCTCAAGCCTCAGCACCTGGGATAGCATAGAGTGTCATGAGCCCTGGGCCAACTTGGGTTACATAGGAGGAAGACCTCTAAATTAACAACAAAGACAAAATGAGCCTAAAAAAAATCAGTGAAAGTAAAGTAGCAGAGAAATGTATCACAAACTCACATCATTATCTAAGTAAGAAAGAATCTGGGTGTGGTGGTCACACCTTGAGTCCCCGTGCTGGGGGAAGGAAGCAGGGAGGCTGTGAGCTCCAGGCCAGTGTGGTCTACACAATGGGTCCTAGCCTGCCAGGACTATAGTTAGATCTTTCTAAAACCAAAACCAAAACCAAAACTAAAACAAATAACAAAACCAGAAGGAAACAAGTCTTAATGTGCCCTTATCAGATCCCCAAGACCTGATGAGAATGGAGGGGGCGGTTACATGCACGGGGGTGGCCATTATTTATTTTTATGTTTTTGTGTTCAAGTCTACCTTTCCCTTTTATTGAAAATGGATTTTTTCCATCATATAATACATCCTGATGACAGCTTCGTCTCCTCTCCCAGTGCCCCTGTCTCAGAACAGGCTTCTAAGACAAAACAAAACAAAACAAAACAAACCCAAGAAAATATAAGATGAAATAAAACCCATCACATTAAAGTTGGACAAAGGCAAGTCGCTGAAGAAGAGAGCCCAAGAAAAGCTTCAAGAACCAGAGACCCACTCACTCACACAGGCAGGAGTCCCCTGAAACACTAAACTGAAAGCTGAAATACATGCAGACGTCCTGGTGCAGGAAGTTTTGTTATTTATAAACTGACTCACATAATGTGAAACTTCCAAAAGTGAAAGCTTTGACTTCTGGGAAAGGGAGTTCCAGCTCCTCTTAAGAATGATAGTCACTTTAACTTACTCTTGAGTCACTGGTCTGCAGTTCTTTTTTCTGGAATAAGACACGCTGAGTAATCAGAAAACTTTTAACTTGTCCTAGGTGAGGATGTACGCAAGAACCAGTACAAGTGTAATTTGAATTAGAGTTGACCATCTACAGCCAAAGGTCAGCCAAGACCTGGCTGCTTCTTACCAGGGAGAACCAGTGTGCTCCTACCTTCTGCTTCCCGATATCCACCAGCTCCACGGAGCCCCCCAGCATCTGCACATCAGCAGCAGCCACCTCCATCATCTTTCTGATCTCCCCTCTCTTCTCTGGCCAGGCTGACACGCTCTGGATGGCCACCCACTCTGCAAGTTTCTGTTTGTAGAGAGCAAGGGCTCTGAATGCTGTCCTTTAAGGGCGGGATGGGCTCTACCTACAGCAACTCCACTTTATGTGCAAGGCATACCTAGCTTGTTTGCTCTATCTTTAAAAACAAACAACTAAACAAAAACAAAACAAACCCCCCAAACTGAGCTACCCCAAAATTGAGCAGAAACAGAATGTGTACTTTTAGCCACTAAGTATATGATTATAAACCATACAATTCCATAAATAACAAAATTGCAAACAGAAAGAAAATGCATTGAAATGTCAAGTAGTGGGTCACATTAGTTCACTTGTCTCTCTGACAGCAGCCAAGATAAAAAAAAGTCAAAATGTGTTATCTAAACTGGTTCTTCCAAAAGCAAACTGAAGTCATAATTCTTTCAGATAAAAAAACCAAGCAACAATTTAAATATAACATCATAGAATCACTTAGAACATTCTGGATTCAAGATGTTTTTTCTTTTTAAAATCTATAACCACCACAAAAACCATAGATAAAATTAGAGAAAAATAAAGAACGAGCATTATTTGTAGAGATGAATAATCAACTCCTGAATGACGAGTGTAACTTTCACCATCATGAAATGAAGAAACATGAAGTTTTAATATTTGATCTAATGGCACGACTCATATTTGCTTGAAAATCTCCCTCAACTGACAAGATTGAAGCAGGTAAGAGACAGACCCTCACCTTGACATAGCGGTCCTGGTTTTCATCAATGTACTGGAAGACGGTTTTGAGGGCTGACATCTTTCAGACAGGCTTCAGACCTTGGAAACTCTGGAGCGGAGAGAGCAATGAGTCAGACCTGCTTGCAGCTGGGACTGAAGGGCAGTGGCTAGAGGAGCAGCCTGAGGACCAAGAAATGCTCCTCCGCCCTCCTGTCAGCAGGGCATTGCGACACACATTGTGTCACAGGACTCTCCAGGAAGTGACTGGGAACTAGTCAGACTTATTCTTCCCTTCCTTGCTCCGAAGGAAAAGCTCTAGGAAATTTTTTTGTCCAAAGAGGAGAGCCCCCGTTGCAGCCAATCTGAAGAAAATTCTAAGTGTGTACTTTCCAATCACATGGATTTACTGTGCATTTCCAGCTGTTCTGGAACTATCTATGTGGACCAAGCTGGCCTCCCACCCATAGACATCCACTTACTTTCTGAGTGCTAGGATTAAAGGCATGTGCCACCATGCCTAGATGGCACTTACTCTTTTTAAATATTATACTCCCTTTTGAGAAGAGACTTCTTGTAGCCTAAGCCTGAAACATCTGCTTCTCTCACCTCTACCTTCTGAGTGTTGGAAATTACATGTCCAAATCACCAAGTCTGATTTATGTGGAGCTGAGATTAAGGCCAGGGGTTCCTGCATGCCAGGCAAGGGCCCTACCAACCGAGCTATAGTCCCAATTCTCTACTCTTAATATAACAATCAGTTTAATTATTAGAAATTAATTAATAATTAGTAATATTATACGCTTAATAATTAAGAGTATAATAATTTTATGTTTTTAATAGTTCACAACTATCAACCTTCTGTTGCTAAAGGAAATAAACATTTCAAAGATCTCAATAAAAATATCACAGGCTGGGTGTGGTTATAGATGCCTTTCATCCCAGGACAGAGGAGGCAGAGACAGGTGGATCTCTGAAATTATGAGGCCAGTCTGTTCTATACAGTTTAAATTCCAGGCCAGCCAGGGACTATATAGTGCAACCCTGTTTCATAAAGCAAGCAAATAAACAAATAACAAACCCCTCCTCTCCACACACATTCTGCCTCTTCAACTGCAAACCTACACCCAGCCCCAGCAGCCAGAAAGCAAGATGCATCCAGTGGAGGGCAACTAACTTTAGCCACAGACTGCACTCCACATCTTTAAGGGCCAAAGATGAGAAAGCTCCCATCTTAAGTGAGTGTGATAGAGCAGTTATATGTCCCTAAAAGGGACGCTCAGTGTTTTTGTCACAAAGAAATGAGCTGCATGGCTCAGTTTGCACACTATATAGTACATACATATATAGACACATTTTGGGCACCCTACAAGTCTGTTCGATTTGTCTGTACTTTCTGGGCAGTTTTCCCCAACAATTTTTAAAAACAAAACAAAACCAGGATCTCATATAGCCTAGGCTGCCCTTGAACTTCTGATGGTCCAGCTTCTACGTTCACATGCTAGAACAGCAGGCACCACCAACCCCAGATCACGTGGTCCTGAGGATGGAACCTGGAGCTTCATGTAGGCTTGACAAACACTACCAACTGAACCACAACTCCAGCCTTCTGGGCATATGTTCCAACATTTATTTTTCTTGCCTGAGACCTCAGAACTCCTGCACTTTACAGAGGCAGGAGAAAGTAATTTGTGGAACACAAATAACTCAGACACTGAGATTCACAACTGGTGTTTCTCTTTCTTCAGGTACCAAGACTGGACTTCATTAGCATAGGTGAAACAGAGCTCAGCTGTGCTGAGAAAAATTTGTCCCGCAGTGAAACCAAGTGATGGGTTACCACTGCTGCTGCCACAGACCACCGTTTCTTGGTACAGGGTCGAAGGGTAGTTTCTAAACAGAGAAGAGACCTGAGTTTCTGTGATAGAAAGCATGCCCGCATGTAGCACACTTAAACAATGTGAAATCTCAGGCCACTTCAAATAGTAAGTAGGGTTACTGCGAGGTTGGAAATGGTTCTGCTAAGAGCTCAGTGCCCTCACAATCTTTCCCTCCTTTTTAAAACCTAGCACAGTAGAAGAAATATTTCTAGACCCGCCATCACCTCACAGCCTCCTCAAAGGGCCTCTGGGAGACTCTACGGATATTTCCCAGGTTACACCGAAGAACCATCTGCTACGCTGGGTACTTTTCACTGGGGCTCCTGGTCCTTATATAAATCCTAAACACCGTAGCTCAGCATGGCATCCTCACAGCTAAATCAACAATTTGTTGCTAATATTGTTACACAGAGATGTAACAATCTGAGGTACTTAGGGCAGTAACAGTGAGGGAGGCTTCAACTACCCCGCAGAGTTCCCAGGGCACATGAAAGCAAACTCTTTTTTTAAACTGACCCTCCAGACTCTCTCTCCCAGTAGGTTTTGAGGACTCCTGCTTCACCTCCCCCAGCATCAAGACCACCAGTAGGAAACCATTTAGTAAGGTTAAAAAGCAGTGTTGGTGGGTTCCTGCCAAATACAACAGTTTCACTATCTATAAGTCTTAATTTTTCTAGAAGTACAATCACGGTCCCATGACAGGATCTTTGCCCGATTACACAAAGTCAGTGATGACAAGACTCTGGAGACTATTGGTGGCGCCAGGTTCTCAAGGGCTAGTACAGTGGATCAAACATCTACTCCACTTCACAAATGAGTAAACTGAAATTGGTGAATGAATGAGCGGCCTGCTCGAACCTGCAGGCTGGCAAGGACCATTCTCCTGTAGATCCATCCTAGGGACAAAGTCCAGCTGGACCCTGCCCCGGGCCTTTGCACCCAAGGCGCAGTCTGGAGCAAAGGCAGCGTCCTCAATGTGTAGGCGCCAGGACTGCTCAGCCTTTGCTCTCTTGGGCCCCAAATCGCCACGCAGGCTGGCCTGGATGCACAGCCCATCGGCCCTGCAGGGCGATCTGGGTGGCCCGGAGGACCTGGCACTTATGGAAGTGGGCCGATCTGAACCAGGTCTTGCAGCGGGGGACTCCTGGGTCCCGGGATAAGTCCCCCCAGAACCGCGGGCCCACGCCGGAGCCTTGGGGTGACTCAGGCCTGGGCTGACAGTGCATTAGGGACCGCAGACCTCCCGGTCTCCGCCGCTCCCACCTGGGATGCCAAGAGTCCCGCACTTCCTCCCAGACCAGGGTGACTCCCGCACCGACCAGCCCTGTGCCTAGCCCGGCCTGGCCCGAGGAGCCCTCCCGGGAAGGAAGGCCCACAGAGCACCCGCTTACCGCGCCGGTTCCGCACCACGTGTCCCTGGCCGCTCCACCAGCCAATGCCCGGAGGCCTGAGGCTCGCCATGCCCCGCCCCTCCGACGCTCCCCTCCTTAAACAGCCAATGCCCGATCTCCTCTGGATAGCCCCGCCCCCAGACTCCCCGCCCTCCTGCCTCCGAGCCAGTGCGGAGCGCAGACTCAGCTGTGCGGGCCGTAGCCACGCCCCTCCTCCTGAGCGTACCTCCTAGCTCCCCACCACGTCTCCCCCAGTTGTTTCCCGAGGATCCCGCTTCTCTCTCCAGAGGGATCTCTGCTTCCCACTGCTCTTCTGTTCCTGCAGAAGCCCAGGGCATGGACATCCTGCCGCTGCACACCCTCCACTTCCGTCCGTTTGCTCACAAGCATACACAAGTGCTGGAATACCAATTTGTGGCATCGTGCCAGCCCCCCACCACATTTTTAACTTGCCTGAAAGTATGTATGTGCACCATTTGTGTGCCTGGTGTCTGAAGAGGTCAGAAGACGGCATCAGATTCCCCAGAACGGGAGTTGTGAGATAGCTGTGAGTTGCCATGTGGGTCCTGGAAATCCAAGCTCGGTCTTCTGCAAGGGCAACAAACGCTCTCAATCTCCACAGACCTTCCTACATTCATAGTTGCAAGGAACATAGTCTCACATACTGCAAATATTCTAAAATAAAATGACCTTTTCCTCCTTAAAGTTTGCATGAGATTTCTCTTCAACATTCCTTCAAAATTTTGCCAAATGTAGTCTTTTAAATGATGACCCTGTCAGACTTTTCTACACTTATATATATGGATTTCTGTAGCTATATATGTGTATATAAAGACATATGTATGTTTTTAAATTTTTTTATTGATTAAAATATAATTATATCATTTTCTCCCCTTCATTTCTTCCCAGCATCCCGTCCATGTTCCCCGATCTTTCTAATTTATGGCCTTTTTTTCTCTAATCATTATTGTTACATCTAATAATGATGATAATTAGGGATTGAACTCAGTACCTCAAGCACTCTAAATAATGCCTGGTTCCCACTACACTCTAGCAAACAGTTTCATTGATATAATTTGTTGTTGATTTGTGGGTTTTGTTCATTTGTTTTTGTTTCTTTGAGATAAGTATCATGTAGCCTAGGTTGGCCTTAAAGGTGCTACACAGCTGAACTTACCATTTCTGATCCTCCTGTCACCACTTCCCAAAGTGTGCCACTATGCCTGACCAAAAATGCCGATTTTTTTTAAAGTGCTATTTTTAATTATGCATATGGGTACGTGTAAACCAGAGGTGTTGGATACCTTGGAATTGGGGTTACAGAAGACTGTGAGTCACCTGATGTAGGTGCTAGGAATTTAGATCCTCCGCAAGAGCAACAAGTGGTCTTAACTGCAGAGCCATCTCTCCATCGTGTCTATAAACTTTAAGTTAGTATGTACTTTGGCTACTTACTTTTTTCCTTTTGAACTGGGCTTGGTATTCATGCCTGTAATACCAGAATTTGAGAAGCAGAGGCAAGAGAACCTAATACATAGGGGTTCAAAACCAGCCTGGGTTTCATGAGATCCTGTGTAAAAAACAAAACGAGACAAGTCAGGTTCCCATTCAAGCTGCAGCGCTCAGCATGCCTCGGCTACTAACTGCCAAGATGTCTTTCCATCTGAACTGCACAAACGCCTACAATCTCTCTTGTCAGCTTTTCCTAAATACCTGGCTCCGGGTTTTATTATATGCTAAGTAGAATCGTGCAATCCAACTGGGAAGAAGGAAAACATCACGGTAGAAGAACAGAGCCTAACAAAAACAGAGTGGGAAAGAGCAGGCAGCGGTGACAAGGATAAAATGAACTAAGCTTTGCCCTCCCGCCCATGTGTGTGTCCAGTTCGCCTACTCCACATCTCTCCAGTTTCTCTGACCCTGCTGGGTGCTGGGACCCTTGGCGGCACCAACAAGAACTTAGTTTTTAGCACAGGCCCACATCAAATTCAAGATCTTCCAGTCTCGTCTTTCTAGGTGCTAGATTTACAGGCACCAACATGCCCAGCTGCAGTGCTGTAGATGGTTGTATCAGCTCATTCACGTTGATGCGTAACGGTGGGACTACATAAGCAAGCAAAGAAGCCGCTGTAGATCAGTTCTAGGAGATGGCTTGGGGCGGTTTGAAAATGAATATACATTTATGAGACTTTATTATCATCTGTCAAAACGTATCCTTAGTGTTGGGCCTTTATATGAAACTGTCTCCAGGAAGTATAACTTTCAAGATCCAACCCTTTGAAGTACACAAACACGCTTCTGACTGTGACGAAGCCACTAAGCCGTCGTTCAAAAAGATAGTGCTGGATCTGCAGTTCTGCGTTTGCAATGAACTAAAATTTGGAGTTGCTAAAAATAAATAAATAAATAATAAAAGCATTCCGAGCATACCAGGAGTTAACAAGGGCTTTATCGATAACTCCTCATTTCGACATGGAGCGTGCGCCCTCTGCTGTCCGTGTGCTCTCAGGACCATCGGTCCCTACGGAATGTGAACTGGACACCTAAACCCTCCAACTGTTCAGGAAGCCGGGAGTCCCTGAAGTCCAATCTGAGCTCCTCCTCAAACAGTATGGGGAGCTAGTGGTCATGTCACCGGAAATACAGCAGGTGGCGCTGCAGGCCAGTTTCGTTATAAAGGGTACGCTGCTGGCTGACCAGAAAAGTGTCTGAGAGTCAAGCATTGTCTTTGCTGAATTTAGAGAGATCAGGGGCAGTAAGAGATAAACCGAGGAGAGAGATGTGTAGTAGGAGGTTTCACTTTCGGGCCTAGCCTCAAGGTTTAGGACCAGAGACCCGCAGACCCGCAGTCCCACAGAGACACACAGATGCTTTCAATAGTTTTATGCTGATCAGCCTCAGACCCAGGCAAGCATATCACTTGCTAGCTCTCTACCCTTCATCTAACCCATGTCTCTTGTTCTGTTCAGTCGTGGGGCTCGGTACCTTTGCTTCTTCCGGCTTCTCTCTGGCATTCTGCTCTGCTGGAGAGAGATGTGGTGGGATTCAGGTGTCAGCTGATAAGATCTGAGGATGCTTATCCAGGGTCCCAGGCCCCTGAAGGGGGCATGGACAACCCGATTGATAAGGGGCTGCTGGGACCCTGGAAAGCCTGTTTTGCCTGGTTCCTGGCTGTTGGAGAGACCAGTTTGGAATCCATCGTCCATCGTTTCAGACTCCAGTCTCTGTTCAGGCTCCATTATAAGCTGTTACCTGTATTGTGAGTGTTGGTTTATATTTTAATAAATATTAATCTTGGACTGGTGCCTTCTAAGTAAAATTCCGCCTACAGAGATGTATATATGGGAGACAAGATTTTGGGAAAAGGAATCATACAACCTCATTCTGAGAATGTAGGAAATGCAAGCGTCACAGAATAATTGATTATTGGTGAATTTGAGTAATGTTAGTGCATACTTCCAATGCTGCAATTTCAATTCCCAGAATAATACAGTGTCATCTCCAAGAACCCCACTGGATTCTTATGAACAACTGAACATAAAGATGAAAGGACCATCTGTCTCTCTGGCAGTGTTTTGGGAACTTTTTGAAGTGTTTGAAGGGCACATTCTTCAGACTCAGGGATAGAGAAGGCATTGGTGCCAAGGAAGAGAACTGCCAGGTAGGATGGTACTCATGGGAAAGTGGAGTGTAAGAAGATTGAGGGAGACAGGTACAAATGGGTTCTGCCTCTTTACTCCTGGCCACGGGTAAGCTCTAGTTTACCCTGGATCTGCTCGTGGAATCTTTCTGGCTTCCTGTTCTTTCCTATGGTGCCAGCCACAAACACTTGCATTTCCTGTGACCCGCTGAAAACCACCGAAACTCCTGTAGTGTCACTGGAACAAACCTAGGTACCTACAAGATACCATGGGTTCCCTATGCACTCAAGGGAGACATTGTGCTTTGTGCCGGGTCACTGCAACAAAGCAAATGTCACAAAGTGGATTACTGTTTGGTTTTCCATTGCCTAAAAAAATATGAATCCTTTATTGCCATCTATTAATTGCGCAATAGCTTCAAGTCTTTAAAAATGTATTTGTCTTAATATGAGAAGCATTGTATTGCTTATATTTATATGATTTTAGTATTATTAGTTTGTTGATGCACTGAAGCAAAGGTCCCAAGCCATGTGGCTGAACACAGAATCATGGGTTAGTTTAAAAGTAAGAGTTAGCAAGTAATAAGCCTGAGCCACAGGCCAAACAGTTTATAATTGATATAAGCCTGTGTGGTTATTTGGGACTAGCACCAGCCCTGCAGGACAGAGAAACTTCCGACTACAGGTATGCCCAGCTGCTTGTGTTTCAGTTAATTCCAGCTGTAGTCAAGTTGACAAGCAAGGGCAGCCACCACACAGATTCTTGAATTAAACCGCTTTTGTCTGAAGCAGAGCCTCTCTTAAGACTTCTTTTATTAATCAGATTTCTCTTATTAATAAGGACAGCCTCTGGAAACAGCACGGAGTGGAAGCACTGAGAAGCTCCTAAGTTCTGTTGGCTTCAGTCTCAAGAGACTCTTCTCTGTGTCCTGCTGACCTTCCCATTGACTCCACGGTAGACCAAGTTTGGGAGAGGCGGGGAAGAGGGACCTCTGTCTACAGTTTGTGCCAATGTTACCTCGAGCTTATATCAAGTCCCTGATAGTCAAACGGACTTGTGAATTTTTGTCTCTTTTTGTGTTTGAAGATTATCTACCTAATTGGAGTATATCTTCGTATATCTAAAAATCTGACTAACATGCATTTTTTAATTATACATTATAATTTTAAATCTGTTACATAACATCATATCTTAAACAAGAGTAGAAAAATACATAAACATAAGAGAATTGACCTTAAATTTGTATCAATAAACCAAAATCTATATCAGTGTAAAACATTTTGAGATTAACAGCTGATTTTCTGATTTAAGTAAATTTAATAATCTAATTTTTTAAAAATAATTTATACATCATCTCTCTCTCTTCTTTTTAGAAAGAGGTTAACTATGACCGTTAATCATTTATAATGAAAACAAACATTTAGAAACAATATTTGGGGAATTTGGGCTTAGTTTTCTATTACAACTTCTTGCTGATTAAGGGGTGTTGAAAATCTCACAGATTGCCGAGACTGGATCATACAGACATTTCTTCTCATCAGGTTTTTTTCAGGGTATCTTGGTTGATGAAACCATATTTGCCTGGAAGCAATCCACAGGTTCTCAACTTCTGTGGAAACAAAAACACTCCTAAGACCTACAGAATATGGCATTTAAAACGTTTTAATAGCTTAGACTTTTCTGGACAGTGAGACAGGTCTGCTCCTGGCAGCACCAATTTACTTCAAGAGAAAAAATGGGCATCAAAGAAACACCATATGGAGATTAGTTTCTTTGTGGCAGTGGTTAGCCACTGGACATGAACCTGTTCTTATGTTGACTGCTTTACAGTATGCTGTTTAAACTGGACATGCAAGTTCGATAGGAAGATGATCTCTGAACTTTGGCAGAACAAGCCAAGATGATCATTCAGGTTCCTGCTTTACAGAGAAAACCGTCAGACATTCTTCAGGACTCGAAGAGAAGCAACTGATGAACTGTATCAGAATGGGCAGAGCAGATTTCCTGCTTCACTGAAATGAAAAGAGACTCTGTGCCTGTATGCTGAAGATGGATGCCCCAACTTTATAAAGAAACTTTGGGTGACTGTCCAGGCAGATAGGTGTCATCTTTGTTATTTCTAGATTTTGGAAGTTGCTTGCACTTCCGGTTTACTTGGGTAAATATATCCTTCTGTGGTCTTTGATGTAGTTGAAGATTAGATAGTTACAGATATAGTTTTTCTTGGTTATTTTAAGATAAAACTTTAGATTCACAATGATCAGATAGATAATAAAATATTTTCTTTAATTTTGCTAAAATACAAATTGTAGTAAGAGGTTTTTGGCCCGGACTTTCAGGCCTAACCTCAAGGTTTAGGACCCATAGACCGGTAGTCCTGCAGCCCCACAGTCCCACAGAGACACATAGAGGCTTACTATAGTTTTAGGCTGATTGGCCTAAGGCCCAGGCATATCACTTGCTAACTCTCTACCCTTCATCTAACCCGTGACTCATCCTGTTCAACCACGGGGCTCGGTACCTTTTCTCACAGCAGCATGGTTGTCCTCTGCTTCTTCCGGCTTCTCTCTGGTATTCTGCTCTGTGCTTCCTGTTCTCAGAGTTTTCTTAGTCTGGTAGTCCCGCTCACACTTCCTGCCTGCCTTTGGCCAATCAGCGCTTTATATTAAACTAGTGGGTGGGACAATTATTTACAATGTAACAACACAATCTCCCACAACAAATAGACTAGATATTGTAACTGTTATTCTTGCTTGATAGCTATTTTGTTATATATAATTTTGCTATGTAAAAATTGAAACCTTCCTTTTTTATTAGACAGAAAGAAGGAGGTAATATGAAAATACATATCCGTATGCTGTAAATATCAATCTTTAGATAAAAGAGCTGTTTTGGCCCATGACAGGCACCATAGAAAAAGTAAGAAAAAAAAATCAAAGCATAGATAAGAAAAGCAGGGCGGAGTCAGACAGACCAAGCAGAAGCCCAAAGGAGCAACATGTAAAAAACACAGGTGAGCTATGGGTCACGTGGCAGACAGATTAATAAAAAGAGCAAGAGGTGCAACAGGGGTAGTTTAAATCAGTTTGCTAAGTCTCCTTGGCTCATTACACTGCTGTCTGCTTTAGCTGGGCAATTGATTGTGTTACTTTTAATAACAACTATAAGACCATGTGTTCTAAAATAATATGCCTTCTGCAAGAGCAAATCAAAATGTCAAGCTAATGCTTGTTACACAACAATATTCAGTCCTAAACGACCTAGCCAATCTCTAAGATTAGAGATTTACATAAGAGAAATAAAATTGAGAACATTAAAGAGCAATTCTTTAACTCTTTTTGGCTGTTATCACTCCCTCCTGATAAACAAAGGCAAGATCTGCCTCCTGCATTCCTGAGATAAGTCACTTGCCACATGCATTCCTGCACATAGCAACCCCCCATGACCTATAAAAGCTTTGTTCGATGTCAGCTTGGAGCTCTCTCTGTTCCTGAGTGTTCAATGAGCCGAGTCTTGAGTATACTCAGTAAATATTAAAACCCTTTGCTTTTCACATGAGAGATGTCTCTCAGAGTCTCCCTTCACGGGGAGAGTTTCTCCACCCTTTACAATATGTGCTCTCACCAAAAATTATACTTCTTAGCCAATGTCTGTGGTGAATTTCTGCCAAGACAATCTTCAGATACTGCATGTGGTTTTCTGTGTTTTTAAAATCATCTTGATTTAGTTGTAAGTTGGAGCAGTTTATTGTTAAGGACAGCTATGAGATGGTAGTTTCTCCTTTCTTTTCTGCTGGGTCCTTTCTTTCTTCAGACAGGGTCTCACTGTGTATCTCTGGCTGGTCTGGAACTCACTGTACAGATCAGACTGGCCTCAATCTCAGTTTAACTTTGTTTCCAGGAGCCGAGCACTGGGATTACAGGCATGTGCTAACATGTTTAGCTAGTTACCTTCTTTCTTGTGTGTGTGTGTGCACGTGCACTTGGCATCTACGTGAGTGTGGTATATGTACATGTGTGTGTCCAGTGCACATACCCGTGAAGAAGCTGGAGGAGATGTCAAGTGTTCTGATCTACCATTCTGCCTGTATTCCTTTGAGACACTGAATCTGATCTAGGCTGGAGGCCTGCAGACTTGGTTGAATCTGTCTCCAGCAGCACAGCATAGGATCACCTGGGTGCGCGGGGCCACACCTGGCCTTTTCTGTGGTTCTGGGAAATTGGATCCAGGTCTTCATGTTTGTGGAGTGAGTATTTTACTTACTGAGCCATCTGCAGCCCTAAATTTCATTTTCTTATTAGAGAAGTAAAGAGTATATTTGGGAATTAAAAAACATTCATCATTTGTGTATGTCTTATTGGCATTTTGAAGTGATTTTTTTGAGCTTTTAGGAAAGGGGAAATAAATCCACTGTCTTATTTTAGAATGTAAATATCGACAAAACTCTTGATCAACAGAAGGAAATTGAAACCCCAATGTTCCTACACACATCAAGAGCTCTGTGTGTTTTTGGTGACAGTAGGTCACTGGAAGTGACAAAGTTAACACAGAAAAAGACAGGGATGAGAGAAAAGCCCTGCACTCGTGAGTCACACACAGATTCTCCTTTCTTTGGGGTTAGCATGGGATCTCCTATATCTGCAGACATGGATGGTTCTGAGCCACCATGAGGATGCTGGGAAACTAACCCTGATCCTCTGCAAGAGCTCCGAGAACTCTTAACCACTGAGCCATATCTCTAGACTCTATATATAAATTTTTAATTTTAAATATTTAATTTAAAATATTTTTTATTTTTTAATTTTTAAATATTTTTAATTCCCGAAGTCTCATGCATTTTAGATGCATAGTTTTTATATATGTATATGTTATTATATAATATTATGTAACTATATGTTATTAGGTTTTACTTGTTTTATTTTATGTATATGAGTATTTTGCTTGCAGGTATGTCTGTGGAGGTCAGAAAAGGGCATTTAGTTCTTTGGGACTGGAGTTATGGATGGTGGTGAGCCACCATGTAGGTGCTGGGAATTGAACCTGGGTCGTCATTGTTATCAAGAGCAAGTTTTCCTACTCTCTGAGCCATCTCTCCAGCACCTACAATGTATATCGATCAGATCCATTTACCACTACCTTTCCTTCAACTCCCTCTGGTGCCCCTTACCCACCTCCCTCTCAACTTTGCGTCTTTATTTATTTTATTTTTTGAGTCAGGATCTCTTTTGGTAATCCTTCCTGGCCTGGAAGTCTCTATAAGACCAGCCTGACTCAAACCCATAGAGATCTGCCTGCCTCTGCCTCTTGAGTGTTGGGATTAGATGTTTGAGCTACCACCTGGTTAATACCCGTTAAACATGGCTAATATCTTCCTGAGTGCACTGAGTTCTTCTTGAACACAACGTTATTGATAAGGGGCAAAAACAGGAAAAGGCATATTAATGGAACCCAGGGTTGAGTGAGGCACTCTGACAGCATACTAAAAATACTTATGGAAGTTGGGCCTGGTGGTCCACATGAAAGACCCCTGGGGGTGAGGGACCCCCGAAACGGACCTTTCCTCAGGAAGAGACCCCCTGGGACCCAAGAAGGACCGAGTCACAGATCAGATGCAAACAGCACGAGGTTTATTTTTCGAATAACACAGGTACCTGTGGGCAAAACAAGTCTCTCAGTCCCTCGAGAGAAGACTTGCACGCGCCTAGCCCTTTGTTCAGGGCCTTTTTATTGGGTTAGGGGAGGCAAAAGCGTGCATACAGAAGCAGAAGCATAGTTACAAGGTTTCTATTGGCTGGTTTGAATGAAGCTATTCTGTTGAGGGGGTGAGGGCCAGGCCACCACCTGGCCTGCTGTTTATCTTTCTGGGAACTCTGTCTTCTATCTTTCTCTGGAACTTCCCCGGGTCCTTGACTGGGGCCAGCTCACGTAGCCATGTAACTCATATCATTTTTTTTCCCCCTCTGCCCTGCTGACACTGTGAAAGCTTTTATTATTAAGTTTTGCAGAGATGCTGGTGTCTCCAGTATCAGAATGCATGTCCCAGGGGAGTCAGCTTGTCCTTGATTGGGGAGTGTCCGGCAGGCTTCTGACTGCAGCTCCCCCGTCCCTGGGCCAAGGCACCTGGTGCTGACATGTCTTAGACAAGTTTCGTTACTTCTTGGGCAGGAGGGAATTGCTAAAACAAGGGGGCTGCAAGCAAAGGGAGGAAAAGGGAGGGGGGGTCTTACACACACACCTTTAATCCCAGCACATGGGAGGCAGAGGCAGGTGGATCTCTGTGAGATAGAGAACAGCCATGACTACATAGTGATTTCCAAAACAGCCAGAGCTACCTAGCGAGACCTGTCAGGTCCAGAAGGAGATGGCCACAAAGTGCTAACTGGTGCCTACTAGCCATTGTACAAATTGCATGCCTCCAGGCTCTCTCAGCATCTCCAGTAAGGACCTGCTACAGAGTCCATGCTGCCACCTGGTCCCTCAGCTCTCCTCACGTCTCCAGCTCCTGGGCTGCCATTCTGCTAACTTCTCACTCCTGTCCCCGATATTTTGGTCTCCTGGCTCTCTCCTTACCCCAGCTCTGCTCTCTTTCCCCTCTCTCTGTTCTCCTCCCTCACTTCCCACCCCACCACCGTTCTGTCCACTTTGGGGGCCCTGTTCAGTGTACTACTTTACCTCCCTGCTCTGGACTCTTTCAGATGCCCCTGGCTAAACTGGCCCTCATGTCTACAATAAGAACCTTCTCAATCACATACCCTGAAGCAGTCATGTCCTCATTTTATATAAGATACTGTCTCAATAAACAAACAAATGAAAAACAACAAGCATATTTTATTTAATGTGAAAGAAGGTGTGGTGCTATATTTTGTATTTAATAAAATCAGCCAGGAATATCAGAGGACAGAATCACCCACAGTCAAGCATTGAGGGTCAGAGAGTGGTAGCTCACATCTGTAATCCCAACACGGGAAGGACTGAGTAGTGACCTATGTCTTTAATCCCATAACTCAGGAGAAAGAGACCTTTCTGTATTTCTGTGAGTTCAGGGCTAACTACCAAACAGTAGTAGCTCACACCTTTACTAACTCTAGGATTATGATGCAGAGTTGAACCCAAAAGTGAAACAACTGGGCAAAGAAGATACTTAACACAGACACAAGAAGACATTGAAGTATTTTGTAGAAGCAAGAGTCAGGCTGAGAACTCTGGAAAATAGCTTTAACCCTGGGTGAGAGTTGACTGTGGTCTGTTTCTTCTGATATTCCAACTTTTCCCCAATATGTGGCTCCGAATTTTCATTAAATACCAACTAGAATTTGTGTTTCAAGAAGGGAAGAAGCAGTCAAGACACATAAAGTTAAAGTGACTGAATGGCACATGGAGATTCTGCCTTATCAGTGATTATTAAATGCAAATGAACTAACTGCTCTGACAAATATAGAGAATGGCAGAGGGTGAACCCAACTAACCCAACTACAAAATGTATCTGTCATTGGGGATTTTGGGGAGTCCTTGCAGAGTAGGGAAATCTGGGTCCCCACTTGAGATTCTTAGTCTTGCTAATAATAATTTAAAAGCAGGCACAAAAGAAAGGTTAAGGACAATTGTATTACAGTTCAAAAGAGAAACACCCTGGGAGCAAACGCTAAATCCTGGCAGTGGCCTGAAGGCACATTGATAGAGAAAGGAACAGAGCCATGCTGCGGACAAGCAGGCACGTGGGAAGGTGAGCTTTGGAGAAAGGGAAGCCGTAGGTGTTGCTTAGAAAAGAGAGAACAGAAAATAGTGCTTTTCCCAGAGAAGCAGGTCAGCCCCCAATAAAACCTCGGGGTGGTTCTGTAGTAAGTACAAAAATGGCAGGCTTCCTGGAAAGGAAAAAGGGCATGACCTCATTAAAGGAGCAAGTATTTCTCCAATCTCTTTGGGATGTTTTAATGTGACCCACCTCCCGGAGGGGCCCTCCCTTGGCCAGGTAATTAAATGGCCCAAACTCTGAAGGGAAGAGACAATGGTATGTCTCTGCCCAGAGGTAGATTCTGTTCTTTACTGTAACATATCTACAGAACACACACCCCAAATTCAGAGATGCAAAGGGATGGGAAAAAAAGAAAGAGAATATTCAGAACATAAACAATATCCAAAGGGAAATAGCCTAACTCTATTGAGACAAAACAGTAGACTTCATGAAATTATTACTACAGATATAACACTTCATGATGGTCAGGAGGTAAGACTTGAGAAAGACAACCGAGTGTATACACACCTAACAGAGTCCCTGACTACATGAAGCACAGATCAACAGAATTAAAGGCCAGATGGCAATTCAGCAGTAACAGAGACCTTAATGCCCTGCTCTCAACAGTGGAGAACACGGCTGAGCAGAAGATCTGGATAAGAGAACGGAACTCTTGAGCTTCACTACAGCCCAGTGGCACCTAGAACACTTTGGTAACAGCTCAGCATGTCCGTTCTCTAGAATATACCATATCCTGATCCACAGAACAAGCCACAACAAGCTAGAAGAATTCATACAGTTTCTTCTGACCACAATGAAATGGAATTAAATAAATAAAGTTTGGAAAATTAAAAAAACATGTAGAAATGGAAAGAATACACTCTTTCATAAACAATGCGCGAGAATTTAAAGATCACAAGGGAATTTAGAAAACACTTTGAGAAGAATTTCAGCGAATACACAACACAGTGAAATGTGTGGGATGCAGCTAACAGGGGCGAAGGGTGGAGGGAGGGTGACTGGAGGAGGGGCAGAGGAGGGGGCAGGGAACATGGCTGACAGTAAAGTGCTTGCCATGTAAACATGAGGACCAGAGCCAGATCCCCAGAAAGCACATACAAAGCCAGGTTTAGTGGCACATGATTTTAAGAAGAGACTGGCCGATCTCTAGGGCCGGTTAGCTGAGCCAGCTTAGAACCCGGCCTAGAGAGACCGACTCCTATAAGATAGAGGGTCTTAAGGATATCACCGGAGGTTGACCCCACCTCCCACAGCCAACGCTCTCATACACGTACACTCAAACACACACCTACCCCTCCCCCCCCATAGAAAAGGAGCAGCAGAAATGGGTCTTTGGAATAGTGGGCCCATAAATTTACACATGTGTCATAATTCAAAACAGTAAACACAGCCTCACACAGCCAATTGTCCATATTTTGGTTTAAAAATAAAGCTGTAAAGTCTGAAGGTGGCGCCACACACCTTTAATACTTGGGAGGCAGAGGCAGGCCGATCTCTGAATTTGAGGCCAGCCTGATCTACAGGGTGAGTTCCAAGACAGCCAGGGCCACACAGAGAAAAACCAACCAACCAACCAACCAGCCAACCAACCAACCAACCAACCAATAAATAAATAAAATTTGTAGAGGCTAATATCTGCATTTTGCTACAGGGGAAAGAAGGGCCCTTGAGAATGATGGTGTCATTTCTGCTGATGGGCACACATAAGATCTCCCTCCATAATTCCTTAAAGCTTCTTATGGTGCGTGTATGTTTGCTTATATTGCACAAATTGAATATTTGATTTAGTTACAGGAAGAAAAAATAATAAAGGAACAAAATATGGATGTTCCTAAACAATTTGCAGGAGAGTTCCCCAAAATAATTAAAGACATAAGGGCTGGAAAGAAAAACATGAAAACATCATTATTTATAAGTCAGTGAGGATGGAGCCTCCCACTCCTTGCCTACAGATGTTCTGCTCTGAGCTTGACCTGAGTCTGGGAGGGAGAACATTCCTAAAGAACTCCGGGTTCTAGTGGTAAACAGGATTAACTGTCTTTCCTCTGTCAAAGGAGATGCTATTTAGCACTGAAAGTGACTAGGCTGTGAGTGAGGACAGCAAAAGCCATAAATGGTCACCCCACAAAGAGTCAGCCTTTGTCTCCCATCTTGGGTGCTCAGGTCCACTCTGGGCATCATTCCTGGTTGCCTCTATATCTATTCACACATCTCCCAGTCCAGAGAAGCTGCATTTGCAGGGATTGGCCCAACTCAAAGCAAGGAAAGAACTATCTCCTGACACCCCCCCCCCCCAGAGTGAACACCACCAAAGTGAGGCTTTCCCATTAAAACTGGAATCTCTTCAATGCTAAGTGCGTGTGACTTACAGAGTCCCTGAAGGAAGAAATGACTGAACGAGAGAAGTTGGCAGTGGGGGTGGAAAGGAAGATGGGGTACACTTAATTGGTCTGCACAGATGACATGCAGCTTTGGCTCTTTGTTTTACTGGTTTGCTAGCATTGTTTCCATGTGTTGACTGGTTTCATGCTGTACACTTCTGTAATCCTGCGTCTTGGCAAGCACGAAAAGTTTTGTAACTATTTTTCTTAAGCTGTGACTTTACATATTAGTTTCAATCAAGTATCCCTAGGCATGTTTTAAAGATAGTTTTCTAATTTCATAGTAAGGAAAACTAACACCTGTCAACAAAAACTTCTGAAAAGAAGCTGTCCACAGAAACTGTTGAGAGATTGGATTGTTG
Source organism: Phyllotis vaccarum (assembly GCA_033318265.1). Lineage (NCBI taxonomy): Eukaryota > Metazoa > Chordata > Mammalia > Rodentia > Cricetidae > Phyllotis > Phyllotis vaccarum. The sequence goes on along the minus strand of JARWLC010000009.1, from coordinate 4,892,277 downwards.
CAGATTCAGAGGCTAATTACCTTATCTTAGGCTAGTTCCAGCTCAAGGAACAATTCCTCCTTGCCCGTCTCTGTCAGAACTAACATACTGAGACTAATGGATAAAGCCCTTTGGAGTCTATTGACTTATCCCATGAACTGGCTGGATTCCACTTCCCCCAAAGCTAAGAATATCAACAGATAGTGTCTTAGGGTTACTATTGCTCTGATGAAACACTGTGACCAAAAGCAATGTGGGAAAGAAGGGATTGATTGTACTCACAGTTTCAGGAGTTGAGGCAGAGGCCGTGGAAACAGACAGGCAGATCTCTGTGAGTTCAAGGCCAGCCTGGTCTACAGATAGTTCCAGGACTGCCAGAGCTAAATAAATAAACAAAAAATCTTGTCTTAAAAATATCTTTTAAAAAAGAAAGAAAGAAAGAGAGAGAGAGAGAAAGAGAGAAAGAAAACAAAAGAAAGAAAGAAAGAAAGAAAGAAAGAAAGAAAGAAAGAAAGAAAGAAAGAAAGGTTACAGAGGGGTGCTGCTCACTGGCTTGCTCCTCATGGCTAGCTCAGCCTGTTATAGATAGAACTCAGGACCATCAGCTCAGGGATGGCCCCACCCACAATGGTCCTTTCCCCATCAATCACTAATTAAGAAAATGCCCTACAGCGTTGTCTGTAGCCTGATCTTAGGGAGGTGAGTTTTTAACTGAGGCTCCTTCCTCCTCTCTCATGACTGTAGCTTGAGTCAAGTTGACATAAAAACATCAAATAGACATAGCCAGAACAGGTAACATCCTGGGCCTGTAGAAAACTTCCGCCAATCTCCTGTACCACACTTCTTATGAACTCATCAATAAACTTTAAAAATGTCATTTATGCCTTTCTTTGTTCTGTAAGACCATAAAATTTCATAAAACTGCTTCCACATTGGAATATGGAATTTGGGATAACCTATACCTGCATTCCCAAGCCATGACCATCTCTTATTCTCTTTCTGATGAGAACTGTAGTTTTTGTGTGGACACACAAATAGTTTATCAGAAAACTTTTCCTCACTGCCTCTCCTCTACTTTACAAAGAAATCAGTTTTCTAGCAGAGTCATCTGGACGTTTACATCCGTGTTTATAGCAGTACCAGACATGCTACGCACAAGGCAAAGTGACCAAAATGTCCACCTTGTGAGTAATGGCTGCACATCATGACGCTGCTCATTCTTAAAGGGGGAAAAAAAAATCAATGATAGCAGGGTACTTCTGTCACCCTAGCGCTCAGGACATGGTGCAGTGTCAGAAGGATCAGAAATTCAAGTTGCCCTCGGCTTCATGAGATTCTGTCTAAAAGAAAATTCTGATACTTGCCACGTGAATGAACTTTGAGAATATGACACGAAGTGAAAAGGTTGTATGATTTTACACACAGGAGATACTTTTTATCGGTTGGCTTTTCATTACTGTAACAAATACACATAACAACCCCAAGTTATAAAGAGATAAGGTTGGTTTTGGCTCATGGTTTTAGAAGTTCAGTCCGTGATCAGCCTGTTGTTTGGGCCTGTTCTGGCAATGTGGGTTCTTTGTGTGGCTGAGAAGCTTTGGTTGGCATAACTTGGGACTAAGGTGACAGACAGTGAGCTGCCACTGTGGTTGCCCTGAGCCACTGGCTCTTAGGTTTGTTGTTTCATGTAAATGGGACATAAGTATATACAGAGTGAGAAAGCTGAAGAAAGTATTAACGAATCTCTCTCTCTCTCTCTCTCTCTCTCTCTCTCTCTCTCTGTGTGTGTGTGTGTGTGTGTGTGTGTGTGTGTGGTGTATGGTGTAATTCCAAGAAGGGGATACCTCCACACTGCCTTGTTCAATAGCCTTTAATGGAACTGGATGGAGACTTGGATAATCTTTATTGAGATGGGTCTTCTTTGAGCAGAGCAAGGGATGGACCAATGAGTATATCTTAATTAATGTTCTATTGCTATAAAGAGACATCATGACCTCAGAAACTTAAAAGTGAAAGCATTTAATTAGGGCCTTGCTTACAGTTTTCAAGGGTTAGTTTATGACCATCATGGTGTGAAGTGTAGCAGTAGGCAGGCAGGCAGGCTCTGGAGCAGTAGCTGAGAGCTGCATCTTATCTGCAAATTAAAGGATGGTAGGGAGGAGAGAGAAGAGGAGAGGAGAGAGAGAGAGAGAGAGAGAGAGAGAGAGAGAGAGGGAGAGAGAGAGAGAGAGAGAGAGAGAGAGAGAGAGAGAGAGAGAGAGAGAGAGAGAGAGAGAGAGATTGGACCTGGTATAGGCATTTTGCTTCAACAAGGTCACATTTCATAAACCTTCCTAAACTGTCCACCAACTGGAAACCAAACATTCAAATATATGAATACTGGGGCCATCATTTTTATCAAATAGCCACAGAGGGGCCTGTAGTGCTTTCACACTGCTTCTCCATCAGCAGGAAGCCGTTAGGAGCTGGGCACCTTCGGCTACACTCCCTGTCAATTCATTGCATTTGTTCCTCTGGCTATTGGTGGAGCCACATTCCTTCCTATTCTTGGACTATGTGGCTGTTTGTGACCCACCGTGAATCCTCACCTTACTTCCTATGTCAGTGGCACATGATGTAGGGAGCACATGGAGGAGCAAGACCCAGAAAGAGACCATGGTCTTCCCGTACCTTTGGAGGTCACACCATGGACTAAATGCTGCCCACAAGGCCTTGCCTCTTAAAGGTCCCACAAGCTGTAGTTTCAAGGTGAGGACTAAGCCTTGAACATGTGTAACTTTGGCTGATCCTTAAGGTCTAGCTTTAATTTCTCTTGTATCAACACACGACAGGTCCCGCTCCAAACAGAGCTAGAGTCAATTCATTCTGCAACTATGGCCCAAAGACTTGAAGTCACATCTCACCAAGAAGCTACATGAACTTTCATAGACTCAGAACGAAGATCACTAGTAAATTAATTAGTTAATTCCATATACATTGGTGAGGGCATGGGGGGTGGGGGTAGGGGTTGGTCACAGCCTAGTGATATCTCTGCTTTAAGTCTCAGAGTCTGTCCGCTGACATTTTTAGCTTGGGCACTATGAAAGCTACTGGTTAGTACATTCCAAAGATGTTACACAATAGTCAAAGGATATTAGATCAAGCACAAGAGACTGGAGATAAACGTCTATTTAAAAAACTAATGGTATGCCAAGAAAATTTGCCTCATGATCTGAAATATTTCAGTTCCCCATAATCTTGAAGTTCTAGCCAATTGATGTAGTGGGTTTATGATGTCCCATTGTAAATAATTGTCCCGCCTATGAGTTTAATAAAAAGCACTGATTGGCCAAAGGCAGACAGGAAGTGTGGGCGGGGCTACCAGACTAAGAAGACTGGGAACAGGAAGCACAGAGCAGAAATGCCACAGAGGCTCCAGAGTTGTCAGACAAGCCAGAAGAAGCTGAGAAAAGGTACCGAGCCCATGGCTGAACAGGGTAAGAGTCATGGGTTAGATTAAGGGTAAAGAGTTGGTAAGTTATATGCCTGGGTCTTAGGCCAATCAGCCTAAAATTAATGGAAGCGTTTGTATGTCTCTGCGGGTCTGTGGGTCTGCGGTTCTAAACCTTGAGGCTTAGGCCCAAAAGTCCGGGCCAGAAACCTCTTACTACAAATTGGTTTGCAGAATCTTTAACCTAGATACAGTTTTATTTCAACAGAACTTGTTTCACATTCCCATCATCAAAATCACAGTGGGAAAAGCCAAAGAGAAGTTACCAGGGAATACAGATGTGGAGATGGGGCTTATTCTTAAAGAGGTCAGAGTTTGAATCTGGGAGATGAGAGAGATGGAAGCAGCAGCTGCTAAAGTGTGAACATATTGACTGCGACTGTCACTTAACGTGATAGTGTGGTAAATCTAGTATTATTTATACATACAATGAAAATTTGTATTTTATAATGGGAAGCTATATCTCTTTCAGGCATTTGCTTTATCATTAAATATTAATGTCAACAAGAGAAAATGCATAATATCATTAATCTATTATGAACTACTTTCACAGTTCATCTTTTAGTGATTTAAAAAAAATCCTTTATTAATTGTCTCAGTGCCAGGATCTTTTAGAAGATTTAACACTCTGCTCATGGACTTAGGGAATGGCTGGGAGTGGCTTTTCAGTCCTTCATAAAAAACTTGGTGGTCCAGAAGAAGATGTAATAAGCTGTGGAGTGGGAGCAGACGGCCACAGAGTGACAGCAGAGTGCTGATGTGCTCCCATAGCAACAAGAGTATCTAAGAGCCAACACAGGACCAATGCAGTTGCAACTCATCTTTTGTTTCTTTGAGACAGGGTCTCACTATGTAGCACTGGATGTCCTGGAGCTCTCTATATAGACTAGGCTGACCTCCAACCACGGAGATCCATCTGCCTTTGCCCCCAGAGTGTTGGTATTAAAGATATGTGCTACGAATGCCCAGCATAACATTTTTAAAAAGTGTTTGTTTTTATTTATGTGTTTGTGTGTGTACTCCTTGTCTGGATGTGTACCACATATATAAAGATAGCCAAAGAGGCCAGAAGAAGGCATCAGATTCCCTTGAACTGGAGTCACAGTCAAGTTACAAGTCACCTGAAGAGGGTCTTGGGAACTAAATCTGGGCTCCTTTGTTATAACAGCAAGTGCTTTTAACTGTTGACAAGTTGGTGTGTGTGTATATGTGTGTATATGTGTATGTGTGTGTATGTGTGTATATGAGTGTGTATGTGTGTGTATGTGTGTATATGTGTGTGTATGTATGTGTGTGTATGTGTATATGAGTGTATGTGTGTGTATGTCTGTGTATGTGTATATGTGTGTGTGTATGTGTGTGTGTGTGTGCCTGTGTATGCATGCACGTGGAGACTGGAGGTCATCTTCCATGATGTTATATCCCTCAAATCCTTCTCTTGTTTCAGCCCCTCCATCCCTTCCCCTCCTGTCTTCCCCTTTTCTCCTGTTTCCTTCCCTTGTTCTCTCCATTTCTAATTTCCCTTCCCTCCATCTTTTTTGGGTTCCTACTCCTCCCCCATGCTTGGGATCAAACCCAGGAACTGTCACTTGTTAGATGAGTACTCTGCCACTAAGTCACAATCCCATCACCCCAGCCCCTGGGCTTGCTTGTTTTATTTTAAGGCAGAGTTGTGGGAGATTATGTTGTTACATTGTAAATAATTGTCCCACCCACTGGTTTAATAAAAAGCGCTGATTGGCCAAAGGCAGGCAGGAAGTGTGGGTGGGGCTACCAGACTAAGAAAACTCTGAGAACAGGAAGCACAGAGCAGAAGGCCAGAAGAACCATGCTGCTGTGAGAAAAGGTACCGAGCCCCATGGCTGAACAGGATAAGAGTCATGGGTTAGATTAAGGGTAGAGAGCTAGTAAGTTATATGCCTGGGCCTGAGGCCGATCAGCTGAAAACTATTGAAAGCATCTGTGTGTGTCTCTGCGGGTCTGTGGGTCTAAACCTAGAGGCTAGGCCCAAAAGTCAAGAATAGAAACCTCGTACTACACAGAATCTCTCTGTGTAGCTCAGGTTAGCTTCTAACACATGATCCTGCCTCAGTATTCTAAGGCTGATATTACAAGTGTGCACCACTAAGCCGGCGATAAATCCCACAGAAGCAGATTTTATTCCCCTTCCTCTTTGGGGACGATGTCTTGCTCAAATTCACCCTTCTCATGGTATGGTGTCTTCTGGGGACTTTCTGTGGGTCTGAGTCTCCCGACTGCTGAGGAAGACATGGGGGAGGATAGTCCTTATTAACATCCTGAGATGAGCTAGGAGAAAGCATGCTGTGATGTTGAGATATTGTGTTTGTATTTAAGAAGCTCCCTGTTCAGTGGAAAGTCAGCTTCTTTTTCACACACACACATACACACACATGTGCACACACACACGTGAATGTGCATATACACATACACACACATACACAAACATACACAAACACAAACACACAGACACAGAAATATACACATACACAAACATACACGCACATACACACACATACACAAACATACACACACATACACACACATACACACATACACAAACATACACACACATGCACAAACACACACACAGACACAGAAACACACACATATACAAACTTACACACACACAAACATACACAAACATACACACATACACAAACACACACATAGACACAGAAACACACACATACACAAACACACACACACACACACACACACACGCTCCACACCATCCAACAAGAGCCCAAACAGATGATAGAAAGTGATGGGTTGGGGACAGGAGGAGTCTGGGGAGAGCTTGGGACAGGAGGAACTCTTGGAGTTTGTCAGGAAAGGAAGGGTTACAGGGACCAGGGAGGACCAGAGCCTGAGGGACACATGGGTGCTGTAAGGACTGCAGGCTTGGCTCGGGAGAAGTGGGAACGGTCCTGGGTTTGATGAGAACCTTCTAGCTTCCTTTCCCAAGGTAGCAGCTCAGAGCTTGGCAGAGATTGGAAAGAAGAGACTGAACTTAGGACTTTGCAAGAGCTGAGAAAATGTTGGCCTGTAGGAGAGGGAGAGACTTTGCCATGATGCCCTGGACAGAATTTGCTAACTGGAGATGAGGTCAGAGAGGTCCAGCCCAGAGAATTTAATCTCAATGGTGCTCCTCATAACAAAGCCATCATGAAATATATATATATATATATATAATATATTACATATATTATATATAATATATAATATATCAAATGATCAAAACAGATCAAGGAAAGGAAGTCTAACAGATTTAGATTTCTGGTGTTGACAATTTCATTGCTTTTCATGAAATATTTCAAATAAATTATTTAAAATATTTTCAACAAGTCTTTTGTCTCTTTGCTGTCTTTGTTCCCTAAGACCATGCTGACAATGCCTGTTACAGACCCACAAATATGTGTTGTCAGAGAGCTGCAAGTTAAAATAGTAAGAAAGGACCTCTGGGAGCACCAGATGCCAGAGGGAGTTAAAACAGTAAGAGAGGACCTCTGGGAGCACCAGATGCCAGAGGGAGTTAAACAGTAAGAAAGGACCTCTGGGAGCACCAGATGCCAGAGGGAGTTAAAACAGTAAGAGAGGACCCCTGGGAGCACCAGATGCCAGAAGGCTCCCTCCAAAGGCAGCAGCAGGGAGCAGGGGAGACTCTGCCATCGCTCATGGAAACGGGACATGGTGCCGTGGCCTGGGAAGAGAGTGTAGAAACTCTTTACTATGTGGCCCAGCTGTCTCGTTTGTGCATTTTTTGTCCGATGAGGTATGAATGTACACGTACATGAAAATCTGCTCGTCAATGTGTAATGGGAATTCTAATTGGTCTTAATCATCAAAACTTGGAGCCAGATACCAGGGTAAATGCTGAAAGATCAGAAAGACAAAGGATGAGCCACTAAAGAGAGACTTCTTACCTTTACCAAATCCTTGGGCCAAAGAGACCAGACTCCTGTCTCCTCCCGCCTTCTGTCCATGTCTGTCCAATCATACCACTTCCAGCCTCCATTTCCCTAGGGCTGGGATTGAAGGTGTGTGCCTCCCAAGTGCTAGAATCAAAGGCAGAAGATTCCAACTGCTGGGATTAAAGGTGTGAGCCACCACTGCCTGGCTTCTATGGTTAACTAGTGGCTAGCTCTGCCCTCTTATCTCCAGGCAAGCTTCATTTGTTAAAGTACAAAAAATATCACCATGTGGATGCTTGTAGCAGTTTTATTCATAATTTCCAAAGAAAATTCACAATAGTATAGTAAGTATATAATCTAACATATATGTAATTTCCATATGTACATGGAGAGAGAGAGAGAAAGAATATATACTAACTCATCTCCATCATAGAATACTGCTCAGTGCTAAAGGAAATGAGGGTTCAAGCCACAAAAGTCATAAAAGAATGTTGACCCACATTGCCAACTTGAAAAGCTATATACTGCTTTATTCCAATAAGGTCAGTGGTTACCAGGGTTACAAGGAAGAGCAGTGTGATCAGAGAATTATCTCTGAGAACTATGATCTACATTTTTGGTATCAGGCAATATGCCTTTGGAATATATGCAGAGTGGACTTGGGCACAAACAATGGGCACTCAGTAAGTATTGTTAGAAATAAGGTCAAGGAGAGAGAGAGAGAGAGAGAGAGAGAGAGAGAGAGAGAGAGAGAGAGAGAGAAACTTTTCATCTGAATCATCTTGATATTGCAAAACTTTATCCTAAAGGAGAGGCTGCATTGCAAGCAGCATGCACACCACCACAAGAAGCATACCAGCACAGGAAGCACACCAGTCCAGGAAGCACACCAGTCCAGGAAGCACACCAGCCGAGGAATACAGTTTTTACTGTCTTTGCCCCACAGGCTTTTACCACTGGTTCACTTTAAATCAGTACAAAGGTGAGGAAGGAGAAGGGATCGGCCACTTTAATGGGAGAATGTACCAGGGTCTTTGTGCAAACAAAATTTTTATAGGGTGGGAGAGATGAAAAGATTTGAATTCTTTGTCATAAAACAGTTTTATAGTGTGTGATAGAAAAGATTCATGTTTAATGTTTCTTGGAGTTTGAAGTATCAGGGCATTTCCCAGTGTTAATGTTTGAGCAGTGGTGGAGGATGGGGATAATAAGTGGACCCGACCTGGAAGGTGTGTGGGTAGGAAATCAGTGTGCTCACCTCTTGTTTATACTATAAAGTTAACACTTCTCAAAAACAGACAAACAGCAATAACAACAACCCCCACAAGTTTAAAATCGACATGTAGGCACTTTTCTGTAATCCCAACCACCCAGAAGTGGAGGCGGGAGAATTGGAAGTCCTAGGCCAGCCTGGGCTACATGAGATCTGTCTCAAAACAAAAGAACACCCCCTCCCAAATCAAGTTTATCTTAAAAACAAGCAAAACCCACTGTTGTTGTGAGGGCATAAGGGGTGCTCTGGGAACTATGACCTCACTCGGGGCACTGTTGTCACCGGGGACTCCGGGGATCCCAGGAGTGTGCAGTAGGGACAGATGAAAGTTATGTGAATTTAGACCACGCAACCTGATCTTGGGGAGCAGGACTAGGAAGCACAGACATTTCTGTGTCATAAAGCACTCTCCCCACCCCCACTCATGTGTGCATGTTCTTGAGGGTGTGTACATGTGGAGGTCAGAGGTCAACTTTCAATGTCAGAGGCCATACGCCTTGTTTTTAGACTGGCCTAGAGGTTCCTGGGTGTGCTAAGACGGGCCAGTGAGTCCCAGGTCTCTGCTTCCCCAGCACGAGGATTATAGTACACACTCCTGCCTGATTTTCTGTTTTCTTACCTGGGTTCTGGGGCTCACATTCAGGGTCACTCTCAGCTATTGAACTTCCCTGTCAGCAGTCTTAGGCTCTGAAACAGTCTTCCTCTATCAAGGCTGAGAGCATCTTCCACCAAGGCTAGGGCTGTAACACTGGCTTCTCACATTACCACCTAACAGCCACCTCATCTCTTGGTAAGAAGAACACAATTCTTTAATTTAAAAATCCACTCATTTGATGAAGCAGCTACAGGGAAAATATTTAGACTTTTGGATTTTCACATCCCAGGCCCAGAGGATGCCGGAGGGCCAACTCTCGCCAGGAGAGATTCAGGGCTGCAGACCACTTTAGGCCTGTTTTATGGCTGAGCTCAGTCAGACCTTGGCAATGAGTTTCATGCCATTGCCAAATGAGAAATGACAATTCTGGGATGTCACTTTTTCCAAAGGATGCTTGCATAAGCATCTCAATGCCAAGTGGCATGACACATTTTTTCCCTGTGCACCACTCTTGTGTGAACCTAGTTTGAGTGTGTATCTGACAAGTGCTCACAGGAAGACATCCATGCACAAAGGTTAGCATGAGGGTGACTTACGTCTCTACTTTGCTAGAGGGGAATCTGAAGGAGCAGCTGTGTTTGTGGTGCACTGAAGTTTGCAGTTGAAAGCTGTTACAGAGGGAGGCCAAGAAAAGGTTACATATTTCAGTCACAGAAATTTCAGTTCAACTCTGGGTGGTTAGAAAACCCCAGAGGCTCATCAAATCAAGCTAAGCCCAAGAAAGAGCAAAGTGATTCACGCAGTGAAAAGCACTCCTAGCAAACAATGAAGACATCATCCACTAAACAGAATAGAAGAGACTTCATGAACAGGCAGCCTCTGAGTCCTGAACAAGAAGGAAATGAGTAGGAAGTGCATACACTTCACAGCTTCTGGGCCTTCAGCAATGATGCTGGTATTCTGAGACCAAAGGGCAACCTCATGTATTCCCAGGAGCTGGACCAACACTTCTGACAGCCACACACACACATGCACGCACGCACCTGCATACAGTCCCCCCTCAGACACACATTTGAACATATACCCCCTCACACACAAATATACCTCTCTGTAACACACATATGTGCACACATGCTCCCCTCATGCACACATATGCACATATACACTTCTCTGTCACACACATACACGCACAGATGCACAGAGAACTTAAATACAAGTTTACCATAAGACCTAACAATTTAAGAATCCAGAAGAAATAAAAACATACATTCACGCAAATACATGCACATAAACTTCCATAACAGCACCATGTACAGTGGTCAAAATGTGGAAACACTCAGATGTTCATGAGCTGACAAATAGCTAAACATTCAATGCTATATTGTTATAATGAACCTAACTATAATATAAAAGAAGTGAAGTGCCGATATGTGTTGCAACACAGAAAAGCCTCAGGAAGGCCGAGGAAAAGGAGGCTGGTACAAAAAAACATCTGTTATATGCTCCCAGTTCTATGTAATGGTTAAAAATAGTGAAGTCAAACACGTCCTGCCTTGCTCAACAGTTCCATAAAGCTTGAGGAAAATGTCTCTGGTTCTGACTGGCTTTGTGTGAAGAGGCTGCCTTGACCAGCCATGTGGTTGGGAGATATGAAGCCCTTATAGGCTTACTATCATCAGCATCACTTTGTGGAGTGGATAAACACTGGGGTGGACAGCGGACGAGTGTGATTTTTTTTCAAGAAACTTTAAGCATAGAAAAAATAGAAACGACAGATTTTCCTGTAATATTTTCTTAGAAACACATTCTGCCACATTTTTTTATGCTGTCTCTTTTAGTAGATGGAGCACCAAGGTTTATTCAATTCCTACCACACACGTTTAGGCCACTTCCAGTGTTGTGGCTGTTATCAGCCATATGTCAAAAACTGCCTGATGCCAAATTTTGCCCATGCTCTGCATCACTAGAGCAGGTATCCGTGTTCTACACTGGATGATTCTAGACTTTCACTTTGCTTGGCAGTGCCACATTTCAGTCTTTACTCTCACCTCTTAGAAACCTGCCCCCTGGTATACCAGGCTCTCGGCGTCCGCAGCTTGGAACCTCACCAAGACGAGCCATGGGCTATCAAACTAAAAATCTTATTTTTAAAAAAATTGGGCCCATTTCACTTAAAGCAAAGTAAGAATTGAGAAAAAGCAATACCGTAATGATGACATCATTGACATTTCTAGTGCCTGGGCTGTACCTGGGTGTGACAGTGTTACCAGCTCTGATGTTCTCTGAGTTTTCCAGCTCCCTTCAAGGTGGCCGGCAACTTGCTTCTCTTCTGCCCCTGCGCTTGCCCCACGTGTGTGAAAACCACTGTTGCCAGAGCAAAGAATCATGTAAAGTATTGTTCTACACAAACGCCTACAAATATTTGGTAAAAATGGTGGCTATTGTAATGTCCTTACCCCCAGGCAAGTTACCTGTGTGTCAGCAATGATGTGGATAGAGTGTGATCATTTAGATAATATGACTAGAACTCCTGTAGTCGGTTCCCCAGTGCAATTCTCAGAGGTGGGACATTTCGCAAATGACTGGACCCGGAGGCCTCTGACCTAAAGATTGGTGAATCCATAATTTGGAAGCATTATTTGGAAATGGTAGAAACCAAGATGTAGGGCCTAGTCTGCAAAAGTAAATCACTAGAGGCATGGCCCTGAAAAGTACATGTGCTCCCTAGTTCTTTCTCTCTGCTTCCTAGCCATGTGGAGTGAGCAGCTTTGTACCATATCATGCAGTCACGATGATGCAGCATCTCACTGAGGGACCAGAAGCAACAGCCAGTGGCCACACACTGAAGCCTCTGACACTCACGGTCAAAATTAATCAGGAGTGGCAAAGTTGGGTCACATGTCAGATCTAGTTTTAGCTTTTTGAGAAATCTCCATCCTGACTTCCACAGTGGGTAGACTTGTTACAATGTAGTTTCTTGGTCCTAGACGGCCAGAGGCCCAGACCCACAGACCTGCCACACCAGACTCCTTAGCCGCCCCAAACTGCTCAGGCCCCAAAAATGACTCAGATGCTTATATTAACTTCATGCTGTTTGGCCTATGGCTCAGGCACATTACTAGCTAGCTCTTTCATCTTAAGTCAACCCATTTCTATTAATCTGTCTGCCATGTGGCCTGTGGCTCACCTGTGTTTCTTAGATGTTGCTCCTTTGGGCTTCTGGCTTGGTCTGTCTGACTACGCCCTGCTCCTCCTACCTATTCTAATTCTTCTTCCTACTTTTTCTATGGTGCCTGTCATGGGCCAAAACAGCTCCTTTATTTAAAGATTGCTATTCACAGCATACAGAAAGGCATTCCCACATCATAGACTGGCTCGTACTCTAAGCACAGGACATGAGGGTTCCTCCTTTGCACTTATTTAATTCAATATCTTTGTCATACTAATGAAAACTGGATTGTCTAGAGCATTTCTATGCTGACCTCAATGGCAATATATCTATACATACATACATACATATGTGTATATACATGCATACAGATGTATGCATCTCAATGGCAATATATATACACATATACAGATGTATGCATTGAATTGAGCAGTGGGTACATGGGATCCTAGTAATGTCCTCTCCACTGATAATCATACAGAGAGCAGAGAGGGCTTCCACCTAGCATAGGATAGTGCTACTTCCTCAATCGATACATCTGGGTCTCCAGTGGCAGTGAACAAGTTAATAAATACAATTAAATAAAGCACTTTGTGGTCACAAGTGAGAGTTCTTGTTGTCAATAACTTTTAGGAGTGTTGTACATTCATAGAATTTAGCAGAATGAGAATTAATAACCTCATGTGTTTAGAAAATTGCAGAATTATAGATTCTTCAAGTCATGGCCTACATGTAACATATTCATATGCTGCTCAGAGTGACAAGCTGGGATAGCTGTCAAGTTCAGAGCCCAGAGGATATGTTCAAACATATTCTTCCCCCTGCAATGTGACTGCACCGCTGAACTTAGCCTCCAGAAATTAGATAGAAATATTTATGTGTTAGAAGCACTTTCTCAAGAAAAATTCTTCAGGGAGCTCAAAACTTTCTGATCTTCTGGAGGAAATGCTAGCCCTGTGTTCTACTCTCCTGTGCATCAGGAGTGAATTTTGCATTGGGTATCGTATTAAGAACTGTAGAATACAGTCCCAATATTGAGGATCGCCAGTTCAGTGACCATGTGATGTGAAGGTTGTGCTGAGGATGTTCAATTAAAACAGAACATCTGAGTAGCAGGATGTGCTGGCTTGTGTATTGAAGGCTTGGTCCCTAGCCGATAGGGCCAATCATTGAGAAGTGATTAGGTCATGAACTAATCCATGAATTAATCCATTGACTGATTGATGTTCTGGTGGGGGGAATTGGAAGCTGATATATGTAGGATGTAGAAACTAACTGCAGAGGTAGCTCTCTGGGGATGAATCTATTTCCTCCCCTTACTGGCTGGCTTTTGTTTCTTGGCTGGCAAAGCGGAGCAGCCATTTGTTACTGTAGTAGTCTGCCTCATGGATCCACAGAACCTGATTACGGGGGGCTGAGGTCTCTGGAATCATGGACTAGAAGAAGTTCTTTCTTTTCATTGTTTTTCTCTAGAATTTGTTACAGTGTGGGAAATAACAAAACGACACGGGCCATGGGCACTGACCTCTAGAATCTGGGGTCACTTGGGGTACTTCTTTTGACTCAGTGGTGATAGGAAGCTAAATTTACTTTGCCTTCAAGGCAAAGGGAAACAACTTCATTCAGGTGAAAGAAGTTTGCTACTGTGGTGGGAAGGATCACTGTCCCATTTCTCAGTATTATGACTCCTGTGTTTACTCTGTGGTGAGGGTGGGGGAAGTAGGTTAGATTTTATTGTGTTTTTAAGGAATTAGAACCTGTTTAAATCAAATCGATACAACCCTTTCCCCTCAGCATATTACTTATATTGTACACTTTTTCTGACCCATAGACCTCCATCACCTGTTCTCATCAGGCATACCAGTCAATTTTGAATTAGACAGAATCTACACCCCCAGGAAAAGGACACAATGAAGTGAGCACCGATGGACTTCACCTTTTCTGGCTTTGTGCAGTATACAAAGTGCACAGTTCTGTGTCTAAGGCTCTAACGAATGCTTGAACATGTTTAAACAATGTTAAATGCTGAATTTTGTTATTGTGGAGTTACATTTTTGTGTGTGTGTTCATAAAATGCTAAAAGACGTTTGCTTAGTAATATATTTTAAAATCACAAAGTAAAACAATATTAATATTTATTTCAAGATTTACTTCCCATTCTCCATAGATTTGTTTGTTACTTGAGACAGATTTTTACTATTTAGCCTTGGCTGCCTTGGACTTGCTATGTAGATTAGGCAGACCTTGAACTCACAGAGATTTGCTTGTCTTTGCTTCCTGCACGCTGGGATTATTCCTCATAATTTTTATTCCTTTGTTAAAAATAAATAAATAAAAAGATGTGAGAAACTGTAGGCAGATATTAATTACAGGCAATTGATTGGTAGGTTAATATTTATTAAAGGGGTCAATAGCAACTCAAAACAACTTATAACTCATCGGAATAGAACAGATGGGAATCTTCTTCTTCTAAGTTCTGGGAAAGCAGAGAGAGTGCTGCCCACATGTACCTCAATCTTCAAGCTGCTCTCAGCCACACCTTAAGGTCAAGGTGATACACTTGATTCCCATTACAAGACATAGTCTTCCCCAGGGAAGAGCAATGGTTTTCCAATATGAAGTTGTCAGTTCTGAAAACACATACAAATCACATTATACAGAATGGGCAGGGTATTTAGGAATATATATGTTCACAAACATATAACAATAATTAATGAAATAATGCTGTAAATTAGAGAGTAAGGAAGGGTATATGGAAGGGTTGGAGTGAGAAAAGGGAAGTGTGTGGGGGTGAGACAGAGTTATCTCAAAACACAAAAGAAAACTTTTAAAGTTTATTTCTTTTTAAAAAGTGTGTCTTTGTCTCCTCTGTCCCAATAGTTGCTTACAGGTTATGTGGTCACAGAAGGTACCTCCTGAGTCTTGTAAGTTTTGGGAACTTCCTGAGTCTTACAATTCATCCTCCTAAGAAAAGGGGTGACATTTTTGTTCTGCTTTTCCTTGGTGACAGGACAGGGGTCCTTACTATATGGTCTGCTCCAAAGTTCTCAGTCCCCATTCCTCATCTTCCTGCTGGTGGAATTACACACTGCTTTATCTCATTTGACTTCCTAATCTTGTCTCTTCCCTAGTTGGAACGGAAGGAACTTTATAGCACTGTGGAGGGGCTGAAGCCTGTATTATTGTTTCTACTCTCTGGAACCACTCCTGAGATGGGACCTTTTCACAATGATGCCTATGAGAACATTCCCCAGAACATGTGTCCTGGGGAAGGTGGTAGGTCTTCTTTGGAAGGAGCTTATGAAGTATTGTGATTGACTGGGTGGTTCCCAAATCCCCAGAGTTTGATGTATTCAGGGGATACTTGTTTGTGGCATATCCGAAGTGTGACTTAAAGCTGAGCATTCACTTTGCTTTAACATTTTGAGAGGCAGCTATCCCAGAGCCAGCCACAAAACAAAGTTTAACGAGATAATTGCAGAATAGACTGTTAGGATGCTTATTACCTAGAAGTCATTAGAAAATACTTAATCAGGGTGAGAAATAGAGCCTTAGAAGTTAGGGCACAGGGTAGCAGAAAGGCGTCTGGAAAGGGCTTCCTGTAATCCCGCTGAACATGCTTTTTGTCTGGTGAACGCCTGAGCCAGAGGCCCTATCTTTTTCAGTACCCTTCAAGGCTGACAATACCAAGCAGGACTCTGAGGTGCCACCCACTGTGCCCTTTCTTTTCGCTGGGGAAAGGTCTGGAGAGCAGGGTCAAGCACACACCAAGGCACAGACCCAAAGTGGTGAAACGCTTTAGTGAATCTCAGAGCTGTGTAAAGGCTGACAGCTCTTCACTCTTTACTAGAAGGACACCCCCCCCCCCCCCCCCGCAATCCGGGGCGGCTGCAGTTGGATCCCGTGTTCCCTGGAAGGTGGTCCCTCACTGTTCTCATTTCTTCTGCTCCACACCTCAAAATCTCACTCCCAGAAGCAGGGAGAGATTCTAAGCTGGGGTCAGACTTGGTGGAGAGGATGAGGATGAGCAGAGAGCAGCAGCCTAGAGGGTAGAGGGGTCCAGCTGGGGTCCTGGGAAAAGAGGCAAGAGCCGTGGCTAAACAGGGGGCGGCACTCTAGGAAAAGGCGAGCCCTTGAGAAGTGAAAGGCTTCGTCCCGGGGAAAGGAAAGCGGGAAGGTGGCCAGGGTGGGTAAGTCGCAGCAGCCGGGAGCGGATTCCCACGCAGTACCGGGACCGTTGCGCTCCCGAGGCCAGTTTCCCCTCCCGCCGCTCCTCCCCCTCCCCCTTCCCGCCCCTCGAGCTGCGGGAGCGGCGGTCGGAGCGCGGGGCGGCTGGCGATGGCGCGGGCGGCGGGCGCGCGAGGCCGGCCGGCACGGTGCGGGCGCTGGCGGCGGGGCGCGCTCCTCGCCTTCGCTGCGTGGACGGCCGGCTGGGTGCTGGCGGCCGCGCTGCTGCTCCGTGCGCGCCCGAGCGTCCTCCTCTCCGAGCGCTGCACAGACGAGAAGAGCCGGCGCATCCTGGCGGCGCTGGTAGGTCCCGATGCAGCATTGCCCACTGCCCTGCGTCCGGGTTGGGTTTCCAGACACTTTCCCCAGTCTTCGGCCACCGTGTCACTTGTGATGCTCCGGCATCGCAGCGACCATCCCAGCCAGGGAATGGGGTGGTCGGGGTACACCCGTCACGGGGAGTGGAGGTCCCCACGCGTGCATGAAATAGCCAGGCAGAGGACTAGGGGTCCACTGTGGGTATCTGGGGCACCTCTCCCTCTTTCTCTAAAAATTGTCTTGCATCCCAGGACAGTATTCAGGTAGAACATTCTGAGCCTGGGCTCCAGAAGAAAGTTTGTGGGTGATCACTGGTCTCTGGTGCCTACACGTAGTTCAGGTGGCCAGGTTTAGAGGATGGATACACCTCCTTCCTGGGCTACCTTCCCCTTGGTCACCGCCCTTCAGTACCCAGCTACCTGGGTAGCTGAATCGCCCCCCCCCTCCCCCCACCACCTGCTCAAACCAGGAGATTGCTTCTTGGGCTTCTTCTCTGGTGACCTAAAGACAAGGCCTTTGGCTGTTAAGAACGGAGGCAGACACAGGCTAAGAAGTGATGCCTCCAGAGAGCCAGAATACCCTGGTCGAAAGTGGTCTGTGCTTCACAGTGGTTCCCTAAAAAAAAAAAAAAAATCACATGATCGGACTGCTAAATGCCCTGCACTTTCCTCCTTGAAGTAAAATGCCGCTCCCCCCCCCCCCCACCGTCTTTCTGCTTGGGAATTCATGCTTAAGGGAGACTTGAACACAGGCAATGAATGGTCCCAGACCATTGGAGAGGAGGAGAAAGTAGCCTGTTCTTGCCTCCTACGAGTGATTATTCTAGTCCTAAAATAGGGATCACCTGCTCATTTAGTTTGAAATATTAAGAAACGCGGGGGGGGGGGGGTCAGTACATTTGCTTATAAAGGTTTTGCTTTGTTTTCAGATTGTGAGAATTTCGAACCGCACTAAGTGTTTTTTTAAGGCTCATTTAAAGGAGACTGGAAAAATTAAGCAATCAAAGCATGTTTCCAAATTAAACGGTGCTCCTGCCACTGTGTTAATCTGCTTCCTTGACATAGGGACATAGACTTTCTGTCCACTGCTCACTGCTTAACTGAAGTTCTATCAAGTTTTAAGTTGCAAGATCTCATTGATTTTTCCCCATAACCATCAAAAAGTCCCTTTCTTGGGAGATCTTTTCTGCTCTTTTGGTGAAGCTGGCTGATGAGGACCACAAAATTTAATAGTTTGGCTAAGACCCAGGTCCCTTTTACAAACTTAATATAATCTTTCAGATTAAAATAAGAAACAAAGCACATTATTTATTTATTTACCTTTGCTCATGCTGAGAAAGGCCTAATGGAAATTAAATCGACTGATGTAATTTAAGTAATTGGTAGTCATAACTGCCCCAGCATCCCAGGTTGTAAATTAAAACCAATTCTGTTTAGAAGCTTTACCAATATGTCTTTAATACAGCAGCCATACGGGCTTATTTTTAGGCCGACAGAAAACTGAAAAGATTAATTCTGTCTTTGACAGCTCTCAATCTTAACACTTGCCAAATCCCCAAAGCCTTTTCTCCAAAGTTTGCTGGAGTCCCAGGTGAACTGCTAGGGAGGACTTTGTATAAATTTCACACACAAACATCTTGCTTTATGCCCCACCTCCTTTCTTGATGCTTCCATCCTGCATTTGCGGAGGCAAAACTGAGAAAATACCCTGACTCAACTTTTACCTAAAACCCTAAATCAGGACAGACTAAATGCTATTTGAACCGGACAGCTGCCAAGCAGAGGTTGGCACTGTGGCTTTTGAGGACTGGATCTGAATCAGGCCTCTGTGTCCTGGCTCCCCTGGCACTCTGCATTTTGCCTGGCTTTCATTCTACATAATAAAACAGGCTGTTATTTTTCTGACTAGCCTCCAGACTCTCATTAGCTTTCACTCTGAGTACTCAGAGCACACAAGACATTAGAACCAATGGGAGATTCTCTCTGGCAAAACCCGGAGTCCTGGTGAGTTTCCCATGCTGGCAGCTGTGTTCACAGGCCCCAGAGTGGCAGATGGCATTGTTGGCCAGTAGGGAAAGCACACCTGTAGAATACAGCAACTGGGAGGTAAAATGCTGGCTAGAGAATGGGGTGAGGGTCTGCAAGTTCCCCTGGGTCTCCTACATTTGCTACAAGAGTTCCAGGGAAAGTCCTTTGGATTCTCAATGTTCCCCCTCCTCCTTTTGCGGGACATTTTAGCTGTGCTGCAACTGAGGACTAGGCACTTCCTGGTTGGTTGTGAGACTGTTAAAGCTCTCTCCAGGGAGGGGTGTGTTGAAGCTCTGCTGGGCAGAGGAGTGGGAGGCTCCTAGATTCTACAGGCAAGCACCACTCAGAGCAGAAATGAGATGGAGATGCTCACAGCTGGTGCCTGTTATGCCCACTCTGCCCAGCAGCATGCTCAATAGTACTAGCCAAACCTCTCAACAAACTCTATGAAGTATTTGCTTTTAGAACGCCCCATTTTGCAGATGAAAAATTAAGCCTGGGAAGGCAACAAAACGTTGTCCTGCTTGATCAAGTTAATATGTTGAGGATCCATAACACTACTCTGTGCCTTGGACAGTAGAGACCCTGAGATGGTAAGAAGCCTCTACACTGCAAACCCTGAGAGGCAGCTTAGCGGATTGCTCATCCTCTGTAGCTGCTGTTTTCAAAGCCTCAACAGTCTCCCCAGAGACCGTGGATGGGGAGACTAGTTAGGTGCAATGGAAGTTAGTACTGTTGCCTACATTAAGGACTTCTTTCTTTTAACAGGGCAGGCTTATCTTTTTGTGTGATGATAGAAACTGCACAAGCCCCAGAGGTCACAGCAGCTTCTGCCCAGAAAGATTTCATAGTAGTGGGCAGCCCTTTCTACAAAGATTTGGCCACATTTCTAGAGGAGGGTTTGCATAATTGAGGAGGTGGGGGAGGCTGCTTACTGAGAATCTGCAATGTTCAGTGCAGCTTCTGGGGGAAGGACTTTTCTCATGAAGTTTGAATGCTATTAATTATGTAGAAACTTGGTGCTTCTTAGCCTCTCAGGTTATCCAGTCTCAAGTGATCAGCCCTGCACATGTGAATATGAGCAATGCCAAACGTACTCAGTAAAGTTGCATATACATATGTGTTCCATATATACTATATGTACTATGTATTATAGTATATATACAAATATATACTATAATATTTAAAGAAGAGGTCATAAATTTGGGAAGGGGACATGGGAGGAGTTGGAGGAGAAGGGATGTGATGTTGTGTGCCTGTGCACATGCGCAAGAAACTCAGATCTACTGCGAATTTTGTTACCGTAGAACTGTGCCAGCCAAGGCATCAGGAGATGGCTCAGCAAAGCACTTTACTTGCAAGTATGAGGATCTGAGTTTTGTTCCCAGAACCCACTTAAAAAGTCAGACATGGTGGTACATGTTTATAATTGTAGAGATGGGGAGGGAGAGAAATAGTCCAGTTTTTAATACAGACTTAACTTTTGTGGAAACAATAGGATAGGCTGCTAATAAGAGCCCAGGCATTAGCACTCACGTCATGAAAGTTTCCAAATCACCCTTTAAGCTTGCAATTGGTATGTTGAGTTTATTGGGTCCTTATTTGCTGTACTGTATTTCTCTGTATCCAGCAGACATAGTAATGCCAAGCTCCAAAGAGTATAGTTTAACTAGTCAATCACAGGCAAGAGAGTTCACCATTTAAAGAAGACAGGTGGGAGCTAAGGTGCAAGGCATTCATCAGACACAAAGTAACAGAAGCTGATCTGCAATAAATGTACTTGTGTGCAAAGCATGCATCAGACACAAAGTAACAGCTGATCTGCAATAAATATACTTGTGTGCAAAGCATGCATCAGACACAAAGTAACAGAAGCTGATCTGCAATAAATGTACTTGTGTGCAAAGCATGCATCAGACACAAAGTTACAGTGGCCTCTCTGCAATAAATGCACGCATGTATGCTTTGACTGCTCATTTTATTCTGCAGTTTCTTTCTTGGCCATTGCAGTTTCTTTCTTGGCCATTGAGAAGTTGTAGTAGCTGGAGGCTTGGAGGCCTCTGGTCACCCCACTTCACGTTCTGCCGTTTCTGACACTGGGATACCCAGCAAGCCAATGTGCTGATCTCCAGAAAGCAGCTGACATGCCTGCCATCTCCCAACCCCTTAGACTGTTTCAAACTCAGTAATGACACCATCATTTAAAGTACCTCTGACTCCTATTTGAAAATTGATTCCAACTTTTCTGGGGTGAATTTCCTGGGCATTTCAGTAGTTTTGTTTTTCACTGCTGAAACAGATTTGTGCATAAAGCAATATGCTGCTGGGCCCAACGTCTACAGCACTCATTTGGCTCTTTGATGAGAGCTGGGAGCAGAGAGAGACACCAGGATTGAGACAGTTTTCTGAGAATTTGATAGAGGCATGTTGGGAAGCTTGTCAGTGATATGGGGACTGGAAAATGACTTTTCTGGAGATGGGGTTTGTTTGAGATAGTGTCTCACTATAGGCCAGGCTGACCTCAAAATATGACAGTCCTTCTGCCTGTTTTCCCGTGGTAGGACCATGGTGCCAAACTTGAAATAGCAAAGTTTTAGATTTTCGTGTGTGTGTGTGTGTGTGTGTGTGTGTGTGTGTGTGTGTGTGTGTGTGTGTATGTGTGTGTATGTGTGTGTGCGTATGTATGTGTGTGTATGTGTGTGTGTATGTGTGTGTGCGTATGTATGTGTGTGTATGTGTGTGTGTATGTGTGTGTATGTGTGTGTGTGTGTTATATGCATCCTACAGAGCATGTATAGATCAGAGTGTAACCTTGGGTGTTGGTCCTCACTTTCCATCTGTTTAAAACAGGGTCTCTTCATTGTTTACCACCATGTAGACCAGAGACTCCTGTTTCTGCCTCCTTCTTGCCATAGGCTCACTGGGGTTACAGATAGGTGCTAACACATCGAGTGGGGGTCTAAACTCAGGTCCTCAAGGTTGTTCGACAATCACTTTACTCACTAAGCTGTCTTCCAAGCCCTGGAAGAGCATTTTGATCGACTGCTCCAGTCTGGCCTCAGGCCTGTGCTTTAACTGCTCTTCTCTGAAGTAGCCTTTCTCTTGGTGCTTTGTCAAAACCTGGGCTGTGATAGAACCACCCTCTGCTTCATTGCCTGATGACTAGGCTCCCTTCACTGTTAGCACTGAGGTCAACCCATGTTTTCCAGGAAGAAGCCCTGGCCCCACTCTCTCAAACCAGCTCTGGGAGGCTGGAGAGTTGGAGCTTGCATTGCCCAGGGCCACAGCGTTAGGGATGGTGCCTCTGACTCTGAGGGACCTTGTGATATTCCCTGTGACACTGGACAATTGTCGTCCTTGCACATGCTTAGAAACAAGCTGCACAGCCTGTGAGGGGTAGAGCCCAGAAAGCTAACTGCTGTGTCCTGTCCTGTCCATATTGTGCTCTGACATTACTTAGGAGCTTTGAAGGTTGTCATTTCTGCTGTGAACTAAATCTGAGAGCTGTGCTGGGAAAGTGGCCCCACAAATGGGATCTCACTTACAAATGGGGTAACTTGGAAAGTTGTCTATGTTGAGTTGTTTGTGTCAAGGGGGGGAGGGTGGGGAACAAAGCCTCAGGATCTCATTCCAGGCCAGTCTGGATGGGACTTACTTACTTCAGGATCTGCAGGTGTAACTCAGGTTTGTGGTGATGATGGCCACAATTGAGACAAGAAAAATGAGGGTCCTGATAGTCAGCTCCCCCATCACACACACTTTTTATTTATAAGCAAAAGAGACCAGCTCTTCGAGAGCATAGCCAGGACCAGGGCCTTGCCCAGGACCTTGTCTTCAAGACCTCTTTAGGTTCCACCAGGGACTGGCTCCTCTCACCTGCCTTTTCAGCACTGAGATTCTGCGGCTCCCACCTCAGGGCTTCTCCCTTTCTGCACACACCACCCTTATTTTTCAGGTCTGCCCTGTACTTCATGCAAGAGCATCTTTCAATTAAATTATGAATGCAGTAACATCAGAGAAGCCTGTGGAGTTGATCTAAGCCACTTTCAGGCATCACACACTTTCTCTTTGTGGTGGAATTCAGGTGTTAGCTGACAAGGTTGAGAAGCCTGTCTCTAGAGTTCTGAGAGCTTGAACAGGGTGTGGCCAGCCCCGTTAAAACAAGCTGAGATCTTGAGCAGCCTATTTGGTTCCTGCATTCTTAGAGATCAGATCGGCACCCATTTCAAGACAACCCTAATTTCAAAAATTGCACTAAAGTTTAATTTATATCCGTGAGTGTTAAAATACCCTCTAATAAATATTAATCCTATATATAATATATTGCAAGTAAAAATTATTACAATAGTTTAATTTGAAAGGAACTTAAGAAACTGTTGTATTTTCTTATCTGGTTCTTTATAGTGATGTGAAACTATAAATACCAGGTAAAGAAGGAGGAGCACACACACACACACACACACACACACACACACACACACACACACACACACACACACAGAATAGCACATACTGTTATCTGACCACATCTTCTCTCTCACTGGTTTCCCAAGACCATTGAAAAGGCCTCCAAGAAGCCCGGCTGACTGTTCCTTACCAGACTGCTATGGAGCATATAAGCCAAGAGTGACTGGCACAAAGATTTCCAATCTGCCCACGCTCACTTCCTGCCCCCATGCCTTGGAAAGAGATCCCAGAGTTAAGGTCAAAGAACAGCCTTTCTTCCACATGATGTCAGGACCCGCGAACTTCAAGCCAGATTGTTTAAAACTATTTTACCTGAGTATGTTTATACAGTGGCATTATGGTTGATGATTTTCCAGACATAAAAATCCAGCCCAAGGGGGTGGGGAAATGTCTCAGTGGGTGAAGTGCTTTTTGTAGAAGCATGAGGTCCTGAGCTTTTATCCTCAATGAAAGTCAGGCACGTTGGCACACACCTGTGGCCCTAACACTGACAGACAGCTCCTGGGCATCACTGGCCAGAGGGTATAGCCAAAGTACTGAGTTTCTAGTTCATCGAGAGACTTTGTCTCAAAAAAAAAAAAAAAAAAAAGATAAGGAGCAATACAGGAAGAAAATCCCACAGTTGACCTCTGGCCTCCATATGCACAGGCACACACACACTATTACCACCACCACTACCATCATCATCACCATCATCACCACCTGGGCATATGGTAGCATTCTCTAGCTGGGAAATCAGGCTCAACTCTCTTTGTTTTCATTTAATGTATATAACTTTTGACTCTAGGCACACATTTATTTTGATTACACTTGTGTGCCTGATGTCTGAATTAGAAATGGGTGTTAGATCCCCTGGAACTGAAGCCACAGATGGCTGTGAGGTGCCACCATTTGGGTTCTAGAGACTAAACCCTGGTCCCTGCAAAAGCAGCAGGCTGGACTTCAAGCCACTTCTCCAGCCCAGGGTCCTGGACTTTTCATCTGAAGAACTCTATTATGTAGGCTCAAAACCTGGTGTTTGACTAGTCTGACCTTGTCTTTGTGGTCTAGAGAGTTCTAACAGCCACCATAGCACGAGACCTCTCAGCAGGAAGCCACTGGGAAGGAGCAGTTCAGGCCTTAAGGCTTCAGGTTTTCAGGCTGTTGTGAAGTTATTGTTGTAAAGGGGCCTAACGGATCAAGCACCAAAGCACAGGTGTGTTCTTTGTTGACCAGTATATTGAATACTTTGTCTTCAGTATTCATAAAAGTTCACAATGTTCTTACCGACTGCTCTAGAGTTCTGCAGGGTTTGCCACAGTGGAATTCACACTTTTGCATGGTATAGAGATAGGGCAGTGCCCATCATCAAGCACATTAGGAATTCTCAAACAGTTGTACACAGTCACAAGTCAAACAGGGACCGTAAATGCCTCATCATTTCAGCCTTGCTTGACACCACATGTGGCCAAATGAGTCAGGAAAACTTCTGGCTTCCAGACAGTTTTTGGTTTTGAAATTATTTGTGTCAAAGCCCTAGAAGTTTATTTTCTTGACTTTGAGGCAAATCTTATAATCAACTCAGAACAGTAAAGCTGAGTAATGTGAAACAACCCGCCTATCTTTGAAAAGAATGCGCTGACAGATCTGACTGTGGTTCAAAGGTCATCTTGTAGGCCTGGTCCTGGGACATCCTTTGTACTCTCTGCGTGTGCTTCTCAGAAGGTTGCACAGCCACTGTGCAAGACAAGCAGAGCAGGTATAATGTAGGGGAGGGGCGCTGGGCCCTGACCAGGTAGGTGGCATGCTGGGAACACTACAGGCCCAAGTGGTGTGTGTGTGTGTGTGTGTGTGTGTGTGTGTGTGTGTGTGTGTGTGTGTGTGTGTGTGAGAGAGAGAGAGAGAGAGAGAGAGAGAGAGAGAGAGAGAGAGAGAGAGAGAGAGAGAGAATTCAGGCTTATGGCTATTTGTTCATAGAGCCACACTGCATAGTGTCCACATTGGATCCTTCAGGCATATATATTACAATAAGCAGAGCAGGGCAAAAAGACACTGTGATTTTATTCCTGTCTTAGGGCCATATAAGGAGTAAGGTGAATGTTGCTTCATATGCTGTAGACATTTTGGGAGAGGAGAGCAGCTTGTATTTGTAATGTGGGGGATTCACTTTGGGGGCTTAGAAAATATGATCACCTGTGATACACATGAGTCCAGACATTTAGGCTTCATGAAAAATGGTAAAAACAGAACGGAATTGTGATTTTTTTTTTCTGCCTTCACTTCATGCCCCTTCATTGCTCTTTCTCTTTCTTGAGGGACTGTCAGGCAGGACAGAATCCTAGGGAGCTGAGGCATGGTAGAGGAGGCCACCATATTCCCCTCCCCAGTGGCTCCATCCTGGAGCCCCACAGAGTTTAGAAGGAACTCCTCACCTAAGGCTCCTTCACCGAGTTATGATTGCAAAGTGTCTCCATGCTGCCAGAGCGTCACAAGGCCCTCCTCCTGGTACCTTCTCTCCACTCGTCAGCCAGGAGACAAGTTATCTGACGTCTTGGTGGATGTGGAAATGGAAACACACAGACCACAATACCTCATGTTTGAAAATAGCAAGCACAGGTGTGCGCCTGTTGGAAGGGATAGTACTATCGTCACTCCGAAGGGCTGGTGAAGCTCTGAGGCCTCATCAGCCTAACTGTTATGATGTTAAAAGACTTCAAAGGCACCTCCAATGTGGAGTCCAAGTTGAGGATCGTGGCCTGGGCCTGTTCTTCAGGCCTGATCCACGATCCACAACAGATGATGGGATCGTAGACTCTAGATGCTTTACTTTGAAGGGCAGGTCCTCAGCTCTATTGAGTGACATAATCATGATGACATTCTCACCAAAGTAGGCTTGTCCCTCTGTATATGAGGAGAATTGGCTCTGGAATCTCCTTAGATACCAAAACTCAACCCCAGGGTTTTGGTCCCTTCTATGACAACCAGTATCTGTATAATAGATATGTAGTCTTTGCCCATGCTTTGAATCCCCTGTGTTTCTTAAGATTGCTCACTACAAAGCACTTTCTATTCTGTATTTATTATAGGAGTGGTGACAAATGAAATACTCTGTACATGTTCTGTGCAGATGCAAAATGTTATCAGTATTTCTAATAAGGGTTGTATGAGGAAGTCACAGGTCTGGGTGCTTGCCTGAACCCACCATTCAGTGGCCTCCAGCACACCCTCATCTAGGAAGTTTCTTTCCTCTGCTAATTGCAAAGCCTTAACGACAGGATGCCAATATGTTGTCTCTCGCTCCCTGTCCCTGCCCTGTTGTAACCCACTGTTCTCTTCCTTCCAGTGCCAGGACTACCGTGGTGGCTGGCTTACGGGTGCCCTGTGTGAGGACCTGTGTGTAGCTGGGGAACTGCTGTATCAGCGTTGCCTGTATTATGAGCGTGGCAAGAAGGTGCTGCAGGCCCAGTGGAGAGGACGGACAGTGGTCCTCAAATCCAAGAAGGAGGCTTTCTCCAGCTTCCCATCCCTCAACCTGCTGGAGGAGGAAACTGGGCCAGGTGCCCGGGCATCCCGAGGCTGACCTGCTCCTGATGGTGGCTGGGGAGGTGAAGAACGCACTAGGCTTGGAGCTGCCCAACATAGCATAGTTCATTTGTGGCCTGCAAGGCAGGGCCCTAGCTGGAGACAACAACTGGCCAGTGCATGGTCACTGCTCCAGCAAGAGGAATATGTGTACTTCAGCCTGCTGCCAGATCTGAGCCGCCACATCCTACCCGTTCTGGGATCTTGTGGTCACTTTTATGCAGTGGAGTACTTGGCTGCGGGTAGCCCGCACCACAGGGCTCTCTTCCCACTGGATGATGCTGGTCAGGCACAGGCTATTAGCCACATTGCCCTCAGCTTCCTGGACATGGTGAGCCATTTTGACAGTGACTTTGCCCACCGCCTCCACCTCTGTGATGTCAAGCCTGAGAATTTTGCCATCAAGAAGGACTTTACGGTAAGTGGAAACAGACTGCCCACTGTGGTAGAGAGAGACTCTGGTCTGTGTGGGAGGAAATGAGGCGTTGGCTTCCAGAAGGAAGCCAGGGTAACTGGGCAATTGTGGCTCCCGGTCACTCCGGTTCCAGACCATTTCCTTGCCAGGTTGACAAGAGGATTTATATAAATGCATCTTCTGCTTCTGGAATAGAAATTCAGTGAAGAAACACACAGGAGGTAGAGGCCAGGCAGGAAGAGAGGAAGGGACTCATTTTCATGAGGGCAACTCTGATGGCTAGTTAGTGCTAGCACAGGATCTGTGTGGTCTGTGGAGGGCAGGCTTCCTGGACTGCTGATGTCAGTGAGAACAGCCTCTAGGGCTGTTCTTCCAGGTTAGACTTTCCTTGTCCACAGCACCAGGATGCTGAGACAGTGCCTTCAAACATTGTTCTTCTGGAGAGAGTCTAGCCTGTTTCAAGTCTGCAATAGGATGTCTAGAGAGGTACGTGGAGTTCTGGTGTGCTAGCAGGGAGGAACCCCCATCCCAGGAGAGAGAGAATGTCTGATTCTGCACCTCTCACTGATGGAAGGTATGCTTTTATCCTCAACTCTGGGGCTCTACAGATGCACCAGAGATATGCTCTGGTGATAAGAGGTGGCAATAGAGACTTGTATGTTTTATAAGATGGTATCAGACTCCTTCTCCTCTTGGCTAAAAATAGTTCTGAGTCTCTTAACTGTGGTCTCACTGCCTCCCTGGTTAAGTGCTGGCCACCATGGGAAGTGGTGACAGGGATGCCTGTGATGTCATGGGCAAAGGGGGGCAGTGGGGAGGGCTGAACCCTGGTTACTCATTTCTGCGGTGACTTTGGTTCTTATTCAGCCAGTACGGCTCAAATCAAATTGCTCAGAGTGGAGCAAGCCTCTTTGTCCTGGTTAGGACATTGAGGGACAAAGTAAGTTGTGGGTCATGGGACTTCATGGCAGGCAGCACAGGATTGGCATTGACCTTTGAAAGCAGCTCGAAATCTAGGAAACTGAATTTGCTGTCCGTGTTGTGTGTAGTCTAGTCAAGCTTTGTTCTTTCCTCCACTGTGTCTTCCTAATGCCCTGCCCCTGGCTGCCCTGGAGGGGATGGAAATCCAGGGACATCTTTAAATGGGAAAATATGAAGCTGGACTTAGTTCTGGTGGGTTCCAGAAAGTTCTGCGAGGCTCCAGCAGAGTGTATATCCTGGGAAGGGCACTCTAGGGATACCCAATTCTGTATTATGTCCTTGCTCTGAAGTTATCAGTGCCTCTCACATGAAGCCCCCAATATAATATCCCTCCAGCTGCTGTTTTGGAGTGGATTACCCTTCTAGCTAAGGCTTCCCAACTTAGTGAGCAGAAGCATGCACTAGAAAGATGGGAAATTTCCCTCCACTTCCAAAAAGACTTGTCACAGTCACTTAAGATACGGATATAGCCATGATGAGTTCTCGGGACATAGCCGCCTGAGTCTTAAGGATATCGTAATATGGAATGCTGTCCTCTGGGTATGACATAGCCATTGTTCCCGTGAGCTCTCAATAACTGTGATAGCCAACAGGAAAAAAAACAGTATTGGGTTCATTAATGATCCACAGTGGAGAAGGGGAAGGAGCCCCTGAGGTATAGCTCTGTTATCATGAGGCCCCATGCCCCCTGATTTACTACTGGTTATCCTTATCATTACAGAACTCGCTAGCCACACACATTTCATTTTCTGTTGTACTTACTTATTTATTTTGTGTGTGAAAATCAAGAATGTCACAGCATATGCAGAGAGGTTCATTTTCTAGGAGTTTGTTCTGTCTTAATGCCATGTAGGATGAATCCAGGTCCTAGGTTTGGTGACAAGTGCCTTTACCTGCTCAGCCATTTTACCAGCCCCACAATGTAAATTCTCACACTGCACTTCAGACCTACTGAATCTGAGACTCTGGACAGGGTTAGGGAAGCACCTGTGATCCATCCAATACTCAGGAGGACCAAGGAGGGAAATAGTGAGTTCAAGGTCAGCCTGATCTACATGATGAGATTCTGTCTTCAGAGCACACAAGCAAGCTAACAGACCAGGCATCTTCTCGGTGGCTCGTCTGCTTTCAAGTTTGAGAATGAGTCCCTGCTAACCCCCTGCCCTGAGGAGAGGGAGGGGTCTTAGAGGTGAGGCAGGAGAATGGAAGATTTCAAGTCTCCCAGTACAGACCATCAGGCTTTATGCAGTACATGCGAATGAGCAACTGGGAACAGAAGGCGACCTCAAATCACACAGGCAGGTGAGATGCTTCCTTTCGAGAGAGAGGATTGTTCCCAGTGCTTCTAGTCTGAGAAGGTGTGAGCACAGGACACTCACTACATGGATCGTTTTGTGCAAGATGAAGTCTGTGATTTTCCTGGTGCTGAGAAATATAAAGAAGGATTTTATGTTTGTCTTGTTGCTATGCTGATTTTAGGCACACAGGAGCTGCAATTCATTCTGGACTACACAGTATAAATTAAAAGATAAATCTGACTCTCACTGGGAGTTGAAAGGAACCGTGTCATACACAGTACTGAGGAGGCGCACAGAAGCTGGGGAGTGTGCCAGAAATTCAAAGGGAGAATGGTCCTCGCCCTAATAATAAATCCTAAAGACAATAGGTTCATTAGCATAGCTCTCATTAATTAAAAAAATTAGAGTTATTTTATTATTTATGTGTATACCTGTTTGTCTGATATATGTATTTGTACCTGTTAAAATATTTTGCTGCTTATTTTATATATATGAACATTTTGCCTGCATGTATTTATGTGAACCATGTGTATGCCTGGTGCCCATAGAGCTTAGAAGAAGGCATCAGGTTTCCTGGAACTGGAATTGTGAATGTTTGTGAGCTACTGTGGGTGCTGGCAACCAAATCTGGGTCCTCTGAAACAGAAAAAGGTGCTCTTAGCTGACAGGCCATCTTTGAAGGCCCATTCTTCTTCTTGCTTATTTATTTTTTAATGTTTTTAGCCAATCTAGGTGATAAGATTAGTTACTGATTTTGACCAAATAATGAGACAGAAAAGATAAATTGTACAGGCTTGGGATGCAGCTCAGCGGTAGAGCCCTACCTGGCATGCCCAAAGCTCTGTGTTCAATTCTCAGCATGACAAAGGAAAACAGAAAGCAAAGCATCACTTTTAATTAGGGTTAGGGGTGTGGCTCGGTGGTAGAATGCTTGCCCAGCTTCTGTGCTGCTGCCCCTGGTTCCCACCCCAGGTGGGAAGAGGAAATGCTGGACTGGGGGGTGGGTAGGAAGGGCGAAGTGGGGGGTAGATATGATCGGACATATACATAGTGTATGTATGAAATCATCAAAGACTAAATAAAAAATATTATTAACAAACCTGAAAAAGTTCAACTCCCTCTAAACAAACCAGCAACAAGTTGCTTGCCATGCCAGAAATCAGCACTGGGCAAAGACCACAAACGAGGGAGGGCCTCTGTGCTTTGTTCTTGTTATTCTGTACATGTTTTAAATAATTTATGTCCCTTCCCGCTGATCTACTGATAATCCCCGGGAAGCCAGTCCACTCCTAACATTGATCCTGAGTGGGGGTGGGGTGGGGGTTGGAGGGTGGGGGGAACAAAGCAAACAAAAAACAACAACAGAAAATCAAAAGTAGAATCAGTGGACAAACCTTCTGAAGCCAGTGACACCGGCAAGTGAGCTGTCTCTGAGATGCTATAGGGGTGGGGGATGGCTGACATTTTCACAATAGCCTGTGAGGGCTTGTGGAATGTCAGTTCCATCGAAGATGTCACATTTTATAATGACTCCTTATCTCAAAGCTATCAGCTGTTGAACTTGGGCAGATTCCAGATTCTAGTAGATTGGAGTTCACCTTTTTCTTTTGGATCCAAGTGGTGAAGGGAAATCTGCATAATTTATAAGTCTGGTTTGTTTTTTTTTTGGTTTTTGAAGCCTGTTTGGTTGGAAGCCAGAAGGATAAATCTGAAATTCCAGCAGCCCCCTGATAGTGGAATTCATGGCTGATTTTGTGGGTTAGTGCTTATACATGCTGATTCTAATTTCAGCTGCCATTTTCCCATGACTCTCCTGACTGGTCAGTGGACTTGGGTACCAGATGTGTCATAAACAGAGCAGCCGTAATTGTTTATAGTCGTGGAGCTCAATCATCGGTCTCATAACATTTATAATCCCCACCCTGAGAGGTGTGGAGAAATGTGAAACTTAGCAGAATCAAATGGAATTCTTACAACAAACATAAATAAGTGGAAAGGTATGGGAAAGGGCTGTGCCTGATGGCTGATAGTGACTGTCACATGGATTCTGTCAAATCAGCAGTCTTTCACAGAAACCAGCAGAGTGTCAAAGGGAACATGTCTGCAAGGGCACAAGGACGTCTGCCCCACTACTATGTATTTACCTTGGACTGACACAAACCTTGTTGTTAATCATTGCGACCAAGGATTATTGTTTCAAAATCTCTGGTGATAACTCTCTTTTGTCTTATGTGTTGGGTTGTTCATACACACACACACACACACACACACGTGTGCGTGCGTGCACACATGCACACACACACATACACACACATGCACACACATGCACACGTGTGTGGCTGACATTTCCACAATGTGTGTGTGTGTGTTTGTATGTAGGCCAGTACACACAGGAACAGTATCCCTTTAAATCTTTATCATCATCATCATCATCACCATCATTTTAGATAGAATTTCCTACTAGACTGTACCTCAGCAAATATATCTGGCTGGTTAGCCACTGAGCCTCAGGGATCTATTTGTTTTTGTTTCCATAGCTCTGAAATTACAGTGCTTGTCTGTCTGTCTGTCTGTCTGTCTGTCTGTCTGTCTGTCCATCTATAAACATGAGTTCTGGGGACTGAACTCAGGTTGTCCTGCACTTTAGTGGTTGAGCTGTCTTCTCGGCTCCCTCATTTTTGACTCTAAAAGATTCCCCTCCCCCTGACCTCTTTAAATGAGCCTGTCTATATTTCACCTTGTCTTAGCATGGCAACACTGTGCTGTTTTATTCTCAAATATCAGTATTTTCTGGAGGAGCTTCTCAGATTGTTTTTGTTACTTATGTTAATACATGACAGACAGTCAAAAAGGAAACAGAAATAGAGGGCTGGAGCGATGGCTCAGTGGTTGAGGGTACCGGCTGCTCTTCTTCAGAACCTGATTTTAGTTTCTAGAACCCAGGTCAGGTGACCTGGTAGCACCTGTAGCCCAGCACCAGGAGAGCCAATGTTCTTTCAGCCTCACAGGTACTTGCATACATGTGGGGATATGCTTCAAATACAATAAACAGTCAGAGATATCAGAGGACAGATCAACCTCTTCCAATCTTTGTTTTTTTCAGACAGTTCTTTCTGTATAACAGTCCTGGCTGTCCTGGAACTTGCTTTGAAGACCAGGCTGGCTTTGAACTCACAGAGATTCTCTTATCTCTGTTCCCAAGTACTGGGACTAACAGTATGAGCTATGACTTCTTCTGCCTACTCTGTCTTTCTACTCCTGCCTTAAATACCTTCCTCAAATCAGTTAAGGCATGGGACCACCACTGTCTGCCTGGGAGCCTTGAACTCCTTCTGTAAACTAGGATGACCTCAAACTCTGATTTGATTGGATTAAAGGTGTAGGTCACCACTCCCGGATAATCCCTGTGCTGGGATTAAAGGTGTGAGTTACTACTGTCTGATCTTCCTAGACTGACTGTGGGTAGATCCCTTGGATATCTCCAACTGTTTTTATTATATTTGAAACATATCCCCCCATACATGTGGCATATATGCAGATAAATACATACATACACATTAAGTACAAATAAAAAACAAACTTAAAAAAAGAAAATTTGTACATATTTTACCTTTAAAGTCCAGAGAAGGTCCAAAGATAAAAGTGATATGGATAGTTACAGTCCCAAGTCCTAGGTTCAAATTAGTGACGTCAAAGGATTTTTTTACAGTAAAATTTTGGGACATGATCTATGATACCAGCTTGTGTCAAAGCATCTGTGAGTGCTCTGGGAAAATGAGCTGTTTCCCAGGGTATGGTCTGAGCATGGCTGCTGTGAGATGATCTTTCTCTATGCTGTCAATATATTTTGCTACCATTGGTTAACAAAGAAGATTTCATATCCCATGTCAAGACAGGACATAGCTAAGTGGAAAATCCGAGAGAGATAGAGAGAGGAGAAAGTGGGGTCACAGAAGACAAGATCCAGCCATCCAAGAAATAAGGTGTGACTGTACTAGTGAGCCACTAACCATGTGGTGATACATAGATTATTAGAAATGGGTTAATTTAGATGTGAGAACCAGCTAGTAAGAAGTCTGAGCTATAGACCAGTTTGTAATTACTATAAGCCTCTATATGTTTATTTGGGACCAAGTGGTTGCAGACACAAAAACTTTCCTACACTGGTAACAGGTAGACTAGATGGTCCCAGTCATGTGGACCCACTGGACTTCAGGACAGGAAAAGGAGCCATAAATGGGTTCCCCTACAGGGCTCAGGCTATTATTTGATTGCTGTCAATGATTTCGTTACTGCCATGTGCCTCTTTGATTTCAGGTAGTAGCTATCGACGTAGACATGGCGTTTTTTGAGCCTAAGATGCGGGAAATCCTTGAGCAAAACTGCACAGGAAATGAAGATTGCAATTTCTTTGACTGTTTTTCCAAGTGTGATTTGCGAGTGAACAAGTGTGGAGCCCAGCGTGTGAATAGCAACCTGCAGGTAAACAGCCCTGAGAGCCAGGGGAGATGACATTTGTCTACATGCCTCTGGGCTCATTGTCATTTGTGTTTGCATGCCTCTGGTTGATTGTATTCCACCAGGGCAGGATGGGAGAGTTCTTTGCCACTATGTGTTTTTTATTATCTGAGTGGTGGTTGTGGAGGTCTGTGGGGATATGTTTCAAATTTAATAAAAACCAGTCTGAGATATCAGAGGGATCTCCCCACAGTCAGTCTAGGAGGATCAGAGAGTGGTAACTCACACCTTTAATCCCAGCACAGGGAGCACAGGGAGTATTCTGGGAGTGGTGACCTACACCCTTAATCTAATCAAATCAGAGTTTGAAGCTAGTTCAGTTTACAGAGGGAGTTCCAGGCTCCCAGACAGTGGTGGCCCATGCTGTTAGTCCCAGCACTTGAAAGGCAGAGGCAGGAGGATTTCTATGAGTTCAAGGCCAGCCTGGTCTTCAAAAGAAGTTCCAGGACAGTCAAAACTGTTACACAGAAAACTCTGTCTCCATAAAACAAAAATAAGCAAAGCCCCGAAGAGACGGCTCCATCCTCTGATATTCCAGACTGGTTTTTATTAAATTTGAAACATATCCCCACAGAGGTCTGTCCTAGCCCAACTAGCTGCAGCCCGCTCCCTCTCCCAGCCGCTCTTCCCAAGGCCGCTTCGGGTTCTAGCAGGGGGGATGTAGCTACTTGCATGCTATTGGTTGAAGAATGGTCTTCGGGAAGGTTGACCAGCTTGCAGCAGCAAGCAAAATGCACACTGGGTTCCAAAATAGGAAGGGGACACTTGCCTATCCAGCCAGATCAGCCACCAGCCTTGGTGATCCACAAGGGGGCATGTTCTTAGCCAAATTATGCTCCCACAGAAAATCTGCTCTTCCTGCCAGTGTCTGTAAATTCTCACACACAGTGAGAACCAGAGCTGAGTCTAACAGGCTGAGACCCATGATGCGAGGCTCCGTGATGAGGTGGGCTTTAGAGGTGCCGTCCCAGCCCTTCTACGTGGAGTTACCCCTTGATGGATCTGTCACAACCCTGTCTTTGAGCCTGTAGGCAATATGGTTTTCACGTGAGTCCCCACCATCTTTGATCTCATCCACACGTCTTGTATTAAGAGAAGCCATGGACTGGCAAAAATGGCTGGTAAATTGTGGGTAAAGTCACTGGCCAAGCCCAATTCTTTGGTTTTGACTCCTGGAACTCGGTGGAGAGAACTGACTCCTGCAAACTGTCCTCTGTACACACACATATACACTCCAATATACACACAAACACACACATACACACACATAGACACACACACACCACACACATACACACCTCCTAACAGACACATACACATACCATACACACTACACACAGGCACACACACACACAGATGCACAGACACATACACACACATACACACACACCACACACATACACACCCATACACACAGACATATACACACACTACACAAAGACACACAGGTACACAGACACACACACCACACACATACACACACTACACACAGACACACACATACACACCCATACACACAGACATATACACACACTACACACAGACACACAGGTACACACACACACCACACACATACACACACTACACACAGACACACACATACACACCCACGCACACAGACATATACACACACCACACAAAGACACACAGGTACACAGACACACATACCACACACACTATACATAGACACACACACACACAGACACACACACAGAGACACACACACACTGTACATATTAAATAAATGTAAACAAAGAGACAGACACTAAGGTTATATCCTTAGGACACAGATGGCTCTTAGAGATTCATTCAGAAGTGAGTGGAACCTTGAACCAAGAAAACTGGCAGGAGAGGACAGGTACAGATGACGAAATCCGAACAGATGGAGGAGTTAGAAAATGATTTTATCTCATAATTTAAAGACATAATTAAAATCATGCTAATTAAAAGTCAACAACAACATGCCTTTGCCAGTTGGGAATAGTCACTAAATGCTATTCATTAAGAGCTTCGGAGAGCTGATGAGTGTCTCCACCCTTAGCGTGATGTTACGCTGTGGCTCTGCAGCAGATGTGGACACATTCATCTCTATGCATGATTGTTGTCTTTGAATAAAGATACAGAGATGAAAATATGCTTTCTTTGTGATTAAGTATAAAACACTATACAAAAAAAACCCCATCAGGTTATAAATAAGCATTTATGTTATGATGCCATGTTTATTAAATATTTTATCAGAGAGACAGGTGCACTTTACTGTGTAAGTCAGCTTCCAGTCACTGTGGCAAAACACTTGGTTTACTCAGTTTATAACAGGGGAAACTTAATTTGGGTCAGTGGTGGAGCTCAGTGTCCTGGCTGGGGTATGTGACAAAGAAGAGCTGTTTACCTCATGCTGATGGGCAAACAAACAGGAAGAGAAAGACCTCCAATCCAGGATCCTTTGCAAAGCACAATGACCTCACTCACTCAATCTCTTCACAGCTCCACCACATCTTAATAGCAGCATAGGCTTCAGCATATGGGCCTTTGAGGTACACTTAAGATGTAATCCGTTTACATGTCTGATAAGTTCAGATTGAGTTTCTGAGAACATTCAGAGAAGCCATGTGCTTTCAGGGTAACCCAGCATCGGAGCTTGTTACCCAGCAGATGTCTGTCTGCTGTACAGGACTGACGCTATGGTATATTTTACATAGGAAAAGGGTGATTTAAAAAAAAACAAAACACCTTTGCAAGGAGGGGGATATATAAATCAAAGGTTGGGTTCTTTTTTTGGTGGGGTTTTTTTTTGGGGGGGGTTTGGGTTTTTGAGACAAGGGTTCTCTGTGTAACAGTCTGGAGCTCACTTTGAATAAAGCTACTTCTTGAATGTGAAGGTGTTGGGTAAATGAGGCTGACGGAAGCCTGGGAAAGGACAGTTAAGTGACTGTGTCTTTGGGGATCTCAAAACCTGTAGGTAGGTAATGTGTGGAGAACAGCTTCTGTTCTTCACTGGGTGTTTCTAGCAGGAAAGACTATAGAATCATGGCTTCTTTTTCTTTCCCCCAAACGCAGCAGTTCAAAAGCTCCTTACAGGGTCTTGTACCTTCACAGATTTCCCCTGCAATATATGTTTCCTCCTGGGCCTCCAAGGACTATAAAGATAAAAACTCACACTTACCTGCTACTTTTAATAATGTTCTGTTGATTCTCGGGCTACTGCTGCAGGAAGTTATTGTTGTTATTACCCTCCTGTGAGTGGGTCAGTCCCTCTAGATGGGGAACAGAGTGAACATGCCCTTTGCCCTGCCATGGGCCAGCTTCTTTCTCAGCAGCTCCTACCTATGATTCTGCTGTGAAATGTGCTCCTTATGGAAATGTGTTCACTCCTTTCAGATCTGCGGAGGGGCTAACTCGGAACATGGTGATTGCTGCCTGTGA
The DNA here is from genome assembly GCA_033318265.1 of Phyllotis vaccarum. Taxonomy (NCBI): domain Eukaryota; kingdom Metazoa; phylum Chordata; class Mammalia; order Rodentia; family Cricetidae; genus Phyllotis; species Phyllotis vaccarum. The sequence continues at coordinate 4,854,604 of JARWLC010000009.1, read as the reverse complement.
CTCAGCTCTGCTTTTTCTTTGGAAATATGTTTAATCCTTTTTGAAGCATCACCCAGAATTTTCTCCCTCTGCTTTGGGGCTGAAAATGGAATTTTTCTAGTTCAGAGGGAGGAAATCTGCTCTTGAAGACATACCCTGTTCCCAGTGTGAATGGTTGAAGGTTTAGGCAGGAAACTCCCTTTCAGTGTTAAGGTTTTCTCTGTAAGGGTTCCCCGAAGAAGCAAGGAAAGGGTGTCCTTGAGACCTAGGAGATATCAAGAATGACTCGCTTCCATGAGTTAACCTCTCACTTCTCCCCCCAGGTCATCTGTGACAAAATATTTCGACACTGGTTCTCCTCAACTCACAGGAGCCCCGCCATCTCGCCCCAGCTCCGGCTGCAGCTACAGCAGACTGTTCAAGAATGTGCTCACCATGGAGGCCCCTCTAGGAGCTCCTGGACTGCATCCTCCAGTATATTCTGGAAGCTTCGATGGCTCCTGCAGGCCACTCTGAGAGAGCTGCAGGAGGCAGGAAAGTAGCTGCTTTCTTGCCTTAATCATCGAGTGGACAAAGGAAGTAACCTTCGAGTGATTTCTTCTGTAGCTGCTATGCAATGCGCTGTCTGTGCCACCGGCATGGTCTTCTGACAGCACAACTGACTTCCCCTTCTGTGACTGTGATGAGGAGCACACTTGCTCCTGCCCAGCTTGGTTGGATCTTATTTTGTGCTGACTTCTGTCTTGTTGCTCTCTCGGAAGTGAGCAAAGGGTAGAGCTTCAGGGTAGCTGACTTGTGGAGCTGCCAGTGTGCCATCCTCTGAGGAGTGTAAGCTTACTTCACCATTAGAGACAAAAGGCTCCCTGTTAGCCATTAGCAAGCTAAAATGTGAATGTGAGCATACAGATGAGTGTTTGCAAATAAGTGTGTGCATATGTGTGCACCCACGAGTGTGTGATCATGTTTCTGTATATAAATGTGTACTGTGTATGTTAATGTGTGTAAATACACATGGGCTTGTGTGTACATGAGTGGTTTGTACATATATTATCACAATTATGAGTGTTCCTGCATGTGTGTGTATGCACATGGATGAGTCAGTCTACCTGTGAATCAATGTGAGCACACCCAGGGGTGTATCCCTATACAGGGGTGTATATATATATGGAGCTGAGTAAGTGGGTGGGCATGTAGAGTCTTTGTGGAGAGGTGGCTTTCTAAATGTGTCCTTTAGGAATCTTGTTGACAGAGATGCGTTACTTTTCTCTTGTAATTAAATGCAATAAAATGTAGTGTCCTTAGGAGCATGACTTGTACTGGATAGTATCATTTTGTGGAATTTTAGAGAGCACTTTACCATGCATTGCAATCTTCCTTCTGAGCAGGGACCATGTGTCTGCAGAATGCAGTGAGTCTTACCACCACAGAGACAGTTTGAGGGCTAGGGTGAGCTATGACCACAAACAACTAGGCAACAGTTCCTTTGTGCCAACTGATTAAAGACCTGGCTGTAGGCATCAGGATGTGGTGCCATGTGCTCTTTGGTGGACTTGATGAAGGCCTTCTGCAATGGCAGATGCACACAAAGCAGGTCAAACTCTACCTTGTACCCTAACAGAGAGTACTGGGTAGCACAAGCAAGCCTTGTACTCAGCAGGATCTTGCTTCTGTTTGGAACAGGGGCCCTGGTTTCTCAATGAACCCAAACCTCTATTTAAGACACAGGAAAAGGGGACCCGAGAAAGATGTGATGTCTGAGCATGGATATGGAAGGTGTGCCGGTGGCTTACAAGGATAAAAGGACAAAATATGACGTTTTAAACATGTACAAAATGATAACACCTCACCTTGTTCTCTTCACATAACACCTCTAATCTAGAGAACTGCCCCTCTAACTCCTGGGCATCTCTTCTCAGGACTGCACCCAGGCTGTACCCTGCTGACCCTGAGAGGACATAGGAGGCACACAGGTCCTGATGCTGTCATCCTGAAAGCTGTTTGGAGAGCGTGTTTCCTGCCTTTTCTGTCACCTCACTCTACCCACTAGCAGTGAAAGCTGATCTTCTTAAAGGGTATCCTCCATTCCATACCCGAAGACTTGCTTTCAGTCTGTGGGTCACTCTGTAGCAGAAGTAAGTGGAACCCCAAGGTGCTCATGTCTAGGCTAGCAGGGTCTCCCACACAGAAATGTGGCCTGGCCCGCAGAGCAAGGCCCCCATTTCCCAGGAGGACCTGAGGCAGATGTTCCTCTGCTGGGCAGTTCTATACAGTGGAGGCGTCAGAGGGAGGAGGAGGGGTGTGAGATAGCCCAGGAGCCCAAAGGGAAGTACTAGGATTCCTTTGGGGGCTTAGGTAGGTACTTGTGATTTGACACTTTGTCTCTGCTCTGGGAGTCAAATGAGTGCACCCTAGAGTGACAGAAGCGACTGGCCCTCCTAGTGGCCCTAGCCTACTGGCCAAATAGAAAAGAATGATTTTGTTAACATAGGAGACTATGCAATATATAATCACCCAACACTGTAGCAGCCCTTTCTACTTGGTTTTAGCTACCCATTAACACACACACATAGTATGGGGGTGGATATATTGTACCCTGTCTCGAAACAACGACAAAGAAGGCTGGAGAGATGGCTCTGTCCTCTGACATTCCAGACCAATTTTATTAAATATACAATATATCACCACACACAGGCGCACAGACACAGACACACACACACACATACACACAGACACACACACACTACCTGCTTGAGGATTCCTTTTAGGTAGTGGTTCTTTTATTTAAGATTTATTTTTTCATTTCACACACCAACCACAGACTCCTCTCTCATCCCCTCCTCCTGCTCCCCTAGCCTTTTCTCCAGTCCTGCCCCTTCTTCTGATAGGATAAGACGTCCCACTGGGAGTGAGGAAGGCCTGGTACATTCAGTTGAGGCAGGTCCAAGCCCCTCCCCCATGCATCAAGGCTGAGCATGGCATTCCACCATCGATAATGGGGTTCCAAAAAGCCCTTGCATGAACCAGGGATAGATCCTGATCCCACTGCCAGGGACCCCTTAAACAGACCAAGCCACACAACTCTCTCTCTTGTGTAGAAGGCCTGGTCTGGTCCCACATAGGCTCCACAGCTGTTGCTCTGAAGTTTGTGAGTTCCCACTAGTGTGGCTCAGTTAGCTCTGGAGATTTCCCCATCATAATCTTGACATCCCCCTATCCCGCTCATATAATCCTGCCTCCCTCCCTTCAGCTGGACTTCCAGAGCTCAGCCTGGTGCTTGGTTGTGGATCTCTACATCTGCTTCCAAAAGTTACTGGATGAAGGCTCTATGATGACAGGTATTCACCAGTCTGCTTACCAGCGTAGGCCAGCTCAGGCCCCCTCTCTGCTGTTAGTATACAGTCTAAGCTGGGGTCATCCTTGTAGATTCCTGGGAACTTTCTAGCACCAGGTTTCTCCCTAACCCCATGATGTCCCCTCCATCAAGACACCTCTCTCATTGCTCTCCCACTGCGTCTTGAGGTCAGCTGATTCCCAGTTTTCTAACAAGTTGCCGTATTAACTTCAAAGTGGCTGTATAAGTTTACACTCCCACCAACAGTGGAGGAGTGTTCCCCTTGCTCCACATCCTCTCCAGCATAGGCTGTCATCTGTGTTTTTGATTTTAGACATTCAAGGAGTGGTTCTTAAACTGTGCTGAAATTCATTTTTTTAATTGTTTAAACCTTTAAAAATACCGCTTTTATATACTATAATAAACAAATATGGTATTATAAGTATTTAGTTTAGTTTAGTTTTGTCTTGTAGTACTGGGGGCTGAGTATAGTACCTTTGGGCAAGTTAGGGAGGGATGCACCACTGAGGTATGAATCTATCCCATATTTAATATTTTTAAAGTAATGAATGAGACTGGTTATTGCTAATCAAACTGAGTAACAACAATATTCACGAGGAGAAAAATACTTGTTTTAATAATACTCATAACAGACAAAGCCCTGTTGTAGTAAAAAATTTCTGTCCTGCCAGAATACTTGGCAGCTACTTTCCGAATAATTGACTCAGAGGCTTAATATTATAGTAATTGCTGGACCAGTAGCTCAGGTTTATTGCTAACTAGTTCTTACACTTAAATTAACCCATATTTCTTATCTGTTTGGCCACGTGGCTTGGTACCTTTTCTTAGTCCAGCATGCTCGTGCTGTTTTCTCTGCATCTGGCTGGTAACTCTGTCTCTGCCTTTCCTCTTCCCAGAATTCTCTTAGTCTGGTCACCCCACCTATACTTACTGCCTGGCTATTGACCAGTCAGCATTTTATTAAACCAATATAAATGGCAAAGCTTTACAGTGTACAAGAGCATTATCCCATATCACACTGTCTTTAAAAGTTTTGCCCTAATTAAAACCAGCCTGTTTTACTCCAAATCTTTTGGTCACAAATCAGTTTTTAAAGTTTATCCTGGTTAGCACTAACATGATCTTTTGATGAAAAGATCCTGGACTCACATGTCTGTTGACTTATGGCTGACACATAAGAACAGTTTTCCTGTTCTCCTTCATGAACATCACAGGCTATTTGAGTTCCTGGATACCCGAGCTGGCCATTGAGTGGGTGTCTTGCCCATGTCACATTACAGTGAAAATAGAAATATTGCTAACACTGCTGAATTCTCAACTCCTCACAGAAATTAAGACACGGACACTTCTCAGGCAGGCCTCCTCTTAGATGTCTAGCAGGCTTGTCCTACCCTATGCTTCCACCCCACTTGCTAGTCCTGGAGCACCCAGAACACATGGCCAGGACAGCACCATAGCCACTAGAATAGGTGGCTATTCTAAAACTTGACTGAGAAGCTCTTCCTTGAACAGCTGGAGGTGCTGAAACTTTCTAAAACCAACATTAGAGAATTTCATATTGCTGTCCTGGTGGCCCGTAGTCAGTAAGCAAATGCTGCTCTGGTTCTGACATCCAGCAGATGCATGTGAGAAAATGCTTCATTCACTTGGCCTCTCTGGTGGGTGTGTGGGTGTGTGGGTGTACACCTGTGATCTTATTACATAGAAAGGAGAGGGTGAGGAGACTACAGATTTGAGGCCAGCCTGAGCTACATGGTGAGTGTGAAGCCAGTTAGAGCTGTACAGTGAGTTCCAGACTAGCGACATATTCAGACCGTGTCTTAACAAACACACAAAACCAAAACCCAAAACAGAACAAAAATTCCTCTAAGGAGTCTCTGCTGGTGAGAGAGCGGAGTGAAAATGTCTGCATTGCAGCAATATGTCTACATCTTTGGTGGATTTCCTGTGCTTAGACTTTACTCATTTCCCATCAGGCTCCCTTTTCAACAAAAATAACTATGTGTGATGGCTATTATTTGTAGTCACCGTGACTACATCCGAAATTAACTAAATTCCAAGAGGCTGGGTACACCTGTGAGGGATTTTTCTTAATTAAATCATTTGAAGTGGAAAGACCACCTTTAACCCAGATCCTCTGAGGTGGGAAGACACACGATTAATCTGGACCACACCTTCTGCTGGCAGCCTTTTTATGAAGGACATGGAAAAAGGAAGCTTTTGCTCTTTGCCTGCTTGTTCTGAATCTTACTGGTAAGTCCTTTACAAAAGGAGAATGAGTGTAGTGTCACCTGTAGCTCTTGTACTTGGCCTTCTGGGTGGTGATGATCAGTGGGGAAGTGGAGAGAAACACTCTTTGCTAAGAAACAGATCCTTTTTATTTCCACTTTCCAGTGAGTGTTGGCCTTCAGGGTACATCGCTGCCTGCTGATTGTGTTAGAGGGATCTTAACGGAAAGAAAAGCCCATGTGGGCTTGTAGTTTCCAAGGGTTTGTTTAGCCCGTGCTTGGTAGGTCTGGTTGCCTGTGGCAAGTCAACACATCATGGTGGGGGCACGGGGCAGAGGAGACGCTACGTGAGAGCAGAGGAAGGATGGAGAGCAGGAGGGAAGGAAGAGAAGGTTATATGTATCCTTCAAGGGCATGCCCTCAGTGACTCTAACTGGCTCTACCTGCTGGCACAGCCACCTCCTCACAATAGCACCAAGCCTCTCCTACATGAGTGTATGGGGGGCATGGCAGATCTAAGCCATCACACTTTGATAGCTTCTTTTTGAGATGGTGTAATAAGGGACTGTCTGCCCCCAGGCTGTGTCCTCGCCCTTCCTGTCTGGTTTTCAGTTTCAGGTATATGAACATGCTTCTGAACAATAGTCCTTCCCTTCGGACTTAAAGCTCACGTGGAAGAAATTCTATAGCTGCCTCTGACCTTGGTCCTGCTCCTTATAATTTTTTAGGAGGAATGTTTTTTACTTTAACAAATTGCTGAAGCTGAGCTTCACTAGAAATGCTCATTAGAAAAAAAAATCTCCATTTTCCCAAATTTCAGAAGACCTGGAAAGATGGCTCAGCCAGTAAAGGCACATGCTACCAACCGTGACCACCAGCTTTGATCTGTGGAACCCGTAAGTATTTGTTCCTCAGGTGAAAACCCATCCAGATGGCAAACGACTTTAGAAGAGTAGGAAAGTGGGTTTGCAGCCTTTCTCCTGAAAGTCTCTCAATGTGAATTTTGTTTTCTTTTTGTTTTGTTTATTTGGTTGGTTGGTTTTATATCCAGAAATAAGATTATTCATCTTGAATTTTCATGAAAACCATAGCTTCCAATAGTTGTATTATATCCTATAAAGATTATCTTACAGGGCCTGGAGAGATACCTCAGCATTTAAGAGCACCTGCTGCTCTTGCAGAGGTGCCTGGTTAAGTCCCCTCCTCCCACTGTGGGTTCCAGGTATGAGGATGTGGGCAGGCTTGGTTGTGTCAGGTCCAAACAAACTCCATTTCCCCAAATTCTGACAGTTAAACAAAAGCCAGCAAACCCAGGAACTTGTAAAGCTGGTTCCTCTCTACCAACAGAGCCATTTCCCTTATGAGGAGACAGATGGCTATCCATGGTTGATGAGAATATCAAAGCACATGCTGGCCTCCAGGCTCCCTCAGAATTACAAGTGCCTGTTGCACATTTCGGAGTCCATGTTGGCGTCTTGATTCTTCGTGGTTCTTTTCGCCCCCTCCTTTACCTTAAACTTCCCCAGTTTGTCTCTGTCTTCATCCCTCACTCCTACCCACCCCCTCTGCTTCTCTCCTGGCCAGGTCCACTCTGCTGGAAAGTCTACTACTTTCTCCTCTTGCTCTGGACTCCTTCAGATGCCTCTGGATGGTCTCTCTCTCATATCTACAATAAAATCCGTCTTAACCTTACCTCGGAACAGTCCTGGAGACACTTTCTACAGATAGCATGTATTTTACCAGCTGAGCCATTTTTCCCACTCTGCTGTAGCATTTCTAATGAAGCTCAGCTTCAGCAATTTGTTAGAGTAAAAGACACGGTTTCTAAAATGTAAAAGGAGCAGGACAATGCAAATAATAAATTTATCTTATAAGCAAAAACCTATGAGATTACTTCTGCATATTTTTCTTTTGTAACTGGATTTCTTGGTTCTTGAATGTGAAGTTGTAGATGACAATGTTGGGTGACAATATTAAAAGGGGTTCTGTGGTCTATGCCACACTGACTCCTAGCACATCCAGAACACTTAACATCCTGCATCCTCATAACACTGCGAACTTTTTCAGCAGCTCCAGGATCCCTTCAGGAAGCTCTGACCTCCTTCTTGCTGTGTCTCCCCCCTTGCCTTGCTGAGGACACTGGTGATGGCAGAATTCCTGTGATTTTTCCTGCTTCTGTCTCCAAGGCCATCGGAGAAGACCTGAATGTTTCTGCTCGAGCAGGGCCACGGTTTCTTCTCTTTAAAAACACTTTTCCAGGTGTGGAGCTCAACTTTGTGAGAACATATAGAAAGAGAGAGTCTGTGCAGTTGCAGGCTAGCCTCAGACTCCTGGGCCTGCCTTCAGCTTCGGGCTCTTCCACCGTTCTGAGCCTCCTGTGGTGCCACTTTCTTCTCTTTGATCAATCTCCCTTTCATGCTGTCCAGTGCCCTGGTGATTCTTTGAAGACGGAGAAATGAAACCAGAGTGAACAGTATAAAAGGTTGAACAATTTTGAGAAAGCTATACCATTGGCAGCTTTAAATTGGTGCTTTTGATCAATTTCTTGCTTTTATTGTAAACTTTTTTATGCTGAATTATAAGCTTGGCTAATTTTTTTCTTAAAACATTTGCTGGAATCATCTGTAGGCCAATTATTCTCCAAATCTTAGTTATTATAGGCACAAAGAAACACTCAAAAGCCTCACCCAGAAACTAGGTAGTAGTATCAAAAGGTGGACACCTCAGGGTGGTTGTCTGTGGGAGGAGTGAACAGTGCCCTGGGAACAGCACTCCTTCCTCAACCACCCTGGGTGGTTTGAATGGCAATGCCCATCCTAGGCTCATACATTTGCATGCTTAGTCCCCCAGCTGATGACTTGTTCTGGAGGATTAGGGGCTGTGACCATGTTGCAGATGTGTCACTGGGGGTGGACTTTGAGGTTTCAAAAATCCATGTCCAGGCCCAGTGTCTCTCCTTCTCTGCCTGCTCTTCTGCATCTGTTCCAGTAACTGCCTGCTTCCCATCATGATGATCATGTACTGACCCTCTGAATCTGTATGCAAGCCCGAAGTAAATGCTTTTGTGAAGCGTTGCCTTGGCCATGGTGACCAAGGTAGCCTCTACCCCACATCCTGCAGGCCTCCAGTCTTCTTTCTGTTGAGTGTCTTGTGTTGAGAGCTTCATCCTCAGCTTCAAGATCCAGGAAGGCCAGTGAGGGAACACCGAGAAGCAGCCTATAGACTGCACTTTGTGAGCACACATTTAGGGGAGTGTGAAGGTTTGTTGCCTCTGAGGGTTTTGTACAAAAGGACAATTTTTGTAGCAATGGTTGAGGTAAAAGAGATAGAGCCTTGTACCTGAAGAATGAAGTCATAGCCTATTTTCCTTGTTCTGGTGTCAAAGTAAACATGATACAAGATCTGCCACTTCTCCAGAGGATTGTGAAGCCTCCTGCTTACTTACTCTGTTAGGTTTCATCCCACCATAACAGGTCATGCCTACGATCTCAGGCAGTGACAGTACTGAAATGCTGGCTGTGGAGGCTCATGCCTTTAATCCAGCACTTGGAAGATCTGGGGACAGACTGTACTACATAGTGAGTTACAGGCTAGTCTGGGATATAGAGTGGGGCTGTCTGAGCAAAGCAAACCAAAATGTAATGGGAGACCTTAAACCTAAAGTCTCTGTCATAAGCAATAGACAGAGATCCACCCAAAGACCTGTATTATCTATGTTCTCACACTCACATTCTACATGTGTGTGTACTCATGCTAGCTCTCCCTCTCCCCTCTCTCTCCTCTCTCTCTCCTCCTCTTTTTCTCCCCCCTCTCTCTTTACTGGCTATTTGAAATAATATCAGGTCAAACTGTGTCCACAATGAATGGACCCTGAGCCTGCCCCTGACTTCCCTCTTCTCTTACTTAGCTCACAATGCTCTTCTCAGGGCAGAGGATCATGAGGGCAATCACCAGAAAGATTCCCAAGGCTCAGGCTGCTGAGAGTACTATCTAGAAGCACTGTTGGTGCAAATCTTAGCTCTAGTCAGCCAGGAATAAAGGCTTAGGTGTGTGCAAGCATGTGCTTAGGAGAGACAGTAATGTGCCAGAGCAGTACAGCCTGATGACCAGGTGACATGCACTCAGAGGCCTGAAGGAATAGAGAGCATGCATTTCCCAGCCATGTTTCTGCTTGGATGCCTGCCTGCATGTCACCACACACAGACTGGGCATGCTTAGCAGACTACTGTGGTGATTTGCAAAGCCCTTCCTATACCCCACCTCCATGTTTAAAAGCCAGTGTTCTACCAAGTTTTTGGCATCTTCTCATGACACCATAGGTCCCAGGTATGTTAGCACATTGTCTCATATTGCTTTATCACTGAGCATGGGTCAGGCATGAGCATGCCATAGGTATGCCATTGTGAATCATAGTTTTGCCTACAAGAGATTTTTGACTTCTTCTAAGGGCATTAGCAACTGTGCCCCCTTGCCCAAGGTAATGAATACCCATTCCCTCTGCCTTGCAGCTTTCCGAGGTTGGAGTACTGATCCTGAGATGGTGTAGTGGTTTGAATAGAAAAGGCCCACATAGACTCACATGTTTGAGTGCTTGGCCCACAGGGAAAGGCACTGTTAGGAGGTGTGGCCTTGCTGGAGTGGGTGTGGCCTTGTTGGAGTGGGTATGGCCTTGTTGAAGGAAATGAGTCACTGTGGGGATGGGTTTTGAGGTCTCAGCTGCTCAAGCTAGGTTTAGTGGGGCATTTACCTCTAGCTGCCTGCAGATGAAGATGTAGAACGCAGCTCCTTCTCCAGCACTGTGTCTGTCTACACGCTACCATGGCAATGATGGACTAAACCTCTGGAACTGTAAGCCACCCCAGTTAAATGTTTTCCTTTATGAGTTGATACGGCCATGGTTTCTCTTCACAGCTATAGAAACTCTAAGACTGGAGCTCTAATTAGTGAAATTACTGAAGATCCTAATTAGTCTTAACAATAAAAACCTGGAGGGGCCTAAATTCTGTCTCCACTTACTTTATATTCCTATCTCCACCTCACTAGTGCTAAATTAAAGGTGGGAGCATCCCAAGGCCTGGGATCAAAGATGTTAGCCACCACCACCCAGTTCTCTTTTAAAGTGGTTCATCTCCTACAACCCAGGGTAGCCTTGAACTTCTAATCTTCCTGCTTCCTCCTCCAAAGTGCTGGGATTAAATTTGTGTGACACCACTGCCTGGCTTCTATGCCTAACTAGTGGCTAGCTCTGCCCTCTGATCCCCAGAAAAGTTTTAATTGTCAGAACACAAACATTTCATACAACAGTAAGACAGATGGTTCCCTTTCTGAGGACTGTATGGGGTAAGTGGGAAGGAGGGGGACGTGTGATTGGTATGTAAAATAAAAAACTAATTTTAAATAAAAAACTTAAAAGAATGTTTCATATATGACTGCAGGTAAATATTAGACACATAGACTATAGAAATAACCTCATTCATTTCTTTGGTTTCTTAAGTAATCTTTAGTGATTACTTGAGTACAAATAGGTCTATAAAACTATTTTTAAAACATTGTTATATATCTGCCTATCTCTATGTATAGATATATGGAGACAGATAGATAAAGATATATTTTGTTAGAAATGTCACATCTGCTATAGAAATGTGGTCTGACAAGGGACTGGAGACAAATGTCCTCACAGTATCCAACTTGTCACAAATGTAAAATTCAACATAAGCCACTGGGAAACAGTGGATGCTACGAGTCAGTCCTGGTAAGAAGTCGGGTATTTGGTTCTTTTATGCATGTTTACCCGCATTGACCGCCTCCCCCAGTGTTAGCCCATCCACATCATGTGGTGATGCTCAGTTAAAATGTCTACACTTAAATCTCAAGTGATTGTTCTGATCTCTAACTACTTAGGATCATTTCTTGGCTCATGGTTGGATTTACCTGGGGTCCAAAGACTATTTAATAAAACAGCAAGGTCAGCCTTGTTTTCTTGAAATGCTTTGAAAAATTACAGTTGTTACCATGACTTAGAAATACATCATCAAAGATAACACCAGCTCTAGAATATTGGCGCACACAAGCAATTTGGTGTCTTCTCTAAAGCTGATTGTTTCTGTTCCAGAGCTTGTGACTTTATCAAATCATATCATTCAAATTCATATTTTTAGTTTATTGATGGCTGTGTAGCTTCCCCAGTACAATTTTGATCTTTTTGTTTCCTACATTAAATACTAATAGATAGAAATTTTAATTTTGATTCATTATTATTAAAACTAATGTAAAAGTCAAAAATATTTAGAGTACTCACAATGTGTACATGTACATAATTAGTGGATCAGTGTTTTAAAACAAATAATACAAATTTGTTAGAAAAGAAAATAAAGTAGTTCAAAACAAAGCTACAAGGCTCTTAAGGGTGTACCCAACCCCACCCCACTCCACCCCAAAGAACATCACGATTGGGCTTCTTTCAAAGATCGCGAAAAGAAAATGAAGTCCTGAGTGAATGTGTATCGACAGGGGCACAGCCTTGTCAAAGACTCCAATGCCTTCAAATTATGGGAATGCCTGGTTCTAGTGAACAACTGGTCCATGTGTGCAGAAACTAGCAAGCACGGCTTCCTCCTCCCAGAAGATTGCAACTGAAGACAGCCCCCCTACCTCTTACCTCTACAACAAACCACCTCCTTGCCTGAGTTCCTCATCCGCAGCTGGTGATGTGTCTCTGTCTGAGCACATGGCCCACCTGATCCCAGCTTTTCTGTAGAAGTGTTTGTCCTTTCTTTATTCCGATGTCATGCCAGGCGGGTGAATTTCCTAAACCACTAGATCACAGTGAAAGATTCTGCCCAGTGTCTTCCTCCAATCTTATAATTTTCCAGGAGGAAAACCCAGAGTTTGGAAAAACGCACTGATTGGAAACAAGTATTTTGGCTCTGAGTCCTGACCCAAAGAAGCTGAGTTACTAGGTAGCTCCTTCATGCTCTTTGGAGGCTCTAACCACCCAGCTCCCTCCCCACCACCTTCATCTTCAGCAGCCTCTGCTCTGCAGCTACAGAGGACAGGAGGGATTTCCACACAAACAGGCAGCTGTCCCAGCATCCAGGTATCAGTCCAGCTGACCTGTAGCTTGGGAGCTCAGGCATAGAAAAAACCCATAGTCAATAGGACTTTAGATAGAATCATCCTGGATACCAGAAAGCAGGGAACCAGGTTTGGTGGGGACCAGTTTTTGTTTTTGTTTTTTTTTCCTGGTGGCAAGCAAAGCTTAATTACACAAGCAGGGTATGGAAGATGTCCTTGGAGGGGTTAAGGGCAAGTAGAATGACATTTTTTAGACTGACGACCAGCCAGGATATAACAAAAGGAGGGGACTCAGGATGCCTGATAGAGACCTCACCCACAGCTCTCATGTATGAACTGAGCTGATGCTACATGGAGTTGAAGCCCTGCCTAAGGGAGAGATCATCTTGGAAAGAAACACCAATCCTGCTTCTTAATTCTAAAGTGAGGAATGTTACAGATGTTTAGAACAAGAGAGCATGTGGGAGAAGGGGCAAAGGGGCAGAACTATTAATGAAAAGTTAGAGTCTTGCCTAAGTTGTAAGAGCTATGCACTTCGGTTAACTTTTGGTGACCCAGAACTCTGGGAGATGGAGTTACATTACAAAAGCAACATCTTCCCTAAGTAGTTTGGAGCCTGGAAGCAATCACAATGTTCTTTTTACAATAATGTAATTTATGCAGGCTCTTGAAGGCAAATGGCCAAATCTAATTCTTGAATAGCATAATGATGAACCACTTTATGAGTGCAGAACTTTCAACTGTTTGGGGGACATTTACAACCAAGATGGCTAAGAGAAGGTGCAGGGGCCAGCTTGCTGGCTTTTCTGGCTCCAGGGAAAGAATTTCTCACTTTCAGGGCTGGTCACTGGGGGATAGATAATAAATAACAAGCTTAATGTACAGTGAATTGTACATTAGCAGGAGAGGATACATGGTAAGACATGCTGAGTGCTCTGGGAAGAAGCCTAGTTAGACAAATGGTGGACACTGGCCAGGGAGAGCAGAGAGTGCTGGAGAGGATGATGTCCAGACAGCTAGGCAAAGGTCATAAGCTGGCCCTTCGTGGCACTAGAGGAATGGGGGAGGGGCTTCATGTAACCAGTGAGGAACAAGAGAGGACTGTGAGGGTCCTCTGGGGACCGGCTTTTGTGAGATGCCAAGGGGCCAGGTTTGGAGCTCTGCAGAGAACAGAGCTGAAGGCATCAGGAATACAATAGGACTCCCAGGCATGCCCAGCAAATGGACAGCTTCTGACCAGAGAGTCTGCTGCCTGGCTAACGATGGGCACACAGAAGTTCTGGAGCCTCTCCAAACTTTCCAGCCACCAAAACTAAAAGACAGGACTGCCATTTCTGAAGGTGGATGCTGATTGGAGTGGCAGCTAGTTAAGTCTTCAACAGGTTGAGTGTAGCTGGCTGTCCACATCCACACATGAATTCCAGGAAATGGAGGTTCCTGGAGAGGGGTGATGGGATGGGACTCTGAGGTGACCAGCGGAGGAACTATATGCTGGAACTAAAGCAGGGGCTTCACAGCCTCTCAGTTTCCCAGGGAAACTTATTTTGAACTGTTCTATTTAATAAGATTATGGGCCAAGGCCTTGGGAAAAACATCCTACTCTATAAAAATCAAGGTTATTTTTGTTCTAGTCATCAGTGTAGAGCTATCCTGGGTGGAAAATCAAGAACCCTGCCCTACTTGTAAGTGAGCACCTCGTCTGGAGTGATCCTTACCTGTACTTTCTCTGAGAAGCCTTGTATGAGTGACCCTTCAGAAACACAGCTTCTCTGGTACACTACCCTCACTGTGGAAGAAAACTCCACATTTGAACCAAGCTCTCATTCTCTGGACAGTGTAACATCTAAGTTGCTGCTTATCTAAGCTACCCAAATACGTCATCCAGCTCGATTCTAACTTGCCTTCTCCTGTTGCTTTTAAATTATTTTAAGGAATTTTCTTTTTAAAGAGAAATTACTTGTTTATGTGGTCTATGTGTGTACGTGAGTGTGTGTGCACACTCGCGCGTGTGTGTGCGCGTGCGTGCTTGTGTAGGCCAGAGGACATCTAATGAGAGTCAGTTTCTCCTTCCACAGTGCAGGTCTTGAGGACTTAGCTCAAGTCATTAGGCACAATGGTTAGCACCAATCTGCTGAGCTACCTCACTGGCTCCAGACCTCACTCATCTTTGTTTCCAGTTTTCTTACCTTAAAGAAAAAGACATTAGGAGAAGATAAAACTTTATAATGGGTACTTTAGAGCTGATGCAGCCATTAAGAGCACTTGTTGCTCCCACAGAACCAGGTTCGGTCCCTGGAGCACACATGGTGTTCACAGCTGGCCGTAACTCCAGCTCTGTGGAACCTCATGCTCTCCTCTGGTCTTTAGGAATATTTCACACATGAGATACACACACATACACACACTCTCACACACACATTCACACACACACCCTCACACATACACACACATGTACATTCACACACACATGCACACACGTGCACACACACGCACACATGCATACACACATGCACACAATGTCATACGTGTACAACATATACAACATGTTATACATGTATCAATTCATTCTCACACATCATATTCTCCAGAATACATACATAAATATATTTTTAAAACAGATTAATAGGGCTGTATCTTAAATTTAAGAGAAGGATAAGTCAAAGCATATGACATTCTGTTACAAATAGGTTTCTTGGCCCTGGGCGGCCAGAGGTTCAGACACACAGGCCTGTCACCCCAGACCCGTTAGCCACCCACACTGCTGCTCAGGCCCCCAAAATGGCTCAGACACTTATATTAAACTCATGCTGTTTGGCCTATGGCTCAGGCACATTGCTAGCTAGCTCTTACATCTTAACTCAACCCATTCTCATTAATTTTCTGCCACGTGGCCTGTGGCTCACCTGTGTTCCTTACATGTTTCTTCTTGGGCAGCTGACTCAGTCTGTCCCTGACTCCACCCTTCCTTTCCTACCTATTCTGATTTCCCCTCCTACTTCTTCTATGGTGCCTGTCATGGGTCAAAACAGCTCCTTTATTTAAAGATTGATGTTCACAGCATACAGAAAGACATTCCCACATCAACATTCCCTTCCCCCTCTTCAAAGATGGAATAAGCTTGAGGCTAGTTGTTACTGTTATAGAGAGCTTGATCATGGACATGGAATTTTTGAAACCTTGTTCTCAGGCCTTTAAGAGACAGACAGAAAAGGTGTGTCAGGCAAAGAAAGGGAGAGGTGGACTTTCTGATGGTGGTCCACTGAGGTGGTTGCTGAGGTCTTTTGTTTTTTCTTTTGGCTTATTGGCCTGAGGGCTCTTGAGACAGTGTACTGGTTTCTGAACTCTGAGGGGAGCTACGACTATAATCTGACCCGTGTTCTCTCTGTACTAAGGAGAACTGTGAGCTCGCACATCCTTTTGCATCTTGCTTGAGCTGGTACGAGGTCTGCTCGATGTGTACTTGAGCACATCTGTGTCCTGGCTCTACCTTTTGTTCTTGGATCCATCTTCTGCTGTGTTCTTAAACCTTTCCAGCTTTGAGCTTCCTACCAGGAGCCAAGTGGGAGGGACCAAGGAAGACAGGAAGTACCAGATGGTGACTTGGAGGTTCATGTAGGGGTAGGGGGATGGAGAAGTTTCTACTTGAGGCCAAGGGGTGCTGATTTTCAGGTCTTTGGCAAGGGCCTTAGAAGGCAGCTGCTCCCTCTGCTGCTCCTCAGGGTCCAAACGGGGCCATAATAAATCCTAGTGTGAATTTTCCTTGGAATACATAGGCTTGAGATTCCTAATGAAGTTGTCAATGAAGTCATCTCACTGCTGGAAGAACAGCTGTATGGGAAGATGAAGGATGGAGTCAGTAAGTCTTAGGCGCCTGCTTTGAGAGAATGGCTGGACTATGTCAACTTTGGAGAGAGTAACTATTAACTCTGTCCATTGATGGGTCACGGACCCACTAATCCTTCACCCATCACTATCTTCCCACCTGTTTGTTTGTATCTACCCAGCCATCATCTACCTATCATTTATCCACCCTCCACCCTTCCTTCCCATGGCAGTACTTCCTTGAAAAAAAATCTTATGCTACAGTTACTTTAGTTTGAAATATGAGCTGAACTGTAACTGTTCTTTTTAAATTGATTACTAGCATATAGGAAAACACAAATGTTTCGTGGTGTGTGTGTGTGTGTGTGTGTGTGTGTGTGTGTGTGTGTGTAAGAGAGCATGTATATGAGTATGGGGTGGTATTTAAGAATGTATGTGTATATGTATGAATGTGTATTAAAGTGTTAAAGTATATGTGAGTGTGTTTGAATATGCGATCATGTGTGAATGAGTGAGAGAATATGAGAAAGTGTGCGTACGTATTTTCTGGCAGTACCAGCTTGATGTCTTGATGCAAAGAAACATCTGGGAAGAAGCCGAGGCATGTACAGGGACCTCACACAGCCCAAGTCCCTCTGGCACCCCAGGTGTATGTATGTTCTAAAGGGGATACTAGCTGCAGGAAGGATGTAGAAAACACCTGGCTGTCTCCAGATGGGAGTGAGTGACACTGTTAAGGTCTTGGCCTTTTTTCTTTTGTGCCTCCTGGCTCTGCAGTGACAGCTCTGCATGGTACCCTGGAAAGACATCCTGCCCCATTTGCACTAAATTCTTGTTTTCTCTTCTATCATTTTAGGAAAATCTACTCATGTCTGATGTGGGAATGCCTTTCTGTATGCTGTGAATCTCAATCTTTAAATAAAGGAGCTGTTTTGGGCCATGACAGGCACCATAGAAGAAGTAGGAGGAGGAATCAGAATAGGTAGGAAAGGAAGGGCGGAGTCAGAGGCAGATCGAGCTGAAGCCCAAAGGAGCAACATGTAAGGAGCACAGGTGAGCCACGGGCCACGTGGCAGACAGATTAATAGAAATGGGTTGATTTAAGATGTAAGAGCTATCTAGCAATGTGCCTGAGCCATAGGCCAAACAGCATAAAGTTAATATAAGTGTCTGAGTCATTTCTGGGGGCCTGAGCAGCAGGCAGTGGGCTTCTAAGCAGTCTCGGGCAGCAGGTCTGTGGGTCTGGGACCTCTGGCTGCCTGGGACCGAAGAAACCCCACTAACATGACCATGTGTTGGTGGTGTGAGCATGACAGGCTATCATCACAAGCCCCTGCCATCTTCTGTTGAAGCATTTGTAATGGGAGGCACTAACTGAGGGACCTGGGAAGGGTTGGAAGAGTCACCAAGTTTCATATTTGGAGCAAAAGCCAACTAAGTTGGTCAACTAGAGTGAGATCCCAACAAGCCCACTAACAACTGTGAGTTGTTTCTAAGTCGCTGAGATGGACAGTGACATTGTCAGTTTGCAATCGATGAGAGGGAAATGAGGCACTGATGCACTGCTGGCAGAAGGAGGCACTAAAGTGTCTGCCAAATGGGCTTCATTGGGTACCTGGCAAAATGACAATGACACCTAGAGCAAACAGGACAGTGGGAAGAACAGCATTCTCTTCCTTTATAGATCTGTGGCCTCTACATAAAAGCCCGGTAGGGGGAAAAATGACTACTTTTATATTTGTGTGTTTCACTTTTTTAAAACTCCTGTTTCCTTATAGAGAAATCATATGCCAAGTCATTATTAATTGTTCAGATACCATTTGAGAGAGACTATTGATCTGAAGAAAGCTCCTTTCTCAATTGCTACCAGCTTTGGAAATTGAAATTGACGTTAAGCCTTTGACTTCCTTGCAAGAAATAAATGGGAATCAATAAAAGAAGTTTATTGAGGATTAAACGAAGAAATTAGTTGGGAAAGAAAAGCTAAACATATAAAAATGGACACTCAGAAAGACAGAGTGGGAACTATACACCCATGGCAGCATTGGACCCTTTCCCAAGAGAATGTACATGGCATGGCTTTCCCAGTCACTGTGCATCAAAGATTGTCTAAAGATCAGAGGACAGAGCCAGCCACAGAGTAAGCCATAGAGGTCAGGCAGTGGTGACACATGTCTTTAATCCTAGCACCCAGGAGGCAGAGGCAGAGGTCTGTCTGGATGTCTGTGAGTTCAAGGGCAAAAAGAGCCAGGGGTGGTGGCACAAACCTTTAATCCCAGCACTTGGGAACACAAGCCTCTAATCCCAGCACTAGGGAGGTTGAAACAGGAAGTGATATGGCTGGGCAGAGAAAGGAGTATGAGGCAGGAGGGGTAGGAGCCCACCCCTTGTGCTTCCCTTCTCTTCCCCTATTCAGTCTGAGGATTCGTGGAGACAGGAACTTCCCCTTTCAGCTGAAGAGTTGCTGAGGTGAGCAGCAGCCGTGGCCTGTTACTCTGTCTCTCTGATCTTTTAACATTCGCTTCAATGTCTGGATCAGGGTTTTTATTATAAGATCAATTTGGATTCGTGCAACAAGTCACCGAGGTGCTATTGTTGAAGACAGTAACTCTTATCTTAGACCTCATGATCAGGTGCAGTATTTCAAGTGGGCCTGACTCATTTGGAGATCTGCACCCCTGCCCCCAGTCTGCAGGGCCAAGGGTCCCTGAAGTCTATTGGGGGATGCATGTACCATCTTAATTAGGTTTCTATCGCTGTGATAAAACATTGACCAAAAGCCTTAGGAAGGAGTGGTTTTATTTGTAGTTCATAGTCCGTATTCTATTAGAAGGACACAAAGTCAGGAATTGAAGGCAGAAACCTGGAGGCAGGAACTGAGGCAGAGGCCGTGGAGGAGCGCTAACTGGCTTGCTTCCTATGTCTTGCTCAGCCTGCTTCCTTATACAGCTCAAGACCACCCGGCCAGAGGTGATAATACCACAGTGGACTGGCCTTTCCACAGCAATAATTAAGAAAATTCCCCCGTGTACTTGCCTACAAGACAATTTAACGGAGACATTTTCTCAACTGATCTTCCTTTTTCCCAGATGACTCTACGTTGTCCCAATAAACTAACCAATACAGTTGACCCCTTGTCAAACTGAGAAACAAATACATCACTATTAAACCATAAACATCCTTTATCATTTCCCCCCAAGAGGTCATCTTAATATCATAATATAAAACATTGTATAACTTTAAAAGCCTCACAGTTTGTAAAATTTTCAACATTTTAAAATTCCAAGTTCTCTTTCAAAGCCAGCCCAGTATCTCTTTAAAAGTCTTTCAACTGTGGGCACAAGTAAACCTTCAAACTGTGAGCCAAATCAAACCTCCTTCCCTAAGCTGCTTCTCTCAGACTCTTGGTCATAGCGACAGAAAGTGACCAATGTGCATACTCTGTATTGGCCTCCTGTCTTAGTGTTTCTATTGCTGTAAAGAGACACCACGGCCATGGCAGGCAGCTTATAGTATTGGAGATTCAGTCTATTATCATGGTGGGAAGCATGGCAGTGTGCAGACAGACACAGTGATGGAGAACTAGCTGGGAGAACTATATCTTTCAGGCAACAGGAAGTGGTATCTGGCCCTGGGAGTAGCTTGAGCAGAGGAGATCTCACACTTCCTCCAACAAAGCCACACCTCCTAATAGTGCTGCTCCCTATGAGCTTATTGTGGAGGCCAATTTCATCCAAACTTTCACACCTCTCATGACTGATGTAACAAATGTCACACATTTAGGAGCTTAAGCAGCATAAGTGACTCACCATTCTAGAGGTCAGAAGTCCAAAGTCTGGGTCAGGGTCACAGAGTCACAGATCACAGGGTCCTTTGTGAGGTAACAGGGTCAACATTTTTCCTTGCCTTCCCAGCCTCTGGTAGCACTCAGTGTTTCTAGGATTGTGGCCCTACCACTCCAAAGTCTGTTTCCATTATCACACCCTCTCCCTCAATCCCATTATCTGGATACTCTGTCTACTTCAAAACCTTTAATCTAATGAAAAGCCCATTCCCCAGCATGGAATTCATGCATGGTACTGCAAACCTTTACAAGAACTGATGCCTGGCATGTCACAGATCAGAGAGCTGAACTTACTATTATATCACTAAAATAACACAGTCTCAAAACTGTCTACACCCTTATCTCTACACCCATAGATTGGTGCCAATTTTAACTATTATCAGAGGAGTTTCTTTTTGCAATAGACTGATTGATACAGAGCTCCAGCTAGTCAGCGTTCACAAAATGAGTAACTGTGGACTGCTCAGCCCTAGATGGGACCCCCATGTCACACCTCTTCTCACAGGACTCAGAGGACTTAGTGGAAGAGGGAAGCATAAAATCTCAGAGCTAGAGGTTGGGCAAAATAGCTATGAAGCTCTTTACTGAACACAACAAATTCTATTTAGTACAATAATAAAACCCAGAGCCAGATAATGGGAGAAAAGCTGAAATATCAGAGAGACAGGGAACAAACCACAACCACTTCTCACCCAGCCAACTCTTCAGGCTGAACAGATCAGTCCTGTCTCCAGGAGTCCTAAGACTGACGAGGTGTACAGGCAAAAGGGCAGAACTTCTATATTGTCCTGTCTTACATTTAATTCCCTACCCAGCTATTTTTCTTCCTCATTTAACATTCCTAGATCTAGGATTAAAGGTGGGTGCCATCACTGCCTGGCTCTGTTAGCCTAGAACTAACAGAGATCCAGAGGAACCCCAGCCTCCCAAGTGCTGAGATTAAAGGTGTGGGTCACCACTCCTTAACCTTCATTGCTTGGCTCTGTCCTCTGATATTTCAGGCTATTTTATTGAATACACCACCAAAGGATCCTTGCATCCATGAACTCACAGTGGCCTTGGTTGTTCAAACAGGACCTGCAGGAGATCAAGCCCATCAAAAATCTAACATAGATTAGTGAGGTTTAGTAAGAGTTTCTGGCCTGGCGTAGCCCCACAGTCTAGACCCGCCTGCTGCTGCTCAGTCCCCCCAAATAACTCAGATGCTTATATTAATTACATGCTGTTAGACCTATGGCTCAGGCTTATTGCTAGATAGTTCTCTCATCTTAACTCAACCCATTTCCATTAATCTATGTCTTGCCACGTAGCTCATGGCTTACCTAAATTCCTTTACATATTGCTCCTTGGGTAGCTGGATGGAGTCTCTGTCTGACTCTGCCCTCCTTCCCCTTTATCTATGCTCCAATTTCCTGCCTGTTTCTAAGATGCCTTGCCATAGGCCAAAACAGTTCCTTTATTAACCAATGATATTCACAGCCTACAGAAGGACATCCCACACCAGGGAGGGGCTCATGAACCCGCACCCTGAAGTGTTGGCAACTGAAGTCAGCTGGAGAAGGAAGAGCCAGTTTCCTTTATTGTTGCCCATGCAAATATGGGCAACCCTGATTGGATTCAGTGGGCTGTGAAGAGAAGTTAGAAAGGGGACATGGCAAGGGGATCTGAGGGGAGAGTGTGGGGTTGATTTGATCAAAATCCATTGTTTAGAAGTATGGAAATCTTCATTCCTTCTGCTTTACGTCTTCCAGTGGTTACACTGGGCACCTCCTTGCTGTTTCCTGAGTATGGCAGACATCATCCCTCCTTGGAAATACCTCCTTGGGATTTCCATGTACCTTCCTTTTCTTCCTCGCATCTTTACAGAATGATGTCTTCTTCAGTGTGTTGGGATAAAGTATGGCCATGCAGCTCTCTTTAAGTTCTCTGGGCTTCCCATCATTTCCTATACCTTTCCCTACTCTGCTTTTTGCTTAGTATTATTGGTATTTTTATTGTCTCTTTTCCCACCTAGAAAGGAGTCTTGTCAGTATAGGAATGTTTGCTTTGTCCATGGCTAGCTATCCAGCTGTAGACTAGGCTGGCATACTATGGACAATACTTACTGAACATGTAATATTTCTTGAAAACAAAATGAATTAGAAATTACATCTTTGAAGTGTCTTTTTCAGTATAAGAGATTAGGATGCGGGCATCTTTGCAGAGGTCACTCATCAGCAGGTGGTACATCTTAGTCTGAATGAATAACAAAAATATACCATGGACAAATTTACCTCCAGAAATAAGCAGGAGGAGCTGTGCAGAGTGTGGGGGAGTTTTTCTGACTCAGTGAGAGCACTGCAAAGCTGAGACCACTGAGCTCTTCCATGAAGGGTGAAGCTGCTTTAACCTCTGAGTTCAGTGGACTTTCCAGTCTGAGGAAGCAAATCCAAGGTGACTGTCACCAGAGACCTCTGAGTCTCCTTTTGCCTGGCTTACAGCTTCTGTATCTAGAGGCCCAGAGTAACAGAGGTTGAGACCTGTACCAGTTACTGCTGTCACCCAAGCCCCAACAATCATGTCTACACTGAGGCATCATGAACTCAAAAGGAAACAGTTTTCACATGTTTATTTTCCCCCTTTAACCCAAAGTCACACTGTTCTGAGAAATTTTATTCTCCTGTGAAGTATGTGCTCCCTAAAGTGAACCTGGGGGCGTTTCTCAGCTTCACAGCTGCAGATATTGAAACACAGTCTCACAGATTACAAATCACTACAAGCCTTGACAAGGGCTGGGTGGAAGGTGGAGAGAAAAGCTTTTTAAATGTGAATAGAAAGGTACTTATAACCAGCGTGTTTTTACAAACAGGCATTCTCTTCTTGTGCTAATAATGTGTGTGTTTTTCACATACAAAAGTGATTTGAGATGAAAACCCTTTTGAGCTGCCAATGCTTATAATGCTTGGAAATACAGTTCTGAGATCTGAGAGTGTGGGAATGTGTTCTCTCCTTTGCAAGCTTTCCCAAATGGAAAAGAATCTGTGTGACTAGGGTAGCCAAGAGGAAGCCCCAGGGAGGGCAAAGCCACATGGGTCCTTGCAAAAAGTCAGGGTCTCAGGGAACGGCTCACATTTCTGTTAGAAAGGAAAAGGCTAAATAGTGATACGCGTCAGTGGTCTCTGGCAAGACAGCTTCTTCCTGGCTATTCTGCCCCTGGTCTGCTCTTCATTGTAGAAGATGTGCTGCTGGCTTAGAGTCTTGGGTGTCAGCATGAAGTGTTGATGAAAATACCCAGGGCACAGCTAGCCTTGAAGGATGCAGACTGGCTGACAATGTAGGCTGTTGTTGGGGGGTGGGGGTAAAGGACAGATTGGACATCTCTTGTCTTCCCTGTCTGTGGGTCAGATGTGGCACCTGTTGGAAACAGTTATCACAGTTATGGCGTCATTGCTCTGCGATCTCATTCTTAACACTCAGCCTGGGACTCCTATGTTTCTAGCATCTACAGCGGTGACTGTCTCATAGCTGCTGTTCACACACACGGTTATTGAATGTGACACTATTTCTAACTAGTGAGCTCCCTGACTAGAGAGGGGGAAGGATTACATTCCATAAAAATTAAGTTAACATTCCCAAGCCTGATTTTCCTACTTAAGATGACCACTCTAATCTTGTCTCTGTGGGTGGGTCGATAGTTCTCCCCTATACTGAACATGAGGACATGAAGGTTGTCATTTCAGCCCAGAGTTTTGCCGCAGTGTGTGGGCTACACAGCTGCAATCCCAGCACTGAGGAGCCAGAGACAGGAAGGTCTGGCCAGTCGGCTGACTCTACCTGAGGGAGACACCCATACACACACACACACACACACAAACACCACACATACACACACACATACACATACACACACACATACACACACACATACACACACACATACACACACATACACACATACACACACATACACACACTTCACACACACATACACACACATACACACACACACACACACACACACACACACACACACACACACACACACACACACAGAGAGAGAGAGAGAAGAAGGCCAGGACTCATGATGAAATGTGGAAGGTAAACCTTAGAGCCTTTATAGCAGGTAGGAGGGAAGTACCTGTTTTCAATGCTGCTTTTGTCTCAAAAGCTTTTCCAATGGTGCAAGTCCAATTATGTGGGAATTCTGGCTGGAAAGAATGTCTGTGTACTATAGATTCTTCTCCTTCAATGCACAATTTGATTTCTTTCCAGCATACACATTATTATGAGCACTTCAAAACAATAGGGTCTTGCTGGGCCACTCTGGTTTTCCTTGATAATCTTTGCTTGCATTTACACACTGACAAGGGGCTAGGAACTTGATAGATCCCAGACAAACAGACAGACAGACAGACAGACAGACAGACAGACAGACAGGAAAAGGAACCACAGATAGATAAGAATGGTGGCAAATTTCCAGCTTCTTCCTCAGCCTCCTGGAAGAAAGGGGAGCATAAAGGCCTGGCGGGCTTTCCTTCCAGCAAGAGCTTCCCTTCTGGTGACTGATTCTAGCTGGTCAGCCATGTTGAAACTGGTTCTAAACATGTTACCCTTTCTTTATTTAAGCTGAACAATCAATTATTAGTGGAGGTGGTTCCATCCCAGGACACCAAAGCACTTAAGACCCTCAGCCCTCCTGAGGAAATCCAGGTATCCTTCTGCCTTCAGGGGTCTTCCTCTCTGTGTAGAGTCTTCACCTTTAATATATCTGTTGCCTGTCGCTGCATGTTGTATCTGAGAATTTTCCTGCTTTTTAAGTCTTTAATTAGTAGGAAGAAATGAGCCTGATCATGACAGGTAGAGATAACAGTGCCTCACTGCAGAGCTGTGGCCTTTTTGGTGTTTGCCTCAAAGGGGAGAGGCGCACTCCCAGGTGAGGGTCCTCTGGGATGGAGCCCAACTTCAGAGGGTAGGATTAAGATAAAGCTCAGAGAGCAATGGTGACATAAAGCTGAGATGGAGGATAGGGTGCTGCTCAATGAGGGCTAGCCTTATGGGGTCCATGGAGACTTGGGGGATGGGGGACTGGCCTGACACCTGCTGTCCTGATCAGAGGGCAATGTATATGGTGGCCACATGGCAGGAAGACTTGTTCATTGTCTGCCCTGCAGGCCTCAGGAAGGATACTCCCTTTTGGCCCAGAGAAGGATGTGTCATCAAGGCAAAGGGATTCTTGAATCAGTATATGTGGAAATGGGGAATGTGGATGCTGTCCTAGGATGGATGGCCATGATGGCTATTCTAACCCCAGAACAAGGCTGCTTTTGCCTAAAAGTAGGCTGGGCTCAGAGGTACTGTTAACCTCTGAGCAGAACTGGAAATAGTTAACAAACATTTATATAGTCTATCTTAGTATGTAGTAATGCCATTTTTAATCATTAAAAATAAAATCACATATATTATGTACACACACATACATACACACACACTGCATGAACTCTAGTTAGCATATAAAGAAAATCCAGAGCCAGATACTTCTACAGAATGAATGAATTTCTGCCTTCTCTTGCCTTATATATCTTCTCTGCCCAGCTGTTTCACTTCCTGGTTCAACTCTGTATCATAATCTTAAGAGCTAGGATTAAAGGTGTGAGCTACTATTGCTTGGCTGTTATGCTTTGAACTCACAGAAATCCAGAAAGATCTCTGTCTCCTGAGTCATGGGTTTAAAGATGTAGCTCACCACTCTCTGACCTTAGTGAATTAACCTGTGGGTGATTCTATTCTCTGATATTCTAATCTCAGGCTAATTTTATTAAATATACAATAAAGCAACACACACCACTGCAGTGGGTATATGGAGGCTGAAGTACAATATTAGGGTGTTGGCTCTATCTTTCTATCATGTAGGTTCTGGGGATAAAACTTAGGTCATAAGAGTTGGGGCTAAGTATCTTTACTCAGTGAGCCATCTTGCCAGCTGGGTCAGGCTTTGACCATCAGGAGTATAATCTCTGGGTGACTGTGCTGCCTTTTACAGATGGCCAGTATTAAGAAGAAACAACTTAAATTACAAAGCATCACTCATAAAAGCAATGAACTGTCTACCTAGCCATCCACATATGAACCCACACAGGTGGGTGACAATATCCAAACATCCAGGACAGAGTGTCAAAGAAGCACCCCTTAGTGACAACATAGAAGCTCCCTTCCATAAGGCACCACCTAGAGTGTCTCTGTGTATTTTTTAGTTTCCTGCCTCAAATACTCAGGATATACTGCAGTATGTCTAGTAAACTCTATTTCCACCTTTCTCTGGTCTGGATGAATTTTTCACTGCATGCACCTTCCTCTTAAGACTGGAAAGGTCATGGCTGATCACCAATGCCTGGAGAAACTAACAAAGGTGTTGTGCTACCCTTCTCCACTGCCTCTCTTTCTGTTTTCCTTCCTTGCTTACACTGCCCATGGTAGGAGACAAGTGGGCCTCTCCCCTTCCCTCTCTAGAGAGGGTTTGGAGGAACTTCTTAATCTGGACACTGCCCACTCCCATCACAGAGCCTTTATGGGCTAGAAAAGGCACACAGTATGGGGAGCTGTAACTAGACACCCTCTATAATTAGTTGGCCACCCATGGAGAGCTACTTGAAGCTATTTGGGTCATCAGTTAGATCAAGCGAGGCATTGTAGTGCAATGAATGGGAGGCATTGAATAGATGAGAAAATAGCCCTGCCAGAGTCTCAGAGTGGAGAGAGGGAAAATCTGCATAGACCTGTTCAGATAGGCAGGCAGTCTCTCAGTGCCCCTTGTCAGGCCACCCATCCCATAGCCTAACTCCTAGAACTGACTTTGTGCGTCTTGATTAGAATAGAACATCCTTTAAACAATGTGTGCCTTGACAATACATGGGTATGCAGCATGATCATATCCACTCTCAATGTTCTCTGTTCTCTTCCTGTGTTCAGGGTCCATGGAGAAGACAGGAACCTCAGAGGCTGGGAAGGACTTCAGGCATCATGTGACCTTGCAGGGGGACTAATTTCTCCTCGGTACCAATCTTTGCATTTCAAAGCTAGAGCTGGAAACACTTGTAGTTAAAGTAGTTATGAGAGACAGAAGTAGGAGCCCGGTTGCCAGGGCTGGTCATGACCTAGGGATAAGGAGATGGTCTGCGTTTAGTGGGAATAGAGTCTAAGTTCTACAGGCTGAAAGGAGATTGCAGGCAGAGGGTCTCTGTAGTAGGAGGTTTCTGGCCCAGACTTTTGGGCCTAACCTCAAGGTCTAGTCCCACAGTCCCACAGAGACACACAGAGGCTTACTATAGTTTTAGGCTGATCAGCCTAAGGCCCAGGCATATCACTTGCTAGCTCTCTACCCTTCATCTAACCCATTACTTTTATCCTGTTCAGCCATGCGGCTCGGTACCTTTCTTTAGAGCAGCATAGTTGTCCTCTGCTTCTTCTGGCGTTCTCTCTGGCGTTCTCTCTGTGCTTCCAGTTCTCAGAGCTTTTCTTAGTCTGGTAGCCCCACTCACACTTCCTGCCTGCCTTTGGCCAATCAGCGCTTTTATTAAACCAGTGGGTAGGACAATTATTTATAATGTAACAACACAGTCTCTCACAGGTCCCAATGGTGGCACTGCTTCATGTTCAACTTAACGACCACTAAACTACACTTCAGATGGTTAATATGGCAATTTTATGTCACACATATTTTACCACAATGAAAAGAAGAATAAAAAACCAAGTACATTTCAAAAGCTTATACAGACTAGAGAAAATCAGGCTTCTGTTTGCAGTTATCAGCAGGGCAGACACAAGGTTGGGGAGATTTCAAAATTCTCCTTTCATAAAGGGGACAGTGGCAATATTTCAGAGTAGAGAATGAACTGTTGGCATAAGTCACACCATCCTGGGCCTCTCCCTTTAAGCCTGACTTTGTTGTTTTACCATTAGAAATGCTGATACAGTCCATGATAGAGACTTTAGTCAACATGTCATAGTGAATGGAGCTTTTGGGAGACAGGCTTTCACATAATGGCCCCTTCCAAGTACATGAAGATGCTTGATAAAGACCTAAAACATATGGGAATAAGACCTTGCTGAGAATTCCCAGATAGAAAATGAAAAAGCCTCAAAGTCACAGATAAGAACCAGAACAGGAATTTCATGATTTCATGGCCTGTGCATGCTCAGGACTCTTGTTTCATTTGCAGGAAGAAAGATGGGGTATCATGGTATCTGTAGGTGTTCTCTATCCTTCACTGAACACATTACCAGAGAGCTGAGGTTTCATATTCATCAGTGAATCAAGGAGGGTTGCCTGTCTGAGATCTTGGGTCTAACAAGACAAGCATATCTCAATAGAGTCATAAGCATCTTCTCCTTGTTTTAGGAGACTTCCAACTATAAGAATTGAATGGATACCTCCTGTTAGGGTGCTGTATAAGCTGATTAACTGAGGTGCAAAACTAGTCCAGGAATGCTGAACCCAGGAGACTCCATGAGATTTCTACATTGGGCCAGTTAGCTATAGACTATATGGAAATGGCTCACACGTCTGTTGATTTCACACATTGTGTGAGTAAAGAAACTTCCATGAATAAGTAAGTGATTTGACTCAGCAACTGGGACAGTCCATCTAAGGAAGCAATCCAGATCAAGTATTTATGTGTGTCCTTGGATCTTAACAAAGATGAGAGACAATGAAAAATGCATCCTGAAATCTGTCAACACCATTTGTTGAAGACGCACTAACTATTAGGCATATACCAAAAGGATGCACATTCTTACCCCGAGGTCACTAGCTCAACTATGTTCATAGCAGCATTACTCATAATAGCAAGCACCTGAAACAACCTAGATGCCCCTCATCTGAAGAATGGATTAATAAACTGTGGTACATCTACACAATGGAGTACTACTCAGCAGTAAAAAAACAGTAATGTCATCCTGAAATTTGCCAGCATCCTGAGTGAGGTAATAGAGACCCAGAAAGATGGACATAATATGTTCTCACTCATAAGTGGATTTTAGACATAAAGCAAAGGATAACCAGGCTACAGTCCACAATCCCCAAGGAACTAGGTAACAGGAGGAACTTAAGAGACATCCATGGGAAGGGGAAATAGAGAAGATCTCCTGAGTAAATTGGGATCATAATGGGGAGCAAGTAAAGAGTGGTGGGAACAAATCATGAGAGAAGGAGATGGTTGAGTGAGAGGAGCAACAGAGAGGGAGAAAAAAAAGAGATGAATATCTTGATAGTGGGAGCCAATGTGGGGTTAAAAGAGTCAGGGTGCTAGGGAAACCTCCAAGAACTCACAGGATGTCCCTGGCTAGGTCTCCAACCAATAGTGGAGGGGGTGCCTGAGCAGGACTTCTCCTATAATCAAATGAATGACCAACCTAAGTGTCATTGTAGAACTTTCATCCAGCAATGAATAGAGGTGGAAGCAGAGATCCATAGCTAAACACCAGGCATAGCTCCCTGTCCAGCTGAAGAGAGAGAGGAGAGTCTATATGAGCAAAGAGATCAGAATCATGAGGAGGAGAGCCACAAAAATGGCTGACCTGAGCTATTGGGAGCTCACTGAGTCAGAAACAGGGAAATCTTCAGGGAAAGGAGCTAAACCCTCTAAAGGTAGATGACTGTCAAATGGCATGAGCAGTATGTGGAGCCTCTTGGAGTAGGATCAGACTAAATTCCTGTGCATGACCTGGATTCTTGGAGCCCATTCCCTACAGAGGAACATATAGCCCAGCCCTAAGATTGGGACCTACCTCAAATGGATACACCAGACTGGATGACCCATGTTGGGACTCCTTGCCCTCATTGGGAAATGGATGGGGGGAATCTGAGGAAGGACTGGGAGGGACTGGGAGAAGGGAAGGGAGGGGAAGTAGGCATATATATGGAAAAAAACCTTTTAAAAATTATATATATATGAATTCAGAAGTCACTCTTTGGAGTGAAAATAAAAAATAGAATAAATAAATCTAAAAACAAAACAAAACAAAAATATTATCCAATGCTAATTGCCTTAGGGTTTCTATTACTGTGTAGAGAAACCAGGACAATAGTTCTTATAAAGAAAAACATTTAACTGGGGATGCTTAAAGCTTCAGAGCTTTAGTCCAATATCATCATAGGCACTGTGTAGGCAGACATGGAGAAGAAGCTGAGAGTTCTGCATCTTGATCAGCAGGAAAGTCTATGTCCTGGGTATAGCATGAGTGTATATGAGATCCCAAAGCCTGCCCCATAGTGGCACATTCCCCAACAAGTCATACCTATCCAAAAAGACCACACTTCCTAATAGTGCCACTTCCTATCAAACACATGAGTCTGTGGGGTCCATACCTATTCAAACAACGACACTAATTAAGCCTCTTCTGAACACTGAGGATTTTACAGTAGTCAAAATAGTGTTAGCAGAGTTTTGTTATAACAGAGAGTGGCAGGAGGTACTGAAGTTATTAAGTAAAGAATAGGTCCTATAGACAGTATAACTATGGAAAAGAATGAAGCAGGGGATGCAGATGGGGAGGACCTGAGAACAGAGCAGACAGCGGTGACTGTAAGCAGTATGACTGTCTAGAGATATTGATGGGGATTACAGACAAAGACCTTGGCTTGTACTCCAAGTGGGAAAGGGGGAGGGTCTTTACATCTTTCTCTTTCGGCAACAGCTAACAGCATCCCTGTCTGACTCCGCCCTTCTTCCTCTTTACCTATGCTTAGATTTCCTACCTGCCTATAAGCTGGCTTTCCATAGGCCAAAACAATTTCTCTATTATCCAATGATAATTCACAGCATACAGAAAGACATCTCACATCAAGATCCTGTGATCTCTTGTTTGTTTTTACTGTTTGCTGACCCCTTCTAGGTGAATAGATGTCTGTGGGTTATAAACCCAGAGAGCACATTTGTATTATCCACTAGTTCAATTATAACTTTAACCAAACTGTATCTACCACCTGCTTTGGGATACAGTCTATGTGGTTCAAAGGAGCCAGGGAGAAAATGGTGGTGTTTCCTAGTGAAAAGTGACCAAGATTGCACAGGTCCCTGAGTCACATGTAGCTCTGAGCGTCTTTTCATTGCATCTCCGTAGATTACGGAAAAAGCACAGAAGTGGTCTGTGAAATACACAAATAGAAGCAAGCCTTTCCTTTCCTGGAGACAGAGATTCTAGTCTCCCTTTTGGAACCTAGAAAGTCCAGACTTATTGCAAAACTGTCCTTAGTGGGTATTATGCACTTGCCTTTCCTTTAATATTGGGATAAATGTATATTCCATTGGAAAAAAGGTTCTCAAAATGAGTTTTAACTTCATATCTTTCAGCACAAAACAAATGACCTAGATTAAATCAGTTTTCTTTCAGTTGACCTCTTATGATGAAATAGTAAGTTTATGCTACTGTTCATGAGATAGCCCACACATACCCTCCACTGGAATATAAGCCTAGTTCTAATTCTACAGATCT
The DNA here is from genome assembly GCA_033318265.1 of Phyllotis vaccarum. Taxonomy (NCBI): domain Eukaryota; kingdom Metazoa; phylum Chordata; class Mammalia; order Rodentia; family Cricetidae; genus Phyllotis; species Phyllotis vaccarum. The sequence continues at coordinate 4,822,836 of JARWLC010000009.1, read as the reverse complement.
ATGTGACTAGACAGTGTCAGCCAGTGGTACTATTGCTATGATAAAACACCACAACCAAAAGCCAGTTGGGGAGGAAAGAGATTGTTTGGTTTGTACTTCCACAGCACGATTCTTTGAGAGAAGTCAGGACAGGAACTCAAACAGGACAGGAACTTGGAGGCAGGAGCTGAAGAAAGACCATGGAGGTGTGCTTTTTGGCTTGCTCATCATGGCTTGCTCTACTGGCTTTCTTATAGAACCCAGAACCATAATAATCCCAGGAATAGCATTACCCACAATGGGATGAGCTCTCCTCCATAAATCACTAATTAAGAAAATGCCTTACAGGTTTGCCTATGATCCGATCTTATAGAGGCTTCCTCCTCTTATAGGACTTTAGCTTGTATTAAGTTCCTATAAAACTAGCCAGTACAGCAAGTTACTTGTCTATGCTTCAATTTTATTTATTTACTTTTTGTGGTATGGTATGGTGTGTGTGTGCGCACGCGCCATGTATTTGTTTGCTTGGGATTAGAACTCAGGTCATTATGCTTGCTCAGTGAGTCACTGAGCCAACTCTCCAGCCTCTATGTCTCAGTTTTCTTATTAACAAAAGAGAAAAAAGTCTAAGATATCAGCAAATATACAGTGCTAGAGCCCAGAAACAGAGGCCAATGCATTTTCAGTCTCTTATGTGAACTCTCTGTAAGCACTGGACAGAAAAGCAAATGCACACTGGATTCTTTAGCCTCACAACTGAACCATTAGGGATTCCAAAGGTGTTTTTGCTAATCTGGACAGATAAAACCCTGTGGACATTCTAGACAGTGTTTTCCATATCTGAGATCTGAGAAACTTTTCTTCACTGAACAACTCACCTTTATTCTGTACGCTACTGGGCCAGTAGACTGCTCAGAACATGAGTAGGAAAGTGGGTTAGGGACAAAAAGACTTACTATCAAGAAAACAGCAGTAATGCCACAAATTCTTATGCAGACAAGCCCTGCATCAAATATTCAGGACACAAAATCTTGGCCTAAAGCCATTTCTAAATGAGCCAAAAATAATTGCCCAAGAGGTTTGGGTTAAAGCCAAGGAAAGCATAGCACAGAGCCACAGAAACATGAAACCTAGAAATGCATTTGCCTTGAGGTCACTTCCTCCTGTCCTGTATCCTATCTATAAGGAAAGGAGGTGATATGCTGCCTACCTTGTTCAGGTCAAATGTAGAAGACGTCCTACTGTGTGGAGCCTAGCCTTGGTGCAGCCACATTCTTTATTGGCTGAGAGCTGTGAGATTTCATGGACTTTGGAGGGTAAAGAGGGGGACAATCAGAAAGAGGGTGTGGAATTATGGAGTCAACTTTAGCCATTATCACGCATTCAATGAGCCCCAGGTGTCAGGGAAGCCAGGTGCTAGGCTAATGGGAACACAAAGATGCACCAGGCAGTCGGGGCACTCCCATGAGGTAGAAGGAAGCACAGACACTCCAAGTATGTAAGTGAAGTTATACAGCAGGTCTTCAACTAATGCTGTGCCTGTCTTGATAAAGCCATCACAATAATTATACCACGAGTTGGAAATGCACTCATTCCACACATCCTACCGAACACCACAGTTTAGTTATCACAGAGAGAGTCTATCTCCGGTTTGCTTGAATTACAGTCTCCTACAGCCCAGCGAAATCTTCTAGCATGGAGTCCCCCTTTATAAGAAAATACTAAGTATACTGTGATATTTCTTGGAAATGGTCCTCTAAGTGATGGAATGATTGCATGGCATACTTTAAAACCACCTTAGGATCAGGAAATCATGACTTAGCAATGGCCTGAAGTATAAACACTTCCCTGAAACCTGTGGGGGACACACTCAGGATCTTAGTTTCCTGCCTTGCTGCTGTGCTAACACATTCCAACAAACCAACTTAGGAAGAAAGGGTCTATTTCAGCTCACAGTTCACATCCCATCATGCTGGGGGAGTCCAGACAAGATCTTGAAACAGCTGGTCACATCACACCCGTAGTCAGGAAACAGAGTGATGCATGCTTGCGCACAGCTCCCTTCTTCTGGATCCGATCCCAAGGACTTGTCCTGTCCATAGTGAGTGGATCTTCCCACCTTGACCAACCTAAAAAAAGTAATCCCTTACAGACACAGCCAGTGGTTAACATGACAGAGGCAGTCCACTGCAGATGTGCCTGGAGGACTGCTTCATAGGTAAGTCTACATCCCGTTAAGCTGTTTATTAACACTAATACTGGCACTGTTATTGTATCACACTTGGTGGCCTTGTCTTCTTCAGCAGACCACTGTGCAAAATGGCAAAACCTGGGGCAGAGAGTAATTAACTGTGTTTAAGAGATTTGGAAGACCAGGGAGAAGAAGAAGGGAGATCAACCAGCTGCTGCCAGAAAAGTATATTGGAGGAAGAAAAATATTTTAGGAGACTTTCAGAAATTCATGTGATTATAATATAATATAATATAATATGATATGATGTGATGTGATGTGATGTGATGTGATGTGATGTGATGTGATATGATATGATATAATATTTAACATAACAATATAACATAGAATAGAGCAGTAACATAACATCCATCTCTACCTTTTCATGACTATTCAGTAAAACCAACATTTTGCACCCAGGTTTCTAGAGTCTATAGATGAGTTTTAGGGTACAGCAATAACTTTATGTTCATTAATATGATACATGGGCTACAAAAACATAAAAATCCATAGTAATAGTAATAGTGATAATAATGATATTGATAGTAATAATAAAGCAGTGACAGTACTAATAAAATAGTAATTAGCAATAACAATGTAACAGTGATGTTAACAACAGAATGAGTAAAGTCCTGGTTGATTGTCCTGTCAGCTTGGCACACATTGGAGTCATCTGGGAAATCCAATCGAGGGGTTGCTTCTATCAGCCTGGCCTGTGGGCGCATCTGTGTAGCGTTTCCTTGATTAAGGATTGATGCAGGAGGCCCCATCACTGTGGTCCTGAGTGCTACAAGGAAGCGGGTTGGGCAAGCCATGGGGATCAAGCCAGTGTGCGGTGTTCTTCCGTGGTCTCTGCTTCAGTTCCTGCCGTGGGTTCCTGCCCTGACTTCTCTTTATGATGAGTTACAAACGATTGTAAGCTGAAACAAACCCCTTCCTTGGCAAGTTGCTTTAGGCCATGGTGTTTATCACAGCAGCATAAACCTCAGACGGTGGTAATAGTGATGGAGATGTTGGTAGTAACGATGGTAACGGTGTAATAGTAATAATGGCAGTAATGACAATGGTATAAGAGTAATGGGAACTGATATAAAACAGTAACGTGATAGCAATAACAATGCAAATGGTGACAGCGCCTTCAGGGATACATATGTCCTCTCTCAAGTGAAGGAAATCCACAGGCAGTGCAAAGCAGGTCCTTGATAAGAATACTTGCCTCCTGTGGCTAAGTGATGGGAACGCCGGCTCACTGATTAGCAGTTTTTATTGCAGTAAAATACACATAGCGTAAAATTTACCATCAAAGTATTTTAAGGTATATGATTCAGTACACTGACAACACTGAGCAACCATCACCACTGCATCCTTTTTGAATGTCCCTTCAACACACACACACCCTCACCCTCTGCCCTGCTCTCTATCCTCCCACTGACTGGCAGATACTGGCCTCCGCATATCTTTCTCATATTCTTTGATTGCATAAAGAACCCTCTAGAACATGCTGAAGCAAAGGAATGATAGGAACCGCAGGAGGGGACAGTCTTTCTCCATTCATCCCCAAATGCTGCCACAGGGCAGAGAGAGGAAGCGCGGGTTCTGAGGCAAACGAGGCAGTGATGGACAGCTGTGTTTTTCCTTCTCGTGCTGTCCAGCATGGCACACACTCATTAAGTAGTTGAGGATGCCCCTGAGTTCCTGGCCCTTCTCCCTTCTCTTCCCAAGTGCTGGGATTATACACTCTGCAACCAGGACCAACTTGAGTGATGGTCCTGATGTGGAAAGGAAGAGTTTCTGCATTCAAAACCCAACAAGGAAAGCCTCTAGTCCAGTGGTGCTTCACAGACCGTGTCTACCAGCCATGGCTGGGAAGTTGGAAAGACTGAGATGCCTGGGATCAGGAGCAGTCCTGATGCAGCACAGACTTGACAACCATGTCCTGATGGACACAAGGCATTTTTAGGCTGTGAGAAACAACCAACCTTACTCTTACTTATAATAAGAGTACTGGAGAGAGTTGTGAACTCAGGAGAGTTTGTGTTACGGCTTCATAAAGTTGAGTGTCAGCCTAAGAATGGGGGGCAGGCTGATTGAGTGCAGAGGACAATTTATAAACCTTAACACACGGCCTTTCTTCCCCTTTCTAATAGTTAGGAGGGGATAATCTTACAGGGTGTCTAGAGCTTATGTTTCTCCAGTTTGCCATTTTCTCAGCGAGAGCCATGGGTGGTGGAGTCCTCTCTACAGTTTACATTCTGGATCCTTGACCTTGTAGGGAAGCTTGGCTGCTAGTAATTGTGTGTGTGTGTGTGTGTGTGTGTGTGTGTGTGTGTGTGTGTGTGTGTGTGTGTGTGTAGGGTAGCTTAGGGTTTGGATAGATGAGGTTATAAGCTAACCCAGCAGCCGTTAGCAGAGGCCCAGTACTTTCCATTCATTTGTCATTCGATCTAAGCTGCTCCAAGGCACCTCTGAAAATGACACCTCAGAATTTATTTCTAACAAGGGCCAGTTGCAGAGTCTATGATTCATGTGGCTTTTACTTTGCATCACACCCTAACTCCTGTGTGTCCATCCATGAGCTCCATCAATGAGCACAGCCAGCAATACACCCCTGTCTCTTTTCCAAACTAGGGGAAGTGGGAGCACTTTTACTCACCTACCCATTCTCTTTGTGGGCCTCCTCCAGCAGCTCTCACACCATTAGCTACTTTGATTGCACAGCCAGGAAAAGATTTATGGTCCCTACATGTGGCTCTTTGCTTTGCTTCAAAGAATGTGGCCTTTTTAACAGGTATAACAGTTGTGTTATATGATGAGATGCAGACGTGTGTGGATACTTGGGCTCCCTGGTGTAAAACATTGCAGGTGATGGGGACACTCTAAGCAGTCAAGTTCCAGGGAGAAACAGCCCCTTTCTTAGCTGTCTGTGGGGTGACAGGTCACAGCAGGTACCTCCTGGCACTTGTATGTATACACAGCATGACCCTGTGACCTTGAATAGTTTTGAACTTTGACATAACACAGATTAGGAAGTGGCCTACCTTAAATTTCCCAGAACACATCTGCCTTTTCACACATATTGAGTAATAAATCTCTTTAAAGTATTTCAAAGTGCTTAGGCAGGTACAGGCTACCTGAGGCACACACACTTGCTAAGCATCTTTTCCTCCTGGGTCCCAATTTCTGCAGGTGCTAGGGAAACAGCAGATTAGACCTGACATTGGCAAATGCAGAGGGGTGCACTGTAATGCTGAGATGTTCACTGTGGTATTTCAAGTTGGGAAACATGAGAACATAATATATGAAGTGGAATCTTAAGTACTGACCACGGTCTCCAGGGAGCTTTTAATAGATATGAGTAGCAGTTTTTCTTGAGAACATGCCCAGAGATCCGGCTCCGGGCACATGCTTTCTGAGTCTGAGAAGTGGAAACTACTGAGCTAGCTGTGGTCTGGAAGAACATTTCTTTGTTTTCTCAGGGGTCAGGACTGGTCATTTTACTCCTCCGTCAGAGTTTGATATGGCTCAAGTTGGCCTCAATGCTACTTCCCGGAGTAGTCTGGATGGTGGGATTTCATCTTATCTCCAAGTGGTTGTGTTGACATAAAGAGTGAACTTTACCTTCCTGGCTCTCAGCTTTCACTAGCTTGTTTCACATATGGCAGGCCAGGTGTTAGCACGGTTGTGCACATGGAGTATGGGTGGAGGGCTGACATGAGCCTGGGGGCTCAAGGGTGCTTGTCATATGCAAAAGCTCAGGAAATGAGGAATGAGGGAATGTGGCCTCCACAGACTGTCTAATGTGGGGACATGAATCTACTTCCGACTAATAGAAGCCTGGTGACCCCAAGTGCAGGGACACAGATCTAGCTGAAGGAAGCTAGCTGCAGCCCTTGGTCAGCATCTGTACCAACACCTGGCCTGAAGACAGTTGGAAGTTTGGGATCCCATGGAGTTAGAGGAGATTCACCACCAGCCTGGGCTAAAGGGATGGTTCCAAGGGTAGAGACAGTCGGAAGATGAGAAGGCCACAAACTGTAGTTCCCCCTTAAAAGCCCTGGTATGTTGAAATTCTACCAACGATTGAGTGACAGTCAGAACTTCCATGATTGTGGAGAGTTTTAGTGTCACAGATAAGAAGCCAAAATAATTTTATGCTACGTTTTACACCCTCAATAGTCACTCATTACCAAGCTCTCTACATCTGATATGACAGCCTTTTAACTGTCAGGTTGGACCCTTAGGATATAGTAAGTGTGAACAGCCCTCCAGCTTCTGCCAACCCAAAAGTAAGAACTTCTGCAACCCACTGTGGCGGGATTAAGGTGTCAGTTGATAAGGTCAGAAGACACTTCCGGGACCTTGGAGGGGGTGTGGCCAAGCCCATTGATAAGTGGCTGCTGGGACACGAGGAGCTCTCTTCCTGGTTCCTGGCTGCTGGCTGCTGGACAGACAGAATCGGAATTCATCGCGCTTCCATCGCGCTTCCATTGCTCGTCCATCGCTTGGATCCGCCAGTCCTTGTTCAGGTGCCACCACAAGCTGTCACTAATATTGTGAGTGTTAATTTATATTCTAATATATATTAATTTTGGACTGGCGCCTTGAAAGTAAAACTCCGTCTACATCTGGCGCCCAACAGAATCAAAGATGGATTTCTAGTGTTGATGTTTTCATGGATCAGCTCTGTTTGCCTGAGGCAAAGTGAGGCTTGGCTTTTTTAAGAGAAGCTTCCTGATTCAGCCTTAGAGGCAAAACACTTGTGAGTTTTTAAAGAGGCCCTGCTGCCTAATACTTAAATAGAGTTAATGAGCAGCAGATGGCAAAGCTTTACTTGGTAATTATATGGACCCTGAAATTCCCAGAGTACCTGGGCTAAAAAGATAAATTCTATGAAATTAAACTAGGAGCTGGGTGGAGCCATTCACCTATCATACCAGCCTTTAATCCTGGCAGATTAAAGGTGTGTTCAGAAACAGAAAGAAATAGAAGAATCTAGGTGGTGTCAATCACCCTAGCCAAGCAAAGGTGTGGTCAGAGACAGAAAAAGTTAAGAAATATACAGTAAAGACAGCTTTTTTATTAAAAAAAAAAAAAGTCTAAGTGGTTTAGAGTGTGTTGAAAAAATATATATATAGGCATAAAGAAAGAAAAAAGAGGTAGAGAAAGCCCTTAAAGAAATAGAATAAATAAATAAATAAATAAATAAATAAATAAATAAAGCCAAGTAAAGATGAAAAATACTAAGAATGTCTGCATACTGTATATTACTGTCTTATCTTTAAGCTTCTTGACTGAAAATGACTTAGTAAAAGCTGCTAAAAGACAGTTGACTATAAATATTGTTGGAGTAATTCAACCTATATATTTTGTAAATGAGTTTACTTTAAAATTGAAATGCAAAGATACGCTACTTTGGAGAAGAGGTTTTCCTTTTATTTTCACAGAAAATGAAAGGCTGTGAATTTCTTCCTGGATAAAGAACATAAAGTTTGATAGAGGAAGACCCCCCTGAAAAATCTCCAATGGAAATGGATGGACCAGATGATTTAGCATTTCAGAGCACCTCTGTTGAAGTTCCAGAGCTCTGAATCCAAAACAATTTCAAGGAGACTGGCTGACATGACTCAGCCTTAGAGACTACTCCACTAAAGACTTGTGCATAATCCTACATTTTTCTCTGGATTCCCATGAGATTGTCGGCTTCCCCATTCAGCAGGAAGTAGCCTAAAGAACGATGCCCACATTCCCAAAACATGGATTATGGATGTTTGTGTTTATTTACAGTGTTGTTTACAAGCTGTTATAGATAAGGGGGGAAAAGAATTTTAGAATTGGAGTTCCTTTTGTTTTAAAGAGAAAAGGGGATATGTAGGGGTATTGTGTTGTTTCATGGTCCCACCTACTGGTTTAATAAAAAGAGCTGATTGGCCAAAGGCAGGCAGGAAGTGTAGGCAGGGCTACCAGACTAGAAAAAATCTCTGAGAGCAGAGTGTCAGAAGAGGACCAGAGAGAAGCCAGAGGAACCCGAGGACAACTATGCTGCTCTAAAGAAAGGTATTGAGCCGCATGGCTGAACAAGAGACATGGGTTAGATGAAGGGTAGAGAGCTAGCAAGTGATATGCCTGGGCCTGAGGCTGATCAGCCTAAAACTATAGTAAGCCTCTGTGTGTCTCTGTGGGACTGTAGGACTGCGGGTCTGCAGGTCTGTGGGTCTATGGGTCTGTGGGCCTAGATCTTGAGGTTAGGCCCGAAAGTCCCAGCCAGAAACATCGTACTACAACCCACAGCATCTGCTGTAAGCTTTACTGTTAGGATGACAGGGTCTAGGATCACACCGAAGACAAAACCTCCGGTTCTGTCTGTGAAAGAGTTTCTACATGCCCTAATGTGGGCAGCACCACAGGCTGGGGTCCTGGAATGGGTAAACGGGAAACTGAGCAGAACACCGGTATTTCCTTCTCTCTGCCTTCAGGCTATGTCTACAATGTGACCAGCTGCTTCACACTGCCACTGCTAGGACATACCTTTCTTTTTGTAAGCTGCCTGTGTCAGATGTTCAGTTATCGTGACAAGTATGAACATGTCACCACCAATGCTTTAATAAATGCATTGTTTTATGGATTCCTTCTCTGAAGCTGACTATAAAAAGTTTATGGGGCATCCATGCTGGAAGAAGATGTCCAGGGCATCCTTAATCTGCTCCTGATCTACAGAGTTTGGGATACATCATGGTCTGCTGTCTATAAACTAGAGAGCTAGGCGAGCAGGTGGTGTGAGGGAGCCAGGCAGAGTGGTACAGGACATTAATCCCAGCACTTGGGAGGCAGAGACAGGTGAGTTCAAGGCCAGTCTGCTCTACAACTGAATTCCGGGACAACCAGGCCTATGTACAGAAACTCTTTCTTAAAAAAAATAAAATAGGGAAGGTAGTCACTGTCCCAGCTTCAGGCTGTGGTGGGGATAATCCTTTAGTATATTTGATGTCTCCAGGCCTCTGACAACAGGAAGAAACACCCCATGAACTATGGATTTATTCGGATGTCTCTATCACCAGAAAGCACTCTCATAGATACTCAGAAACATTGGTTAGTCAACATATACTTTTGAAATTGATAAAAATTTCCTAATAGATTCATTTGAGGGAAAATTATTTTGAGATTGTAATTACATTTTTATTCCACATTTATATTTACTATGTCACACGTATTCTTAATACACCACTTTCTCCAAAAAAAAAAAAAAATATATATATATATATATATAAATGCCAGAATTCTTTAGAGATCTGATACCCTAGGTTACCAGAATGTTTTTGAGGCAGGGTCTTACTATATAGGTCTATCTGGCCTAGAACTCAGAAATCTGCCTGCTTCTTCCTCTGCCTCCCAAGTACTGTTCTTAAAGGTGTGAGCCACCACACCTGACCAAGATTTTTTTTTTTAAGAAGCCAAATTGTATGAAATTCTTGTTTCTCTCTTGTAAATTCCCAGTGAGCTGTTTCAAGCTTAGTTTTATTATGTTGTGACTGGGAATTTTATGTTTCTTCTCCTCGTGTCATAATGATTGTGTGTGTGTCTATGTGTTTGTGTGTGTGCACATCAGAGTGTGTGTGTGTTTGTGTATGGGTGTGTATGTGTGATGATATGTTATATATTTAATAAAACAAGTCTATAGATCAGAGAACAGATCCCCCACAGTCAATTCAGGAGAGTCAGAGAGTGGTAAATCAAGCCTTTAATCCCAGCATGGGGAGACCGGGGAGTGGTGACCTATGCCTTTAATCCCATAACTCCAGAGACAGAGATCTTTCTGTGTTTCTGTGAGTTGAGGCCTAACTATCAAATAGCAGTAGCTCACACCTTTAATTTTAACCTGGATGTAAAACAACTGGGTGAAGAAGGTATTTAAGGCAGGCGTAGAAAGACAGAGATTTATTTTATAGAAGCAAGAAGTGAGGCTGAGGAAGCTGGAAGATAGTTTTTATCTTAAGAAGTTGGCTGGGTGAGATTTGACTGTGGTCGGTTTCCTCTCTCTGATATTCCTGCCCCCCCCACCCCGAAAAACAAAACAGCCCCACTCTGTGTTAATATTTTGTACAAAAGCCATTAGAACAAATACATAACACATTTCCACAATCTATAATTTATCATTACATGGATAACATCTTGTTTGCTGATTCAAATATTGATACCTTAGAAAGAATGTTTGAAGAAGTGGGAAAAATTGCCTGCTTGGGGCTTACAAATTGCCTCTGAAAAAATATAAAGAAGAGATTCCATTAATTATTTAGATTACAAAATAGGCCAACAAAAATTTAGATACCAAAAGATACAAATCAGGAGAGAGAGATTGGAGACACTTAATGATTTTCAAAGATTACTAGGAGACACTGCCAATTTACAAACCACAATTGGAATAAAAAATGATGAACTAGATAATTTCTTCAAAACCTTAAATGGTGACAAGGACTTAAATATTCTGAAAGAATTGTCAGCTGAAGCTGAGAATTGACTTTGGTGGAAAAGAAATTAATTACAGGATGCACATGTGGAGCATGTGAATCCAGACCTTAATTGCATTCTAATTATCTTACTCTCTAAGCATTCTACAGGAATTTTAATGCAAAAGGTAAGAAATTAAAGACATATTAAGACTCTGCCAATTAACAAGGAATGGACCCAGCAGAGACAACAACAGAGACCCAGAGAGATGCCAGAGAGACACCAGCAGGGACTCCAGGAGACACAGAGGAAAGAAGTTGAAATGCTGCTCTGAGAAAAGGTACTGAGCTGCATGGCTGAACAAAGCAAGAATCATGGGTTAGTTTACAAGTTAACAATTAGCAAGTTATGCCTGGACCATAGGTCAATCAGCATAAAATTAATGTAAGCATCTGTGTTTCTATGGGACTGTGGATCTGTGGGTCTGTGGGTCTGGACCACAGGCTGGACAGGCCAGAAGCTTTGTATTACACGTGTGTGTGTGTGTGTGTGTGTGTGTGTGTGTGTGTGTGTGTGTGTGTATGTGTGCACGTACCTATAATAATGATCTAGTTTATAGATTTTTGTTAAGTTTCATCTATTCAACAAAAAAGCTTCAATGTTTCAAAAAACTGTTATGTGTAACTTCCTTCTTTGTGTTTAAACAAATTCAGTTTCTTTTTTATTAATTAAATTTATTCATTTATTTTACATCTCAACCAGTATTCACACCTTCCTCTCTTCCCATTCCTTCCTTTCACAATGTTCTCCCTCCTGCCAACTCCAATCCACTCCTCCTTTGTTTCTGTTCCTAAAGGGTCAGGCTTTCCATGGGCATCAGTAGTGCATGTCATATCAAGTTAAGGTAGGACTAAGATCCTTAAGGTAGGACTGGATCCCATGCAGGCTCTCTAGCTGTTGGTCTAGAGTCTGGCAACTCCTATGAGCCCAGATTAAGTACTTCTGTAAATTCCCTTGGATGACCTTGGATGACCTTGACCCACCCTGGCTTGTACAATTCTCCCCTCTCTTCAACAAGATTCTCAGAGCTCAGCCCAGTGCTTGGCTGTAGGGGTATTGTGTTGTTTCATGGTAAATAATTGTCCCACCCACTGGTTTAATAAAAAAGAGCTGATTGACTAAAGGCAGGCAGGAAGTGTAGGCGGGGCTACCAGATTAAGAAAATCTCTGAGAGCAGAATGCCAGACAGAGCACCAGAGAGAAGCCAGAGGGAGCCGAGGACAACTATGCTGCTCTAAAGAAAGGTACCGAGCCGCATGGCTGAACAAGAGACATGGGTTAGATGAAGGGTAGAGAGTTAGCAAGTGATATGCCTGGGCCTGAGGCTGATCAGCCAAAAACTATTGAAAGCATCTGTGTGTCTCTGTGGACTGTTTTTTTTTTCTCTCTCTCTAATTCTATGTGCTTTCAAATTTCCTGTTGTCATTGTTTTTAACAACTGAGTAATACTCCACTGTGTAAATATACCACATTCTTTGGTTGAGGGGCATCTAGGTTGTTTCCATGTTCTGCCTATTATAAATAATGCTGCTATGGACAAGAGTAGTATAGTTAGGTCTTGGGGTAGATTGATTGATTTCCAAAAGGGCTGCACAAGTTTGCACTCCCACCAGCAGTGGAGGAGTGTTCCCCTTGCTCCACATCCCTGCCAGCATAGGCTGTCATCTGTGTTTTGATTTTAGACATTTTGACAGGTGTAAGGTAGTATCTCAGAGTTGTTTTGATTTGTATTTTTCTGATAGCTACCAAAGTTGAATAGCTCTTTAAGTGTAAATTGAGATTCTTCTGTTGAGAATTCTCTGTTTTGATCTGTATCCCATTTTTAATTGGATTGTTTGATTTGTTAATAAATATATTTTTGAGATCTTTATATATTTTGGAGATTAGTTCTCTGTCAGATGTGGAGTTCGAGAAGATCTTTCCTCATTCTGTAAGCTGCCGTTTTGTCCTATTAACCATGTCTTTTGCCTTACAGAAGCTTCTCAGTTTTATGAGATCCCATTTATTAATTATTGACGTTAGTGTCTGTTATACTGGTGTTTTATTCAGGAGGTTATCTCCTGTGTCGATGCATTCAGTGTAACTGCATTTATGTTGAGGTCTTTGATCCACCTGGACTTGAGTTTTGTGCAGCACAATAGATATGGGTCTATTTGTATTCTTCTACATGCCAGCATTCAGTTATGCCAGCAACATTTGTTTAAAATGCTTTCTTTTTTCCATTGTATCATTTTGGCTTCTCTGTCAAAAATTAAGTGTCCATAGATGTGTGGATTAATGTCAAGGTCTTCAATTTTAATACATTAATCCATCTGTATATTTTAATGTCAATACCACACTGCTTTTATTACTATAGCCCTATAGTAGAGCTTAAAGTCAGGGATGGTGATACCTCTGGAAGTTCCTTTATTGTACAGGATTGCTTTAGGTCTCCTTGTTTTTTGTTTTTCATATAAATTTGAGTATTATTCTTTCAAAGTCTAAAAGAATTGTGTTGGGATTTTGATGGGGACTGCATTGAATCTGTATATTGCCCTTGGTAATTTTTACCATGTTAATCCTACCTATCCAGGAACATGAGAGATCTTTGCGTTTTCTGATATCTTCTCTACTTTTATTCTCAAAGACTCGAGGTTCTTGTCATATAGGTCTTTCACTTGCTTGGCTAGAGTTACCCCAACATGTTCCATATTATTGTGATTTCTTTCTCAGCTCATTTATTATTTGTATATAAGAGGGTTATTATTATTTTAGTTGTCTTGTATACAGCCACTTCACTGTAGGTGATTATCAACTGAGTTCCTGGTAGAATTTTTGGGGTTGTTTATGTATGCTATTATATCATCTGTGAATAATGATACATTAACTTAACTCACTCTTTCTTCTTAATTTGTATCCCCTTGATGTCCTTCTGTGGTCTTATCACTGTAGCTAGAACTTTGAGTACTATATTGACTAGCTATGGAGCGACACTGTAGCTAGAACTTTGAGTACTATATTGACTAGCTATGGAGCGACACTGTAGCTAGAACTTTGAGTACTATATTGACTAGCTATGGAGCGAGTGGACAACCTTGTTTTCTTCCTGATTTGAGTGAAATTACTTTTGAGTTTCTCTCTATTTAATATGATGTTAGATGTTGACTTACTGTATATTGCTTTTACTATGTTTAGGGATGCTCCTTGTATCCCAGGTCTCTAAGACTTATCATGAAAGGGTGTTGAATTTTGTCAAAGAAATCATGTTGAGTTTTCCTCTCGGTTTGTTTATATTGTGGATTGCATTGATAAAAACAATATGCTGAGCCATCCCTGCAACTCTTGGATGAAGCACATTTGATCATGGTGGATAATATTTTTGATGCGTTGCTGAATTTGGTATGCGAACATTTTATTGAGTATTTTTGCACCAATGTTCATTGGGGAAACTGGTCTATAATTCTCTTCCTTAGTTGAGTTTTTGTATGGTTTGGGGATTAGTGTGACTGAAGCCTCATAAGAAGAAAATGTTCCTTTTGTTTCTATTATGTGGAACAATTTGAGGAATATTGGCATTAGTTCTTTGAAAGTCTGGTAGAGTTTTGCACTGAAACGATCTGGCCCTGGGCTTCTTTTAATTGGGAGACTTTTAATGACTGCTTTTATTTGGGGGTGGGTTATAGATTTATTTAAATAGTTTATCTGGTCTTGATTTAATTTTGGTAAGTGGTACCTATCAAGAAATCTGTCCATTTCTTTTAGATTTTCCAATTTTGTGAGCTACAGATTTTTGAAGTATGACCTAATGGTTCTCTGAATTTCCTCACTGTCTGTTATTACTGCTTTTCATTTCTGATTTTGTTAACTTGGGTATTCTCTCTATGCCTTTTAGTTAGCTTGGATAAGACTCTGTCTATCTTGTTAATTTTTTCAAAGAACCAACTCATTGTTTTATTGATTCTATGAGTTCTCTTTCCATTTTACTGCTCTCAGCCCTCAGGTGGGTTTGCTTCTTTTTGTATTATAGCTTTCAGCTGTGCTGTTAAGTGTGCGTGAGATCTCTTCAGATTCTCAATGTGGGCATTTACCACTATGAACTTTCCTCTTTGTGCTGCTCCCATTGTGTCCCATAAGTTAGGGTGTATTGTGCATCCGTTTTCATTGAATTTCCTTGACCCATTGGTAATTCAGTTGAGAGCTGTTCAGTTTCCATGAGTTTGTATCCTTTCTGAGTTGGTATTCTTGTTAACCATTTTAACCTGGTGATCCAATAAGATACAAGAGGGTATTCCATTTTTTTGGTACCTGTTGAGATTTGCTTTTTGACTGACTTTGTGGTCAGTTTTAGAGAATGTTCCCTGAGGTGCTGAAAGAAGGTATATTCTTTTGTGTTTGGGTGAAATGTTCTGTAAATGTCTGCTAGATACATTTGAGTAATAACATCTGTTAATTATGACTATAAATAAGAAATAACATCTTTATTTTTTGTTCAGTTTATGTTTGACAGACCTGCCCATTGGCAAGAGTGGGATGTTGAAATCTCCCATTTAATGAGTACAAAATGAGTATAAAAATAAAGTGAATGAGTATAAAATATCCTTTTCTATCTCTTTTGATTAAATTTGGTTTGTAGCCTCTTAGTTATTCTTTCTGGAAATTTGTAGGATTAAAAAAATAAAGTTCCCCACTGAACCTTTGCATGCTGTGCACCTTTACCTATAGAATTGGACTTTTCTGTCAAAAAACTCATGCCCCTTTCTTCCCACAAATATCCTTTGCCACTCCTTTTGATATTAGGACAGCTACACCAGCTTGCTTCTTATGTCCTTTTGGTTGGAAATCTCTTCCCAGCTCCTTTCTTAAATTCCCATTATTCTTAGTTTGGTCTTTCCATGGTGTCCTAAATTTCCTGGATATTTTGTGTTAGGGATCTTTTTAGACTTAGCATTTTCTTTGAGCGATGAATCTATTTCCTCTATCGTATCTTCAGTGACGAAGACTCTCTCTTCTGTATCTTGTATTCTGTCGGTGATGCTCGCATCTGTAGTTCCTTACCCCGATTTTCCATTTTCAGATTTCCCTCAGTTTGTGTTTTATTTATTGCTTCTTTTTCAGTTTCCAGGTCTTGAACTCTTTCCTTTTCCTGTTTGATAGCTGTTTTTCTTGGCTTTCTTGGCATTCTTTAAGAGATTTAAATTTCTTCCAATTTTTTTGTTTGCCTTTCTCAGTCTCTTTAAGGGAGTTTTGTAAGGGCCTTTATCATCTTCATCCTTATTTTTAAGGCCATTGCTTCTGCTGCAATGACATGTTTATGTCTTGCTGATGTGGGACTGCTGAGTTCTGGCGGTGAGACACTGGCCTTTCTGTTATTGAATATGTTCTTATACTGGTGTTTAGGCTTCTGGATTTGGGGTGATTACAGGTCTGGATTTGTCTTTGTTGGATGGGTGTTTGATCCGTTTTTTTCTGTTCCATCTCTTGTCTTCTGGCCTAAGTGGCCATAGGTTCTGGTGACAGGCAAGTCTTCAGTTCCAGTGGGGCATCTCTGCTGATGCTTGTGAGGCCTTGGGTGCCTAGATACAGCCTAGCCTCCTGTAAAACCAAAGTTTTTTTCTGAAGTTGTCTGCTAGAGTTTCAGGGAAGGGCCTTGGGAGGATCATGATGTAGCTGTGGACGTGGACATGTGCATGCTCCACTTCACTCCACTGCTCTCCATTGTGCACCAGCAGCACAACTTGCCTCCTTCATGGACGATCTCCTTCTGAACATGTCTATCTTCCTGGGTACCAGGCCTGGATCTCAAGGATGCACATTTCTAACTAAGGGTTATGCTGCTTGCAAGGAAACCTCTCACCAAGTGTACTGGCCCCCAATTTCACCCCCTTCCCCAAGACCACTCAGGACACATGGCAGTTTGTACAAGAATAGTGTTTTAAACACCAAAGTAATCTGTCCCAGGGCAACAGTGTCCTTGACATGACAGGAGCATGATTTCTAGTTGTTGGTAAAGGACACACAGGCATTAATAAATGCAGACCTTGCTTGTCTGGTTTGCTGTTGTGGTCCTCAGAGCCATGGGTCCAGAGCTAGGCACAGACAAGTCAGAAATTCACTTTATTGTCAGAACAGTGAAGAACTGGGCCTTCCGCTCTTACCTTTGCAGCTGCCTTGTGATGGGGCTCAGCTTCCTGCTCAGTTGTAGCTCCTTGGTTATTCCTGGAAATTTGTAGGATTAAAAAAATAAAGTTCCCACTGTTCTGAACCTTTGCATGCCGTGAACCTTTACCTATAGACTGGATTCTTCTGTCAATAAACCCATGCCCCTTCCTTCACACAAATATCCTTTACCACTCCTTGTGATAATTCTCCTTCAGAAATCATTTCCATTTGCCTTTCAGAGTTTAGGATTCTCCAACTTTTCTCCCCTCTTACATTTTCTCATTTCTTTCCCACATTTCTTGGTCTAGCTTCTGTACTTGTCCTCATCCACATCACCTTTTCTGTCCGTGCCGTATTTGGGGTTTTACAACCTCAGCCTTAAATGACTCTGAGAAGCAGCATTGGGGCATATGGCTTTTTATTGGACAATGTCTGCCAGTATTAAAAGTGAATCTTTCCTTTGATCCAAAAATAAGATTTAAAATAATTTATTTAGCAGATACCCTGGCGGATATGGGAAACAGCATATTTCTGAGAGTAATTTTGGCACTGTGGGATACAATGTTCAAAGGGTGAAAATGAGGTTGTTGTTGCAGCTGAGGTAAAGCATTTGTTTGGCACATGAGGGCTTCAGCTTGATACCCAGAGGGAAGAGTCCAAAGCATAAAGACAGCAGTGCGGGCAATGAGATTAAAATATTCATTAGTAGAGAACTGACTGAATTCCCAGACATTTATAGAGGGAATACTACATGGTGCTGAGTTACAAGGCAGATATCCAAATACTGGCTGCTGACAGAGGATGGTCAGAACGCTACTAAGAGATGTTGCTATGCAGAACGGGGTGTAGGGAAGAGGGGTACTCTTGCACACTTGCAAAGTGTCTCTAGACGGATATGAAAGATGCTGGTAACTATCTGACACTGGAAGGAAACTGTATATGTAAGAGACAAGGGTGGGAAGGAAATTTGATTTCTCGCCTCTCTGAGACGTTAACGACAGTATTTTAGAAGCTGCCCTCTTTCTATGGTTGCATTTTCCTACAGTTCTGTCCTTTGTCCAGGCTGCTCTCCATCTTGAAAATTATGTCCTCAAGATTAGATCTAAGGCTGGAGTTCTGAGTACTTGGATGTTGTTGAGCAGTGGGAAGCCCATGTGATCAGCTTTGTAGCCGGGCTTCCTGGATGCTGGTAGTGTCTTTAAGAGATTTTCCCTTGAGCTCTTCAGATCTCTGAGAACTTGTTGGAGGCCTTGAGTTCTGAGAACAACCTGGAGGAAGTCGAGGTTCTCAACATTAGCACAGCTCGTTGGGGAATAGAATTGATAGGTCTCCCTCTCAAGAGTTAACTTATGCATACGGCACTGCAGACAGATCAGTTCCTGGCAAGGGATGTGGGGTGTGTTAAAGGTCTGCTCTGATGGCCTTACTCAGGGTTGCCTTTCTTGAAGAGGTGGCGTCCGAGGACTGTGACAATGCAGAGACACCAAAGCGGGTACAGTCCCCTGGGAAATGACCTTAATTCCAGAGAGGATAGAAGTGTCTAGTGGATTTGTCTTACTTACTCTGTACACTGCGTGAAGGCCAGTGCCAACTCCAGTTTAAACTTTCGGCTCCTGCTCTTAGTCTTTGAAGCTTTGGCCATTTGGGGATCTCCTATAAAATTTCAAGTCAACAGAAGGGCCCGAGTCTACACCTGGAGAGTGTAAGGAACTGGCTGGGATAAGGTCCCAGTGTGGGAATGGTTAAAATACTTTCCCAGGGATATTGATACAATCAACATGGTTGGAAATCCCTTGTAGTTTTACCCACTGTATTGATACTTATTAGAGTCCTTTGTCAGCACCAGGGACTTCCTGTGGGTCCACTCTTCCAGCAATCACAGTCATCACACAGACCAGATATAGTCTCTAGAGGCAGAAAGTACTATGCAGGAGAAAGGCACACTCAGCACAGCAGTGTTGGGAACAGTAGCCCATAAGCAAAGTTTAAACCACCAGTGTGGAGATAGTGGCAACCAGATTATACCCCATGTGGTTGTCTTGGGCAGGGTTACTATTGCTGCAATGAAACGTCATGACCCAAAGCAGGAAAAAAATTATTTGGCTTATATGTCTGTATTGCTGTTCATAACTGAAGGAAGTCAGGCCAGGAAGTCAAACAGGGCAGGAACCTGCAGGCAGGAACTGGTACAGAGGCCATGGAGGGGTGCTGCTTACTGCTTTACTCCTCATGGCTTGCTCAGTATGCTTTCTTATAGAACCCAGGACCACCAGCCCAGGGAAGGCCATACTCACAATGAACTGAGCCCTCCCCCCATCAATTACTAATTAAGAAAATGCCTGATAACTTTGTTCACTGCCCCATTTTATGGAGGTATTTTCTTTATTGAATCTGTTAGATGTGAGAATCTCAAAGAGAAAAGACCAAACCCATGATTGCTAGTTAGAGCAGTCTGTGTTGCTGCTCAGCGGGCGGGCTGTTTCACCCTAAGCTGGGGTTTGAGGGAGCAGGTGCCTGCTGGCCTCTTGATAGCCTTTGTAGAAGAGATAAGTGAGTTGGCGTTATACAGTGTTAGAAAGATACAGTAAAAGGGAAGGAAAAGCTCTAAGGGTATACATCATGTGGATGAGGTTGCAAGCAATTAGCCTCAGATCTAAGAAGCAAGACTTTATTCTTAACTACAAATCAAAACCTTAACTTGCAAGGAATTAATATAAGACAAACAGGAAATTATTCTTAACCTGTCTTGACAGCAAATAGAACCCTTAACCTGCAAGGTATATTTTTCCTGTTTTGGTCTCTCAAGGCTCCTCCTCCCTCTCGGATGAGTCTAGCTTGTGCCAAATTAACAAAAGTGGGCAGCACCCCTTCACAAAATATAAAGAGTGGGGAGCAGTATTCAGGCAGTTCCTCTTGTATAATTTAGAAATGATCAATAGATTTACATTTACTCCTGTAAGTACATGTTGGGGGAATTTAGGGAATCCTAAGAAGTTTCTAATCCTGATTATCATGAGGAAAGGAATTGAGGTGCTAAGAATTGGATTCCAACCCTGGAAACCAAGCTTTAGGGTCAGCTCTGCTCCCAGGGACCCTTATTGGGGGAGTTGGTGAGCTCTATTTCCAGGGATGACTGAGGGAAGACTGCATAACCGTTTAAGAGTCTGAGGCCACATTGGTCCTCATTGGTGAGGAAGAGCTATTCTGTTGTTTCCCTGAAGCCAAATGACAGAAGATCTGTGGGTGCCCTAGAAATTCCCCAGTGTCTGCAAAAAAGGCACTATGTTCATGGATTCTGTTTACACATGAGGTTCATGCCTGTTGCCCTGAAGCAGAGCCATGAGCAAAGAGAGTGTGGGCACAACACGGAAGGACAACCAAGATGGGTTAAGGAATATGATCGTAAAGTTCTAGCCCTAAAGAGAGGGCCTGTAAAGCCAGCCAGTATGCCAGACCTCCTGGAACCAGGGTGCAAAGCTCCAATGGACAGTGGGTAGGACAATCATGTGCATTTCAATACTCCAAATCAGAATCTCAGCCAGGACCAGCCAGGCAGCAGTCTCCAACTCCCTATCCCATGGTTTTCCTGGAGAGAACATTGGGAGAAGATATTAGTTGCCAATAATTCAACTCAAAAATCTGCTCAGGGCCCAGAACTCAAGTTTTAATGGAGAATAAGTGGAAACTCAAACAGGAGATTTGCATCTTATCATAATAAACGCCATGATTCTTAAAGAGACCAGATGAAACTTTCCAAACTCTTATAGTGACTCAAAGTTATGGAAATTGACTTAAATGTAATAAGGAAGTCTTCCAATCTGGGAAAAGGATGAACTGGACAGCATGGTGTGTGTGTGTGTGCGTGTGTATGGTGTGTGTGCATGTGTGTATGGTGTGTTTGTGTGTATGGTATGTGTGTGTATGGTGTGTGTGTATACGTGTGTGTGTATGGTATGTGTGTGTGTATGGTGTGTGTCTGTATGGTGTGTGTGTGTCTGGTGTGTGTGTGTGTGTGTGTGTGTGTGTGTGTGTGTGTGTGTGTGTGTCTGGTATATGTGTATCTATCTACAAGCCAGCATTCTGACAGTCACCACTGGCCTGGGTTCCTGAAGTGAGAGACATGCTACTATTTCTAGTCTTTATTTTCCCAAAAGAATGAAAGCCCTGACTCCTGAGTGCCCACTCTATGAAGGAAAGACTTGGGGATGTTTTCCTGTTACTTGACTCTCAGGTGCCCAAACCTTGTCTTGAACAGAACCCCAAAGCAGCATTTGTTTGTGTTTCTGGTCCTAAACTGGGAGTTTCACTCTGTATTAAACCTCTCCAGGAAGCTGCTTTCATGTGGCCTTTTCCACAGGTGCAAATAGCCAGCCCTCTGTCTAAATAGTTCTGAAAGCAGAACCTCACGTTTACTTCTTTGGTCAAATGGGAATGAGCCTGGGTTGGAGGTATGATATGTGATCTAGTTTGGTGTTCCACAACCAAACAGTCATCATGGCAGATAAAGGGTCAGCACAGGGTCCTGGATGGAGGCTTCAGTAGACAACAGAATTGCATCAATGTCTTCTTGGACCACCAACAGTGCCAGTGCTTCTAGGATTGAAAGGCTTGAAAGATGCCAGCAGTAGACATCTGGACACAGCTGGACACACCTGAAAAAGGCTTCAACCTGCCATGGCTTTAGGTAACAAACAGTGTTTCCAGAGACCACTGGACTTGCAGCTCATTCAAATATCAGGGATTTTTGTTTGTTTGATTTTGTGTTGTTTTGTGTTGTCTTTTCTCCAGGTTTCAGGATGGTCTGTTTCAGGCTTTCTCGGTGACATATATTTTGGGCTCATTCATACCTGAAACTCATAATAAGCAAACATTCAAAGTACTCAGTGGTTCTTGCTGATACTTGTTGACTGAGTCCGGACGGGAAGAGGAAGTATCTGGTGACCTGCTGTTGGTCCCAGCGCTGGAAAACATGTTCCTTTCTACCCTTGTCTTGCTCTCTCTTATTTTCAGCATCAGATGTCTGTTTTTCTTTCATCTGGAGGAAAGGGCAGCAGATGTGCGAAATGAAGTTATTAGTTTGGAAAGAGAGACCCAAATGTACATGTTTCCTCCATCATTTACTATGAAGCGCGCAGCCTCAGCAAGGCCCCATCCTATTGTTTGGCTCCGCATAGCCTGTTATCTTAACTCCTGCTTTTCATCACATTCCTCCATTCTAGCCAAGTTGGTGTCTTCATTCCTGCCAAAATATCTGAGGCATCTTCAGTTTGCAAATGTCATTGGGGGGGGGATCTTCCCTGTCCATTTCTCAGTTCTCTCACATGTCCAGGCCACAGAGAACTCTATTCTTTAATGATCTAGAGAATGGCACACTCTAGAAGGCAGCTCTGCTATCGGTATCTAAATGACGGTGGTAGCATCTTCTATGCCTCATTGCTCTTTCTCATGTCATGCGTCAGTCTTCCTCCCTGGAGAGAAGCACACATCTTTTGCTAACTCCAGGCTATAGAATCTTTCACCCTGCAATCCTGAATCCCTATAACTCCTAGAGGGCAATGGGCTGAAGACTCAACACATGTTATCTCTTTCCCAGAGTCTCTGGACTTGAGCACAGCTAACATTTTAGTGAAAGACCCTGTGTTGCCCCAGCAGATGCTTTGCTGATCCCATCTATTCTCCACTCTCCCCTCACATTGCTTCATTCAAATATGTTCATTTGTGGATTTTTCCCCATGTAATCATTTTAGATAAAACTATCTATCGGTTGCAATGCTTTCCTAACACACACAGTATCTGTGCCAACCATCCACACAGAGTAAAAGGTATTGATGTGGAGAAAGGTGAATTGCCATCGCCCTGTCTTGGCTGCATCATGCATATGAAGGTTCCTGTATTTGTTAGAGATATTAAGAGTGCAATAATAATTTTTTCTTCATCAGGCTGAGACTAAGTGACAACATGTGGGACTCGAGGCTGCAGATGGATGGAGAAATAGAACAGAAGGGCAGTCACTACCATAGAATTTCCAAGATGTCGACAGATGTAAATGTGGTATTTCAGACATGGAACACAAGTGGCTGTGAATTCCCAGCTAAGTAGAGACCGTGCTTTTAGTATCCAGAGAAGAAATCCACTTCAAAAGAGAATGTATGGGGCTTCCAAGCTGTTTCAGGTTAAGATCGTTCAAACTACCCAGTGACTGCTACATTGGCTCAACAGCTGCACCTAATTCACCCCATGTCCTCTTTCAAACTAGGACATTCTGAGCAACAAAAATTGCAATGTTTCTTCTTTCAAAATGTTACCAAATTTCTTAAAATTGGGGATTTTAAAGATTTATAGGAATTTAAACTACAGATTTCAGGATTTTTTTTAAATTCTAAAATATATACTTTTAAAGTTTTATTTATTTATTCAATGTATATCGGTTATATTTATCTGCCTCTGCCTCCCTCCAGCTCCCCATACAGCCTTCTCAGCCTGTCTTACTCCTAACATCATGTACATTTTTATAGTTATTATTAACTCACTGAGTAGAACTAGTGCTTTCCATCTGCTCCGTGGTGTGTTGGGCCACCAGCAACCTACCAGCAGCCACTTCTGTAAAGGAGAAGGACTGTCCCTCCCTCAGCAGTCATTAACTACCAAAGGGGTGGGGCTCCAGGGCTCCTTCTCCATCCATGCTGGAATTTTGGCTGGTAGGCAATTATGGCTGCTGTAAGTTGATGTAAGCAGTAGCCATGTCAGATCCAGACAGACTTTAGGATTTATGTCTTCACTGTATTTCCATCAACGGCTGCCTTGACTGTTCATAGCATGACTAAAGTTGCCTACTATGCAATATGATTAAATAGCCTTGCAAAATGGTAGGACCACAGTGTCTCAGACTTACCATTCTGATGTGTTGAGATCTGACTTCAATGACTCCTTACCAGAAGCTGGCATAATTGGGAAAGAGGCAGAAGGCAGAGGAGCCTGGGACTAGCATCACAGAAATAAGCGCCCCTGGGGCTTCGAGGCTATTTTAAATCACTTATTAAGTAGTTGTTTCTACCCACTTAAAGAGAGCAAAGTGGATCACATACCATCTATCTCGTGTTCCCAGATCAACATGTGATTTTTTTTTCCTTCATCAAACCATAGTAACAACCTATGACTCAGTGTGACACCAGATGCCAAGATTTATATGTCTATACCTGTGTCCTCAGTGAAGAAAGACTTCAGTTTGTGATAGTATCGTGCTTTGAAAGGACAGGGGCTTAGGTTTGAACTTGAGACCTGTGTTCTCTCTTTAACTGGTGGGGAAGGAGTGTTCTCAGGACCCCAGCTTTAAGGCCTAAATATCTTTGCACATTAGCAGCAGGTCGCATTTCTCAGACCATGATTCTATGAGTTTGGAAACAATTTTCTTCTCTAAAGATGGATTTGGGATGAACTGTTATTTTATTGTTTATTTCTGTGGAGATGGTGCACAGACCCTCCTGGGAGACCTTTCCGGAGAGACTTTGGGAGACACAGGCTACACAGCTTCTATCCACGGGAAAAGAGGACTCTACAAGGAACAGGAGAGTCCACTGAAAACTGAGAAGTGAAGACAAGAAAGGCAAACTAGAGGTACAGGCAGTGGGGCCGGGCCAGGACAGTGGATATACACCTGTCAGTGTTTGCCTGATACAGTATTTTAAAAGAAATGATACAGACTTTGGGAAATGGATAGATGCCAAGGCATAGACTATTGGGCAGATTTCCCTGAAGGGTTTTCATATACATACATATATGATGCGTCTCTTTCTCCCTGTGTTTGTCTGTCTGTGAGTGTGCATACATGCCGCAGTGTGGAAAATAGAGGACAGCTTGCAGAAGTTGGCTGTCTTTTTCCACGGGCCGTTTCAGTGATTGAACTAGGTCATCAGCCTTGCACACTCGGTGTTTTTAAATACAGCACCATCTTACCCGCTCCAGGGATACTTTTCTTCCAAGGCATATGGCTGTACATACTGCTGGCTACTGAGGGAAGGGGTTACCAGCTCATAGCAGCTCAGCCTCGTGAGGGAGCAGCGTGGAATGAATATAATAAAGGCAGAGGTTGTGAGCAAGGTGTTCTATGAGCCCCAGTACTTACTTTAGTGAGTCATAAGTAACTCAGATTTAGTCCATGCAATAACAATACATTGGGACCTGGCATTCCCTACTCTATTCACTGAATGGAGACTTGAGTTTGCTGTCTCTATGAACAATGCCACCATCCACCTGCTGGACCACACTGAAAATCTCAGGTATCCATAGCTTGCTTTTCCCTTGGTCTCAAGAGAGTGGCTTTTGGAGAGGCTCTAAGGGAGCCTCTAAAGTTCTGGTGGAGGTGCCTCATATATAACCTGGATAGGTTATTCACTGTTATTATTTCTAATTTTTTCTTATTTCTCATTATCACTATCATTTGATAAGTTGTAATAAATATTATTATTTAAATTATATGTACATAAAACTCTTTAAGTCCTTGATTTTTCTCACAACAAAAGGGTTAGTTTCTTTGAGAAAGCAAAATGAGACTCTAGAGGAATATTATTTCCACAGTCACCATATAATGGTGTACCTGAGTTCTCTCCTTGTAAATTATAGGAGCTGGGGTTTTGTGGAGGAAGGCAACTTTCTGCTCTAACACTCTGCCACACAGTGCACACCAGATATCTTGGAGAGACGTTGAGAAGTCCTCTGGCCCATCTCCACACTTACAGCAGAATTGCTGATCAAAACCAGTACAACAGTTTGATTTGGAAATTCCCATTCTTATCCCGATGCCCATCCCTTGGGGATTACACAGCCTTGTTAGAGAACCACCTTTGAATGTCTCAAAGTCCCCCCTTCTGGATTTAAGCAGTTTCTCTACACTCTGAGGCCTCTTTTTGAGCAAGGTGTCATCAAAGATGAGGCTTCCTGTCAGGAGTGTCATGGTTCCCAGCATCAGGTAAGCCTAGTGCCTTCCCAGGCAGGACAGGTAGAGATGATGAGCGCAAGAGATGCTGGTAATGTTCTCCTTGGCCTCATAAAGCTCACCGAGCTGATACAAAAGATGGACTGTCTGATGACCCCTGAGAGGAGATCTGCCTGTGCTGTGCTGATGCTGTCAGGCAGGGAAAGCCAAAGCCATAAGTTCTCATGAAAATATTTTCTGATGATACGGAACAAACATTCTGTTTCTCATCATCCCTCAGAATTGGGCTGCACTTGAATCAGGTTAACAAGAGCTAAATGTAATCATTGTGTGACCTGATTGTGGATTTGTAACCTGAGGATCGAATGTCCTCCTTCTGTTGGCCTTCTCAATTTCATCATCATTTCCTTAGGGGCTGCAAAGCAATGGTAGGCAGAAAAATAATGAAATGTGGTAAATCTGGTCGGAGAAAAATATGACTAAAATTCTTTCCTTTGTTTCATTTATACAGTCCCATATTTATGTGGGTTATTTTGGTTTACAAAGTACAAAAGCCAGTTCTTAGAAGGAAAGAGGCAGGCAGAATTATTGCTCTGCAGGTTACAGGGATTACTCTACTTTATAATATACAAAAGTCCTTTGTTATATATATATTGTAGAAATGTAGGTCATGTTCGTTTAACCCCATTTATGAGTTTTCTGAACTTTGATGGAATTGCCTGAGAAGGCATATCGTTGGTGCCTGGCACACACAGAAGGCTCTTATGCACCGGTCTCCCCTCACCACTGACCAGTGCCATGTACCTGGAGACCAAAGAGTGCCAAGGGAATGTGTCACTCTGAGAGACTTTAAACTCCCTGATGGAGAAGGCTGAGTATCTGGCCTTTCTGTTGGTAGCTGTGGGAAATAACACTTATGTCTCAGATAAGTCTCCGCATTGAAGCTAGGAAGAATTTCTTTTTAAAGAAACCTCATCTATCCGGTTAATCAAGCCACAGATACTAGAGCCATTGCAGACACTCCTGAATCTCCCTGTAAGCTGGTAGGCTCTGCCCTTCACAGTATGTCAGAACCAGCTCTAACTTCCTTACCTGTACCCATGGTACCCATGGTAGTCTTGGCATTTCTCACCTGCCTGGATTCTGAACTAGTCTCTTACCTTCTTTCCAATTCCCTAGCCCCAACCTACCCGTACCACAGCAGCCTGACAAACCCTCTCAGACTGGGCCACTCTGTGGAATAAAGCAAAAGCTTGTTCCTGGGCCCATGTGACCCGATGTGAGCAGCTTCACTCTCTCCCGCATGGCTTCTTTGATTCCATCCACTCTAACCCTCTTAATGCTCTTGAACCACAGACTGTTATTTGTACCTAAGAATCTCACACTTCTTTCCCTGCTATAAAACAATGTTCACCTCTCCCTTATAAACCTCAAAAGTGTTTGACACATAGAAAATACTTTTTTCTTTTTAAGACATGGTTTCACTATGTAGTGTGCGGTTGCCTTGGAGCTCTCTCTGTAGACGAGGCTATACTCAAACTCCGAGTTCTACCTGCCTTTGCCTCCCAAGACTGAGATTAAAGATGTGTGCCACCACCGCCCAGCTAATGGGCAACTTTTTAATGATGAAATGAAGACCTTTTGAGAGTAGAACTCCATGATGCACTAAAGTTTAGAAAATGGACGACAGGGGGAAAGGAATTTTCAGGCCCCTAAGCTCTCCCTTCACTCTGACATCTGAAAAGCCCATTCATTTCATCTGAGATAATATACAACATGAACATTCTAAGCATAAATACATAAGGGTCATGCATCTTTAAATCTTTTTATTGATTATCTATAACTAATAACAAATACTCATATATTAGCAGGTCCAGCAATAAAGCAAATCATATGCAATTTGAAGACAGAGAATGAAAATTGGTTGATAAGTCAAATAAAAGCCAATCACTGAGATGCTTGAAATTTTTATTTTATTTGTGACAGTGAGTAACAAATAAGTAAAAATAATGTATAGTAAAAATATAAAACCAAATACAAAAGAGTAAGCAGCTAATATATAGGAGAAACATTTTTACATAACTATAAATATCATTCTTGGCATTAATTTTGGCCTATTTCCATAAGTTTGTTTTGGTGTGGTGTTTGATTTCTAAGCCTCTGGATTTAGGAAAACATAAAACCATTTTATAATTTAAACCTGGAATGGCCCTGCAATGCAGAAAAGTAAGAAAAGAATTTTTGGAAGAGGTTCATAATGCAAACAAAGGATCAAAACCTTAACAAAAATGTTTTTTTTCCAATTGGCTATGCAATTATTTTGCTTTCAGAAATTGAAGTCTTTTAAAAATATGTATTTTATTTTATGTTTATGAGTGCTTTGCCTGAATGTATGTAAGTGTGTCATGTGTGTGCCTGATGGCTGAGAGGCCAGAAGATGTCAGAACCCCTGGGAACCTAAGTTACAGTTAGTTGTGAACAACTACATGGTACTAGGAAATAAATATGCATTCTTGACAAGAGTGGTGGGTGCTCTTAACTGATGAGTTATCTCTAGTCCCTAGAAACTGAAATCTTTAATATGAACCAAGATCTTCAGTGATTTCTCTGGTGAATTTAAGTACAGATATTTGGGGTGTGTGTGTGTGTGTGTGTGTGTGTGTGTGTGTGTGTGTGTGTGTGTGTGTTTCATTATAAATACACAACAAAAATGTACTTTTACACAAGGAAACAGACTCATAGAGATTCATTTTAGCATAGCAAGCCTTCTATGTATGTGACCACTTGTCTAAACAGAAATGCTAGTGCTCAGGATAGGACTTGCCTCACATGCACAAAGCTCTGGGTAACTGAGCATCCTATAATCTAGCACTCCAGAAGCAGAGGCGGGAAGATCAGCAGTTCAAAGTCCTTCTAGCTGACACAGTGAGTTCAAGGCCAACCTGGACTACATGACCCTTGTCCAAAAGAAAACAGAAATGTTATGCTTTTAGTTCTAAGTAGTACAGATTATACTGTACGAGGAAGAGGAGGCATCAGGATTCTGTGAGAACTGGGAAACACTCTACACCGCTTTAGCAGCAGACACATCTAACTAGTTTGCTGAATTGAGTAATATGACATCTTTATCACCCAAGGCCAAATGTGGTGATATTGTATATTTAATAAAAATAATCTGGAATATCAGAGGACACAGCCAAGCCATGAAAGCCAGGGAATGGTGGCCCACACCTTGGATTCCATCATTTGGGGGACAAAGATCCTCTGAATCTCTGTGAGTTCAAGGCCTAACAGCCAAGAGTGGGCTGGGTGAGAATCAGCAGTGGCTGGCTGTGCTTTGTTCCCCGTCTCTCTGATATTTCAGCTTTTCCTCAATCTCTGGCCCTGGGTTTTTACTAGAATACCAAACAGAATTCATGAATAGCATAATGAAGATACATTCTCAGGAAACACCAGGGGAGGCTAGTCCAAGAATGACCACCTGTAGACTACTGTGCTGACCACACAGGGAAAACAATGTCCTGATCTGTAGTGTGGCTTCACAGTTGTCCACAATGTGGGCTCCATGAGAAAGGAACACTTAAAATGGGCTTTCAATTAAATGTATGTTCCTCCTAAGAAGATAATAAGTTAGGAACTGGAGATACTTCTGGAAAATAGAGGTACTCCCAGTAAAGTATAGAGCACTAACTTACTAGGCATAACTCTGGGAGTGGGTATTACACTGACATGTGAACTTACTTAAGTTTAACTGTAGTGCTTTGATGAATTAGAAGCAACAGCAAACCATATTTGAACAATCATACTTCAACTTACACTTGATTTCTTGATGGTTCTTTTTATATGATGAAGGATTATTGTCATAGGCTATTTAGTGAAGAGTTTGACTTTTAAAAATATATGCCAATTATTTGTTATCAAATCCATCTAAAGCCTAGAAGTTTTGGAAATGAGGAAGATTTTCATTTGACAGAAAGTACTATTTGGACTTCTCGCTTCCTTCCTTTAAATGTTAGGGAGTTGTTTGCAGAGACTAGCAGGGGATTCTGGACATTAGCTTCATCACATATACAACCCTAAGCCTGAGCCATGGGCCCACACTTTGCTAAAGACTAGACTCAGCCTTTGGGGCAAGTCTGTCCATTAAAGAGGTGGACATAGAGCATGGCCCACTGTCTGGAATCTAGCAGGACTAAGTACTTCTGGGCACAGAAATCTCCACTCCAATAAAGGCTCTAATTCTGTGGTGAAATTGAACTGATGTCTCTAGTGGCTTCCTGATGTCACATATAAAACAAAAGTGAAATTTAGTGGCAATATAGTACAATGTGAACCCCCAAATAAACAATTTGTTCAAGATTATAAAACCCACAATTATTAGCACAGCTAATAGGGTAACCGCAAGTAATATGGTTACTTTGGAGACAAACAGGGTGTACTCTCAGAATGTACAGTATAAATATTTTCCCTTAAAGTCCTCTATACCTTATGTTAGAACTATATTCTAAAGTGCTCGTGAATGGAATTGTGTGATTCCTTGAATTTTCTTTAAAGTGTTACAGTAAAAAGTGTCTGGGAGGAACAAAGGAGACAGTGTCAAATGTTACCAGCCAGCAGATCTGGGTGACCAGCACTTAGAGTTTCTTCATGCTGCTAATTTATTATCTTTATACTGCTGTTTCTGTGAAACCCCAACCTCTGACAATAAGACAGAATCAATTCAAACAAATTTCAGTAATAAAAATAGTACAGGCAAAATAAATGTAGTTTGAAGTTTCTCTGTTCTGCCTGGCCAGTCCGGCAGCCATTTAGTCCCAAATAATCACACAAGGGCTTGTATTAAATAGAAACTGTAACTAGCTATCTTACTCTTGAACTAGCCCATGATCCGCATCTATGTTTAGCCACGTGACTTGGTACCTTTTCTCAGTACAGCTTTCCCATCTGTCTTCCTTTGTGCTGGCATCTGCTCTGTTCTTCCTCTTCCCAGAATTCTCCTTGTCTAGTCACTCTGCCTATACTTTCTTTCTGCCTAGATTTTGGATGTGTCTTATTAAAAGCAATTTATTAAGTCAGCATTTTATTAAACCAAAACCAATATTTACAATGACAAATATTTACAGTGTACAACAGCATAATCTCACAGCAAATAAAAGAATTTTCAACTATCAAAAGTACAACATTGGGTAAGGTGGCCCATGGGAGGCAGAGGCAGACAGATCTCTATGAGCTGGAGGCCAGCCTGGTCTATATAGCAAGTTCCAGGCTAGCTGAGGCTACAGAGTAAAACTCTGTCTTTAAAAAATAATGTACCATATTAAAAAATTGGTAGCTTACAACATTCTATATAGAATAATTTATATGACTTATAATATTGAGAGGTTATAAATAACTGAAGTATTAATAGAAAGCTAGTTAAACATGGCATATTCATGTCCAATAAAATACTATAGAAAAATTGAAAAGAAAAGTGCTGAGTAAGGTAAAAAGTCAAGGGTAGCACACACAGCCTTCTTGCCCACATGCAAGGTCTAAAAGAACTTCATCAGTGTTATGAGTGATGATCCCTGCAAAGAGCAACTATAGGTAGACTTTTACTGCTTTAGAAATTTGTTATTTTATTTTATGTGTATGGGTATTTTGCCTGCACATATGACTGTGCAAGCCTGATATCCACAGAGTCCAGAAGATGGCATTATAGTCCCTGGAATTGGAGTTATATATTGTTGTGAACCACCATGTTGGTCCTGGGAGTTGACCTGGGTCTTCTGGAAGAGGAATCAGTGCTCTTAACTGCTCAGCCATCTCTCCAGCCCCCAATTAAACTAAGCTTTTTATTGAACGACTGCATTTTATTCAAAAATTTTTTGCAGAAATATGTACTAATTTTATAGCTAGGGTTGCCCATGGGTCACTATAAAAACTACAATTTTCTCATTATGTTCTTCCTAATAGAAGAATGTCATCATGTTAACATCATGTCAGGAATTAAGTAATTAAAAATGAGAAAGCAACCATACTTCTGAGAACAATAGAACCTAGAACGAATTTCTCTTAACTCTAAACATGCAAATAGCTATTTCTAAGGCACATACAATATTTTCCTCAGCCACATAAGAACATTAAAATGAAAATGTTTAAAAATACATAAGATATCACATCATAACATATATAGGAATCAACATAGGTACCTTTTAGTTAATTCAAATCAGCTTGAAATTCTATTAGCTATAGAAAGAAATAGCATTTGGAAAAAATGTTTACTAGTTGGTTCTTAAAGAATTTAAATGTATGCCAATAGTTTTATGCGATGAATATTTGTGAATGTTTTGGTAAAGTTTGTTCTTAGAATAGAACAGATGGCAAAGGGGAATAAAATGCTATTTCCAGATGTACAATTTTGTGAATTTGGTGCCAGAGACCCAGAATAATAGTTAAATCACAAGTTTAGCATGGCTGGCATCATAGCACTTTGGGAATTGATTTATCAGCTCTGGTACTTCACATAAGGTCTTTGATTTGGGTCATAGTGGGGTTGGAGTCTTGCATTTCCAGTCAGCTGCTTTGTGCAATGCTGGCACTGGCTTCCTAGTCTATGAGACCCCAGAAGTGAAGAGAAGGGAACCTGAGGAGCTCTTTCTCAAAGCCATTCTTTTCTGGGTCTATACAATGCAAACATTTGCTTGTGCACAGGATGTGCTATTCCTATGTTCTTGCTAACTGAAGTGTAGCCATCTCTCTTTAAGCCACTTGAGTAAACAAGTGCACACCACTCCAGTCACCTGGGGGGCAGTCTCTGCTCCATACTGAACTCAGCCTCAGGAATGCTGACGAAATTCCTGGGTTTTGTTGTATTAGATATCTGTATCAAATAGAAGAACAACATTATTACTAACAGCTTTGATTCTTAAGAGACTTGGTCTCTTTAAAAACTTTGACGATTACACACATGGATATAACCATTTCATTCCCAGTACTACCCCTCCCAACTCCCACATCTTTATTTTTCTGACCAGCTGAGTTTAATTTTGGTTACTTGCATAGCATGGTGGGAAGTTATTTGCTGGAGCATGGGCAAAGTATCAGTGACTACACCACTTAAGAAAATGGTACCTTTCCCCCTAGCAACACTTAACAGCTCACATTCTCCAGAGTGGGTGGGAACTCAAGAGCCCCTTTCCCCACCCATGCTGAAATGTTGGTGGCCCAATCTTCTTCAGGTCTTTTGCAAAGAACCATAGCTATAGTGAGGTCATGATACAAGGGCCATGTATTGTCCAGAGACAGTCTCACAGCAACCCTCCCATCCTTTCTGTTCCCTTGTGTGATGTCCTTTTTGTTGTTTGTTGTTTCTGGTTTTAAGACAGAGTATCTCTGTGTAGCCCTGGCTGTCCTGGAACTTTCTCTGTAGCCAAGGCTGGCCTCAAACCCACAGAGCTCTGCCTGCCTCTGCCTCCCAAATGCTGGGGCTAAGGGCATGTGCCACCATTGCCAGGCTAGATCTCCTTTATAAGGTGGAGCAAAGTTGGCTTTCTTAATTACCACATTTCTACATCAACTTGGGCAAGTTATTTACATTCTTATTTAAGGGTCTAAAAGTCTAGCCTATTATGAATTTTTCCAGATTAGAAGAAAACAAACAAACCTTTTCCTGTTTCTTAGATGAGCTAGGTTGTCTCTGATGTGCCACATTAGAACAATGCTTTGTAGAAGATTTTGAAGTCTCCAGACCTAATTTCCGTCTGTGATTGTGGGATACTGTGCTCACTATTAGGCCATGTTCAGCCATATCAGCTTCTATAATCTGATTGGCTAATTGTTGCTGCTGTAGTTGGGAGTCTTCCGTTTCTATGTCTGATTCAAAAATGTGTGGCTGCCTTTGGAGTTTTAGTGACTCGTGGCTTTTCCCCAAAATTTGTGTTATAAATCTGCTTGTTAAATTGTGTTTTCTACTGGTGTGGCTGCCAACAGCATTTCTGATCACACTTAAACTGTCACCTGGAATTTGTGTCACAGCATTAGAGGACAGTGGTCTACCTTCACTGAGGTACGCAGTCTGCTTTGCATCCCTCTTGTGCTCACACAACTCAGAGCTCTTCTCCAGCAGAGGTCTGAAGCTCTTCTGACTTAAATTCCTAGCCTGTACATGAATGGTACTATCTGGTCTTCTTCTAGAAGCTGAACCTGAACTTGGTTTGCCTCCCTGGGTGACACTAGTTTTCTGTGCCAGTAAGATAGATTCTGTAACAGCGCTCTGTTTTCTTTTCATGTTGCCAAATGCTGAGATCTCTTTGTTCACTTGCTCAGATTTCCTTTTGAAAACTGGTACGAATGGCGGGCCTTTCTTACTGTGTGAGCAAAGATTATTGTGCTGAGCCTGTGTATTTTGTCTACTGAGTTTTGACACCTCCAAATGTAGCTGCGGTGCCTTGAGAGGCCAGGAGGGCTCTCTGTTCTGAGAAGACCCTGGCTGGAAGCGACCAGCTGAAACCAAGGCTGAGCCTGGCTGGCTGACAAAAGGCTCCACCTTGTGGTTGCCTGGAGTTGGCTGTGGCTCTAAACGTAGAGCCCCAGTGGGTTCCAGCAAAGTAGCTTGAGTTAGAGAGGCTCTGAAGTGTTTTTTAGTCGTCAGATTGGGGGGTTTGACTTTGTTTTCCTGAAAGAATAGAGATTAGGGAAATTTAAAAATTTAATAATAATACAAGTGAAGAGAAAGAAAATACAGAGTATCAAGAGAGGAATACAAAGTAACACTAAAATGCATAGAACCATTGAAAATTCTAGTGTAATGTGTAGATTTCCCATAGCAATTATAACCCTGTATGAATCGACTGTAAAAGTTAACACACAGCTACCACTTCCCGACATGCTCAAGCAAGCTTTTGGCCCCCAGTGTCCCCTCTTCTCAGTGCTCTGTGATGTGGACTCTCCTTTCTTAAAAAGTCCCATCTCCCATGAGTCCTCCACCAGTCACCCTACCATGGAATCACTTTCTGTTTCAATTTTTCAAGGTTCTGTTACTAGTTAGTATTTGTCATTTAAAAATAGCACAAGGTAGTGTGGTCTTATGCTTCAGTGTCTGTGTTCTATCTCCCTATGTAAATACTGGCATCTTGGAGTGTACAAACTATGGCTTATTTATTGTTATCTCTTCTAGAGTTACTGAGAAATGCTTACTGAAAAGATCTAGCAGAGAGGTGGATGCATTGCATAGGATTTTGAGTCTGGGGCAGGCTGTCTGTCTGAAGCCTGCTTGTGTTTTCACTGTCTACCAGTGTCTGATACCTAGCAGGGACTCAGCAAGGATTTGTCAGCTGACTCCTGAGAGGCAGCAAAGATATCCAAGCATGTCCTCCCCTTTAAGAACTCTGTCTGTAAACTTAAGTTTTATCAGGTTCACTTCTGAGCACATAGACAGAAGAATACAGAGTAGTGTGACACCTGCACAAGGATGTCAGACAAGTGTGTTAAGTGCCTTAAAATAATGGAACAAAGAAGAAGAAATAACAACCCTCCCTTGCAACTTTCTAGGTGCAGTTCTGAGGTTTCCACACACTTACTACTGCACTGACTGACAGTGCATCCCACAGGAGACCAAGCATTTGTACTTTGTAAACAGTAATTCACACTTCCTGACTCTTGGACTCTGTAACCTCTGCTCTGTTTCCTTTGCTATGCACCTTCCCATTCTAGATACTTCAAATGAGATCAAACAATATTTTCTTTTAATTTTGGGCTTATTTCATCTAACATACTATTTTTTCAGGATTCAGACATGTGTAGCATGTATTAGAATTTCTTTTCTTGGGATTTTATGTATATATGAGTTTGCTTATCTGTTCAATTTTTGATGGAAAGTGTTTCCAGTGTTTTTAGTGTTTTTAAAATTAGTGTATGCTGTCTTAAGAAAGATTCTTAAATTTGACTGAAATTCTACCAAAGAACAAGAGATATTTTGTCAAAACTGACGGAGTCACTCTGGAGAGCAAATGTTTCCCCACTGCCTTGGAAAAAGCATATCTAAGAACTAAACTGAATTAATTATAGACAAGCAAAGAACACCTGCTTTTTAGATCCGTGGGTCTCACAAGCTGTATGGGCTTTTAAAAATGTACCCATTACTTGAGATACACAGAGAAAAACTAAGCAGATCTGGATAAGGACAGATTACTTGCATTGTAAGGGAAAGTGTGTCTGGGCCTTTGATGTGTTATATTCACATCTGTTTTCTTTACCTGTATTGTTCCCTAGCAATATACTGTTTACTCATTGTTTTAATTTTTAAAATACTGTACATAGCTCAAAGGGAGGAAACTTTTAGGTTTATATTCAAAATGTATAGAAAAAACAAAAGGGTGCCTATGTAAACAACAGATGAGATCATAAATAATTCAAAGAACTTAAATTGCCAACAAACTGAAGCTTTGTGAAACCATGAGCTACTTAAGAAGCATATGCTTCACTATAAACTTCATTTATCTAGGTGTTGTTAGAAAATGTAGCTTGGTAGACTTTTAATTTCTAGCACTGACATATAATATATAATGAAGAACCAGGGAAGCACCTCCATTTTAAGCAAGCCCCTAACCACAGCTCGAAACAGGCCTGAGTTCTGCTTAGTGCAAAGTACCAAACAGGAGATAGCCCAGGGCTGTCTAATAGCTGCTAATTAACCATAGAAGGTTCCAACACAAGAGATAGCCAAGGCCACCTGAGAGCCACAGAAGGTCCCAGCACAGGAGAGAGTCTATAGAGGAAGGTCTGACAAACAGCCAGCTAAGATAACAGGGGAAATCTAGAAAGCCCCTAAAAAATGAGCTAATTGGAACTGTATTCATACTGAGACCCCTAATTGATGTGTAACCTCGTGGTTTTTGCCTTTTAAAAACTCAGTTTACAGAGGGGTGGGTACCTCCTCCAGCCGTTGCTATGACAGCACGTTCTAGCAGGGTTTTCAATAAACCTAGCTTTTGCATTTTGGCGAGTTTGCATCTCTGATAGTGTCTTCTGGGATCTCACAAGCAGGGCACAACATATACAACTTTTTATAATAACATATACTAAAAGGTTTTCAGATATCCAATGGCACCTCAGCATTAAGGTGATTGTTAAGAATTTTAGAGGTCTACACTTATCTAGACTATGTCGTTGACAGGTTCTGAAGGGGAAAGTCCTTCTGTTGTGTCCATGCATTTGGTGTGGGAAAATCAGGACACTGTCTTTCTTTCTGTGAACTTTAGGCTAATCCAGAGTGGCACACTCTGCCTAAACTAGCAGTAATCTCAGGTTATCAAATGTCAGGGGAATGTTAATGGAAACTTAACCAGAGTGACCAATCAGATGTTTGTTGTTTATTAAAATCTGGTTCTCTGTGGCACCACACTTGTCTGTCTTGCTTAAAGCAGAGCTCCTGGCTTATAGGAAATGAAAGCTAGAAAAGTATGTTAGCTTTAAGAGAGCAACTGTTGGAGTCTGTAATGCAGAATATGCTGCAGGGCAAGCGCTCCTGTTTCTAGCAAACAACAGCCATAAATAATGCTGTAGAATAAAAGATTTAGCAGACAGAATCACTAAGTGTTCTGAGGTGATCCTGTTTAGATTTTAACTTGAAAAACCCTTAAAAATAGGTCTTTGAGATAAGTGAGAGCCAGGGCATGACCTAGGTTTGGTGATACTCAGGACGGACTCGTTCTGTTTGGCATACAGTGGTATCAGGGTATGTGAAAATGCTTCTAAATACTGCATGTGATAGAAGTGCATTGTACAGTTTTATAAAAGATGAAATAACATTTTATTTAATTTGTTTCAAAACATCCATCTTACTCCTTACTTATCATTTTCTCTTAAGTATTTTTGAAACTTTCCATAATTAAAAGCAAACCTAGTCTGGTTAAGCAGTCTTGCTAAATTAATTTATAAAGAGTTAGCTTCTTGTAAAAAGTTCAACAGGGTTATGAATCTTGGTTATTGTTTTCCATGAAGGGCAATGGCCTCCTGACAGGGTTAACCTTGGCCATGGGAACCTGGCATGGCTGCTAATGTCTCTGTATCCTTCACAGCTCCCTCTGTGTAGCTCCTAAGGTCTGCCTCTGACAAACATGTGTGCCCTGGACTCCACCCTAGCCTGCTGTCACTGCCCAGTCTGGGACGTGCTCTCATCCTCACCCATTTTCAGAAACTAGGGCCCAACAGAGCAAAGATCTGCTCAATCACGCAAGGCAACGGATCTAGACAGCCAGCTGTCAGAGTCTCTCGGCCAGGAATCTAGGGTTAATTTTATTTTCTTGACTATTGTGCTAAGAATCTGAACAGGCTTCAATTTTAAGTCAGAAATATAGTTACTTTGTGTTGGTGAAGATATTTGAGCTCTGTGCTGAGGGTCCTGCTGCAGCATTGAGAAGCAATTCTTAATCCCAATAACCACTATGAAAATTAAGTGAGGCAGTATACAGAGAAGCAGTTGGCACATAAAATAACAGACATAAATAGAACAAGTTCTTATTGTCAATAGCAGTGTGAAGACAAGAATTTCAGTTAAGTACGACTGTCCATTTGTGAAGCAAAGATTTGCAAAATGTCTAGATTTTCATGGAACAGACATGGGCTGAAAATATGAAGTATGCAATAAGCAGGCAATATAAATGCAAGATATAAGTGTCTATTCAGCAACAACTTCTTAGACTGGATTTAGCAAGCAAACTAACTTTCTAAATGTTATGTCAGCTAAATTTTGGGGTACATGCCTTTAATCCCAGGCCTTGGGAGGCAGAGACAGACAGGTAGATCTCTGTGAGTTTACGGGCAGTCTACTCTACAGAGTGAGTTCTAGGACAGTAGGCACTATATAGTGAGTGAGACCCTGTCTCAAAACTAAAAAAATAATTTCATACCTTTATTAATTTTAAGACTACAATATAGGTATCAAATAGGAATTTATCCACTCACACTCCCTTCTCAGGAAAGCATGTTGCAGAATGAAGGGAGAGAGGTGCTTTATATCGCTGGTGAAGAACTCATACCTAGCATGTTATATAAATACCTATAAATAAAAAGTGGTAGACAAGCCCTTCAAACAGATATCCAAGTAACAAATATACATAAGTAATCAAGTATGCGTACATTAAAGGCACACGATCTGCCAGAGTCACTAAAGATCAACAATACCACTTATGAACAAACCGCAACAGGTTCACACACTATTACAGCCGCTTTAGGATGTAGCCTGAAATATGTTCTACACTTGGAAATACACACACCGGGTCTACA
This sequence comes from Phyllotis vaccarum, assembly GCA_033318265.1. NCBI lineage: Eukaryota > Metazoa > Chordata > Mammalia > Rodentia > Cricetidae > Phyllotis > Phyllotis vaccarum. The sequence continues at coordinate 4,783,789 of JARWLC010000009.1, read as the reverse complement.
TTTCTGAGGTTGATGTACATGTGTCTAGAGAATGTGTTCGAAACTATGTTACTGTGAATAGCCCTCAAACAATCCAGCTGTCAATCAACAATACTCTGGAAAAATAAACAGCCATGGCATACTCATGGACATGGAAAGAAAGTGAATGCTTAGAGGGACAACATGGAAGAGTGTCATAACACTATTCTAAGGCAAACAGATAGAAGCACAAAACTGGGCATAACTAAAACCTAGTTTTTACTGATGTATGCTTAATAAAGACAAAGAATGATTCCCAGGAAGTCACAACCGTCTCTGAACATACAATAAGAAAGTGAGAGCAGAATACTGCATTGGGTTACATGAACAACTATTCAACAAGATATATGTTTTACTTTCTATATGTATATAATATGGCACAATGAAAACAGATTCTAAATGGCAGGGGGGACAAAGCCAGAGGTAACTCTCCTCTCCTTTAAATTTCTAGCCCTAGGAAATATAAAATCTTGGAAGAGGAGGAGGAAGGATTATGTGAGCAAAGGGGTCAAGATCATGATGGGAAGCCCACAAAGACAGTGACCTGAGCTACTGAGAGCTCACTGACTCTGGATTGACAGCTGGGGACCCTGCATGAACTAGGCCTTCGGAATGTGGGTGACAGTTATGTGGCTTGGGCAGTTTGTGGGGCCTCTGACAATGGGACCAGGATTTATCTCTAGCACATGAACTGACTTTTTGGAGCCCATTTCCTATAGAGGGATACACTGCTCAGCCTTGATATTAGGGGAGGGGCTTAGCCCTGCTGCAACTTGATATGCCGGACTTTGTTGATTCCTCATGGAGGCCCTATTCTGTGGAGTGGGTGGGGTGGGGTAGGGAGAACTGGGGGGGGGGGGGTGAGTGGGAGAAAGAAAGGGAAGGGGAACTGTGGGTGATCTGTAATTTTTTTTAACTATTAATTTTTAAAAAAGGAAAAATAATCCTCTCAGAATCTGATTTCAAGTTGTGTCCCCTTCCACTGTTCTGCAAAGTCTGGGGTGTAGCAAAATCCCCAGCCATTTCTTTTGTCATGTGTCTATCTGAGGATGATGGTTAATGCAAAGGCAGACACCTGTGCTGGCTTTTCTAATGACTCCACCTAGTGGGCAGCAAGCATCTAACTCTACTGAACATGCCTGTCTCCTGTCCAATCTGTCACAGGTGAACTCATCACAAAATTCTCTCTGTAATTTCCAATTGCCCAGCTCACAGATACTAGATACAGATGAAACATATCAGAAACAATTGTGTATCATCTGAATTGCAATAACAAACTTCAGGGCAACAGTTAAGTGACAGTAACAACAAATAGCATTTGTGAGATGCTGTACTAAGAAAAGTTTGTGATCTACTAGAGAATCCAGACGCTGGATGAGATAAAAGTATGTCTTACCTGACTTTGTGGTCTGATGAGCTCCTGTGTGTAGTAGCATGGCTTATTTGTCATTTTTATGGGAAATCCACATATATGCGTCAGTTTAGATTTTAAATCTGAAAGAAAGCTTTTCAACACACCTTCCAGATCTACCCTTGGGAAGAACTGAACGGGCTGACTCCTGATGCAGCTGAGAGGGTACCTGAGCAAGGTTAAAGAGAAACACAAAGGCTTCTGTCTACAGGACACAAGTTTCATTATTTAAAAGACAACAATGTTGACAAGACACAGGCAGATTCTATTTTTATGTTATATTCTACAGTTGTCAAAGCTAAAAAACATCCCTTCTATTTTGTTTATTTTTATTAACAAATGATAAGTGTGTGTGATATGACACAATCAAGGTAAATCATTGTGTGTTCATCTTGTAAACAGAACAGTGAGTAGAGTACATTCCAACATTCCAGAAAAGACTTATAAAGAACGCACATCCATCTCCTGTGCAGAGTATGAGGACAAAACTGATGCGCAGTAAACTCCTATCTTCAAAAGTAACACAAAGAGGAAACACATTAGCAGTTACATTCCAGCCTCAAAAGCCGTCCTCCAAGGAAAGTAGTCACTCTCTTGGATAGGGCACTGCTGGCCATGATATTGTGCATTATCTGGGTAGGAAAGAACACATAACACGGCTATTCCATTTCTAAACCCCAGTCTGTCAGATAGTGAAAGCTGTGCTAGGTGGATTGAGAGCTGAACCTGGGCATGTGTATTCTGTTTCGTTGTATATTTTTAAGATAATATTAAGAAAGCTATTTTTCCTAAATCAATTCAGTGTGTTAAGTGCAAGTCAAATCTAAAAAATAAATCTTCCAAAAAGGATGATCTCAGTGCCTTTCAATAATGCCCAAACAACACTTGGGGGAGCTCTTGGCTGGGGAATCCTACGACTGGTTTCTTATGTTCAACTAGGAAATACATGTACATCGTTTTTTACTATTCTGAATTTTCTTGTCTCGTCTAAAATTTCCAATAGTTTTTAAATAAAAGTCCTTATAGCCTGGGCTAGTGGTAATCTCAGCATTGAGGAAGCTGAGGCAGGAGGATGACCAGCTCAAGGATAGTCTGTGTTACCTAACAAAACCCTGTCTCCTTCCTGTCACCAAAGTGGTTTCATATTAAAAGCAATTAGGAACTGGTGGGTCTTTTATTAAGAGAGGAGAGGTTGGGAATGCAGCTCAGCTGGTAGAGTGAATGCTTGTTGCAGTAAGTGTTGGGTTCAGTCCTCAGCATAAACTACATGTGGTATCCTATGCCTGTAACTTGAAAAGTATTTGAAAAGTAGAAATCCCAAAATAGCCTGAAATACATAGTGAGTTCCCAGCCATCCTGGGATACATGGGACCTGTTTTTGTTTTTTTTTTTTTTTAAAAAAGGCACCCCAAACAAACAGCCACAAAAATTCTTAATATCATCTTCTGAGCGAAATTAAAAACAACTAAAAAGTAGTTCCATTAAATAATGACAGCATGAGGCATGGCTAAGTCTTACTCATAAGGCAGGCAAAAAGTATATGCTATCATTAGTGTGCAAAGGATATGTGAAGGTTCTTTCTTTGATCATTTTGAAGTAGATACTACAGTATATTTTCATATCTCCACAATCTTCTGGAAGTTTATAGCCATACTATAAATTAAGCACACGATATAAATCATTTTGTAGGAAACGATACTTACGTTACAACAGCAAGAAATGATCAAATAACAGTAAGATACACATGTGCTTCCTACCAGGTCATCCCAGTGCCTCTGGAAATCTTCATAGGTATGAAAAGGACAGTCAGGCGGTGCAGTATGAAGAAAATTTATTATCTGCCCCATTTTCATACTATGAAAAATGAGATTTGATACACTATGTCAATGCTTAAATATAGCTAAATGTTATTTGAGAAGTTAACTGTGCTTTAGAAAGTATTCCAAAAGTGTGTTACTATCCACATATAAATAACAAATTTAACACTTGCACCTAGTTCCAAACTCAGTTGCATTAAATCTTTTATCTTGACCTGTAAATTTTAGATATATTTGGTATGCTTTGGAATATAAATAGGTTGTGGAATGCTTTAATCAACTTAATAGATACATTACTTCACATATGTACGTGTTTTGTGGTAAAAATACTTAAAACCTATTTGCAGTGATTTTCAATAGCAGCTTGTTGATACTCACTGTAGTGTGCTGTACAATCAGTTTTTAAAACTTATTCCTCATGTCTGAGATTCCTTATTCTTGCTCAACAGCTCTCTACTGTAGTCCAGATCTCCATCCCACCCCAAGTAACTACAATTTTACTGTTTTCATGAATTCAATTTGTTAGATGCTACGTATATGATCACTTAGAATTTTTCTAGCTTCTTTGCTTAATGAGCATGTTTCAGGCACATCACCGTATCATCACACACGACAGAACTGCCTTTCTTATTAAGGCTGAATTTTGTTCTGCTGTGTGTACATATCGCATCTTTATCTATTCTACCTAGATAGAAACTTTTCAGCTACTGTGGATAGTGTTGCAATGAATATGAGTACAGAAGTATCTGTAACATGAAATAAAATCATATACATATATATGATTAATGACCATATGGTAATTCCATTTTTACCATTCAAAAAATTTCTATATTGTTATCTATAATTTTGCACTAATTTACATTCTGATGAGCAGTATGCTGACATTCCCTTTACATGCAATACTTACTTAACACTTTTTAACTTAATGATTTTATACATGATTACACTGGATTTCTGCCTTTTCCCAACCTCAACTTGCCTCTCCTCTCAATCACCTCATCTGAATCATGACCCCTTCTATAACTGTTAAATGTGTATATGGTGTGCTGTACGGATATGTCACCTACTGAGTCCAGTTAGTTAACTTATTTGCATTTGTTTAGAGCTGACCCTTTAGGACTGGAGTCTTTTCCTTAAGAACAAAACTTGGTTCTCTGTACCTCACCAGTCATTGTCTACAGCTTTCATCTAGGTGTGAGACATAAAATTTTCTTCCAATCAGCACTGGTGTGTCAAATAGTGTGGTCTTTGCAGGTTTTGTACAGGCAACCACATTGTTGCAAGTTCATGGGTGCAACTTCCCTATCCAGAATAAACTACCACACCACAGTCTTCTCAGTTCTCTGCTTCTACCAATCGTTTTACCTCAACTTCCAAGATGGTCCCTGAGCCATAGGTGTAGGTGTTGTGTTAGAGATTTCCCTTTGGGGCTGGGAATGCCATAGTCACTTATTACCTGCATTTTGATGGGTTGTGGATCTTATAGTCTGTGTGGTGCAAAAAGAAGCTTCTTTGTATAAGATGTGAGATGAGCATCTGGATAATTCTGCAGAAGACAACTGTAAGCTGTATTGCTGTAACAATACGGGCCCTTCCCGGCCTGAGTCTTAGGTAAATTTATAGGAGCTGGCGGGAACTACCTCCAAGTGAGCAGGGTGTGGTTCTATTTATGATTTTTTCTCAATGTTTTCTGTATCAGAAATAATTTTTCTGATGAGAATATAAACAAAAGGAGTCCACATTAAATTATAATAAATCATTGTTAGGTAAAGACTAATAAATTTGATTATTAGGGTTGTTGTATTATTGAGAAATCTGGTAATTTGCTATTTATTAAAATTAGAACCAACAAAAATATAAATGCATAACAAATCTTAATATTTCAAAGGAGGAAATTTACAGCTTCTGTTACTATGACAAAACTGTTCTAATAGTTTTCATTTTTGTTTTTTATTTATATGAATGTTTTGCCTACACTGATGTATATGTATCACATGTGTGCCTGGTTCAGAGACCAGAATAAGATCCTCAAAAATAGTTGCAAGCTGCCCTGTGGGTCCTGAAAACTGAACTTAGTCCTCTGCAAGAGCAGCAACTGTCTTTTACCACTAAGCCATCTTTCCTGTCTTGCTCCAGTACTTTATAGTGTCATAATTATGTTTTTAAAGTCAAAAGTAGTTTATCGTTTCGCCAAATTGTTAAGGAAGCAAAATTAGAGAACACTGCTATGGAATCTACTCATGATGGTTAATCTTATCAACTCAGTTGGATTCAGAATTCAATTATAATCTGGGATACTGCTGAGGAGCACTTCTCCTATGTGAGGAGGACCTAGGAAAGGATTACGGAGAGTGGGGCAAGGACTTATCCTAATGTGGGTGGAACATTCTCATAGCCAGGAAAGTCAGAATAAAAGAGGGGAAAGACAAAGCCTGCCACGTGCTGGCATTCCCCATTTTCTGCTCCTTGGCCTTTAATGGCATAACCTTTACTGCCTCATTGTGACTTCCACAATATGAACTGTAAGCCCAGAAAAGCCTTCCTCCATTCTATCAGATACTGTGGCCACAGTTGTGCACAAGTAGCCATTACATCAGTTTTACCTTCCAATCTAAAATCTTACCTTGGCAAAACGTAGCACCAGTTGCTTAAGATGGAATGTCTCTCGATGACAGCATTCTGGTTGTTATGAAAATCCTCTATAATATACTGAGAAATATCGAAGTCCTTTAGCTTTAAATGAAATAAGATTTCAACATGTAAGTCCTCAAGGAATTTGCCACATAAAAAGAAACATTACAACAATACCCACTGACAGTGGTTTTCTGCCTGTTTCAGTGATTTATGTCCTTTTGAATCATGTCCTAATCAGTGTTGTAACACACCCTGTCTCCACTGCACCGGATACTGAACAGACTATGCTTTCTCTTTCATCTTTTAAGTTCACACTTTTATTTTGTGATTAATCCAATCAATTTTGTTATGTGAACTTAGAGATGTCAAATTCCTTACAAAGGAAAGTATATTTTGTGGATACCTATGTGTCCACATTTATAAATGTGGACATTGTGAATGGATGCCAGGGGCAACCCAAGGAGTCCTTGTTTATTTTTGAGACAGGGTCTCACTGGTCTGGCCTTGTCTGCTTATCACTGTCACTCCAGCACTGGCCTTACAAATATGCACCACAGGGCCCATTTTTTAAATGTGGAATCTGATGGGAAAAGCTCAGCAAACACTTTACCAGAAGAGTATCTTCAGTCCTATATTACATGTTTAAAATTACAGCTTCTGACAGAGCTAGTGTCACACTCTCCTTGGATATCCCCATTCCATTCTCTAAAATGCTTTCTTCTTTTTCCTCAGATAGTCTACCCAGACAAGATTCTAGCTTCTATACAGATAGTAACTGTTTGCCATTTATAGCTCATCCACCCTAAGAAGTTCTGTAAGATATTGTCTCAAATTCAGACAGACACAGAGATGCCTCAAGTGAAAATAAAATATTAGTTGGTAAATGAACAGCGAGGCTAGAGAGATTGTGTGCCACAGCCCCTCACTCCTTATAAATAGCAAAGCAACACTGGGGACCAATGTTCTCACTTCATTGCCCACTTCTTTCAGAAACCTTGAGCTAACACAGCCAACACTGTATTGTTTGGACAAGTCCTTAGTATATTAATAATGTTGTTTAAAGCATGAATTATGTTTGGTATTTTGACTTGTACTAGTCAAAGCCTGATATACCTAAGTGTAGTCTATTCTAATGTCACTTTTCTGAGTTCCTACACCCTTCCCTAAAGCTAATAAAGAGGGCCACCGTTCCCATGGAGCCATTGCAGTTGTTAACCACTGGTAAAGGAAGTGTCAGTTTTTGAGAAGACTGTAGTCCCTTACAAGTTGACCACACTCCTGCAGAAGACCACATGTTCCAGAATATTTGGAAAGCAAAACTTGTCTTGAAAAGTTATTTTTAGGACAAAGAGTTAGGTGAACAGGGAAGGTGGACATGGGAAGATTTGGGAGGAGAATATAATCAAACATGTTATAGAAAACTTGAAGCTCTCAAAGGCCCCTTTAAAGGGAGTAATGGAAACAAGGGAACTGAGGAAATAAGAAAATGGTAAGATGTGCTAGGGACATACATTGTGACGCACTTGTGAGCTGTTTAAAGGATCCTAGGTGCTATTAGTGAAGAGCAGCAACACCAGCAACACTCAGAACTTATAAGGGCACAGAGTGTTCCATGCAGAACAAGAAGTAACTCTTTTTAAAATATATTTACTTTTATTTTTACATATAATATATATTTTACATATATATATATATGCACATAGGAAAATGTATTGCCCCAGGAGGCCAGAAGAGGGTGTAGACAGCCTAGAGCTGGGACTATAGGTGGCTGTGAGCCACCTGATATGGATTCTGAGAGTCAGTCCTTTGGAAGAGTAATGTATGCTTTTACCTTCTGAGCCATCTGTTTAGCCTCAAGAGGTAAATATTATGATGTGATGTACTGCGCTTGAGAAATCTGCTACCTAAGCTGTGCTGTGATAAAAAGGAAATTATAAAGAAGGAAGAAAACAATAAATAAGCAGAGATGACCAAGGCAGGCAGTTATGAATGTCTCCTTATATTGACATAAGGTAGACTGCCTAGCTTGAGAGAAAACAGAATTGTAAAGGCAGGCATCAACATAAAGTGTTTGGGATTTGTGGGTCCTCATACATACCTACTTACACAGTTTAAGTACTTATCAACACTATTCAGAGGCTCAAGCTGATTTCTGAAGGGATTCCATAACACCAGCTCTTGTCTTTATCAACCAAGCTTATTCTGAATACTAAGAAATTACCCAGCTATTAACATACATCTTAGGAGAATGCTAACTCTGTTTACATTCACTTCAGAAATATTTTTAAAGTATTCCTATGCAGCTAAAACCAAACTAAAGAGAAGGTATTTAATAAATAAATATTTCTTCTATTTTATAACAACAATAGAGAATTTGGGTTTAGTTTTCTAAGCAGTTTTGAGATCTTAAAGATATTTAGGCAGGAAAGTTTTGATTTAGAAATAGAAATCTACTGACACTGTGAGGTGGAGGGCAAACCAAGAGAGGAAAGGCTGGAAACAAGGCCTGTGTGGAGAGCGGTTAAATGGTTGAGGAAAAAGCTCTGAATCAGAATAATGGAAGTGAAAAGGAATCATTATGGTGACCAAGGCAGGATGGATTAGACAGTGGAAGGGACACTATTAAGGGTGTGTCTTTGTTGTAGTGGGTGTGGCCTTGTTGGAGGAACTGTGTCACTGTGGGGGTGGGCTTTGAGGTTCCTGATACACAAGATGCTACCCAGTATCTCAGTCCATTCCCTGTTTCCTTCAAGATTTAGGACTCTCAGCTACTACTCAAGCACCATGTCTGCCTGTGTGTCCTTTTGTTCCCCATCATAGTGAAAATGGACTGAACCACTGAAACTGTCAGTGAGCCACCACAATTAAATATTTTTCTTAGAAGAGTTGCTGTGATCATGGTGTCTTTTCACAGCAATAGAATCCCCAAGACAATGAGTTTTAGGAAAATAATATAGATGAATATACTCTAAAATTGAAGAAATTAGTATTATTGAAAAATGTAGATTTTTTTAAGTATAAAAATAGGGGCTGAAATACCATTTCTTATAATCTTGGGTAGTTATATAAATAAGATAAGAGATCAAATTTAGAAAACTACTGGAATTTCTACCTTAGAAAAATAGACTTCAGATACTAAGGTTATCTAATTCAAATTAGAAGCTAGTCTTTAATGCTGCTCAAACTTCAACCACTACTAATTTTACTGTAGTCAGTGACAGGTGTTATGTAACTTCTATGGAAGAAAAGTTAGAAAGACACAGACTCTTCTTTAAAACTTCCCAGCATAATGGTCTACTTGTAGAAACAGCAGTATGAACAAAGAGGGGTGAGCCTTGGAAGTTTTGAAGTCTTCACAGGTGGTGATGGTGACTTATGTCATGAACGGTGAGTCGGAGAACAAGTTGGGAACTTAGAAAACAGTCTGAGTGAAGCCTAGGAAGATTGGATGATGACCGTGCCTCAGAGAAATAATTAACTCTGCTGGGAAGTGGAGTTGTGGAAAGTGTGAATCAATCCATCATACAAAGCAGTTGGGATTTAATTATATGGTTAGTGGAGAACATAGCAAATTTATAACAAGGGGAAGAGATGTATACAAGACAAGCTGGAGTGGGGAGTGGCCATCAGCAGAAACGATTAGGCTGATGAAGTTGGTTAGGCAGGTGTCCCCTTCCTCCGTCACCATTTAATGAATGTCCCTCCTAAAGCCTCATGCTATATTGAAAAGAGCAGCCTTTACTGATAGAGGAGAACCTTTCTTCAGCCAAGGACTGTGCTCCCCTAACAATCTCCACACAAGCTCTTAACCTCAGCATTACTGACACACTGGACCAGATAACCCTTTGCGGGGGTAGTGGTGGGTTTGTTTTGTGTACAGTATAATATCCAGAAACATTCCTTACTTCTGTCTGCTAAATGCTAGTGGCAAAGTCAGACCCTCCTTCCCTACACTCCGGAAACAAAAACTGGTCTCTAGTCATTGCCAAATGTTTCATGGAAAGCAAAAACATTCATCTCCTTCATCTTTCTCTGTCACTGGGGAAGCAATGGCATCCAATGTAGGAAAAAACAGGTACTACTGAGTGACTGTTAATATGTAAAGCTCTATGTAGATGCTGTGGAATTTTGTAAAATGGAAGACAAAGAAAGAAAGCATGTTGCATAAAAAATAGATGCAAAATGCTACTAGAATGTCAAGGCAGAAGACAAGCATATTTATCATGAGATGAAACTATATTTTTAATATTTTGAGATGAAAAAGCAGAAGAAATTGGTGCTAAGGCAAGGAAAGGTAGTGACATTTTGGGTGTGTCTAATGATATTTTTGACAGGAATAATATAACAAAAACCTGTGTTTTATGAGAATGATATTGGAGGAATTTAGAAAACATAGACATGTCAAGCATTAAGCAGCATATATCTTACTTATTTTTTTTAAAGCTAGGCGTGGTGTCTCATGCATACATTCCTAGTACTGAGGCTGAGGTAGGTGGGCAGCTACAAGTTCAAGGCCAGCCAGCCTAAGCTAAAAAATGAGAAATAACAACAAATGACCACTAGGCCCTTTGAAATGGTAGCACAAAATAACGGGCTTCATTAAGACATCTAATTTAAATGTGTATTTGTGCTTTGTCTACAGTTTTCCATTGGTCTCTCTTGTCTACCCTGCATGCCTGCTAGTTCCCGCTCTTCCTTTTTCTCCAAATAGTCACCCTCTGTTTTCATACACACACACACACACACACACACACACACACATTCCTACATATGTGAGAAAACATTGCATGTGTCTTGATAATAAAACCCTTCCTGTCGCTTCAATGTTAAAAATTAAAATAGTAATAATAACATGCATATACTAAGTATATGGTAATATTTTGTACCTCGGGTGGTGGCAATCTGATAGTATAGACTTCAACACTTAAACAGGCTTGTGTTTCTGTGACATTGATGTCTAATACTGAAAAAGTAACCATGAATTTCCTAGAATTAGCATTCTATCATATCAAAGGAAGCATTTTAGTATCACATATTACTTTATCCAACTTATACATTAAGAACAGCTTTTTACACCCATAATAAAGTTAAAATAATGAACCATAGATTTGGCAGTCTATCAATTACACAAAGATATCAAACAGGCTCTGTGGGATGGAGGTCCTACACTAGTATCACAGTAAGAAGGAATATTTCCTGCAGCTTATAGCACACCCAGTAAACACCTTCTGCAAATCTGACATCTATTACTGAATTCCAGTGAGATCTCACACCAGACTTCTGAACTCATAAGATGGTATCTGAAGAGGCTTTGGGAGTTTGCAGGATGTTGACAATGCTATTCTTGAACAGAGGACCAGTTACAGGCTGCACGGACTTTGTAAACCTTTAGTGAGTATTCACTTAAAATGTCCAAGTTCACCAAAGTATATTATGTGTAAACAATAGTAAAAACAATCTTCTATCAGGAACCCAAGACATTTGCTCTTCTAAATTGTTATCTTGACTCTCAAACTAAGGTCTCATGCTAGTGTATTGAAGCTCAGTTTAGAAAACAATCATTTATCCAGAGTGAGTTCAGAATGACTGCCACTGCCTAACTAAACAGAACTAGTGCCAGGCAGGAAAAATGGTCCAGGAGGACTGTAATTGTGGATTATAGATGAGGATTTAAAATTATGTTCAAGTGATGGGGAACCTACCATGTCTGACTATTAATGTCTACGAAGCTTATCATCCCTATATATCTGCTACCTCAGCACTACTATTTCAAAACCTACCTACCTTCAATGCAATATGCAGAGCAATCAATTAGTTTGGACGTTATAATAAAGTTTATCTTTGAGATTATGCCTGTTCCTTTAGATAATATTTTCAGGAAAAAAATAATATTCTAACAAAAATAAGTTTTGACATAATTTATACAAATGTTGATATGATTTTGGAAGAAATATTAAAATACTTGCAGAATTAAACACTTCATAATAATTTTAAGTAGAGAAATTAAAATTATCCTTTCCTCCCAATTTGGTGAAGTTTTTCTCAAGTAGGTAAGTATATTTTTTAATGAGAAGTAACTTTCTAGATGAATTCTGATTATAAATAATTATGTCATATTATCTCCTTGCATATGGCAATCATCAAGATTGTAACAACTCAACACTAGTTTCTAAACAACTGTTAGTTGTGTTAATGCTTTGTCTATTTTTTATGCATTTTTACTTACCAATAGCGCTTTGCTTTCCCATGTGAGAAAGAAAATCTTTTCCTTAAAAAATTCACAGGAAATACCATATGTTATTATTCATAAATAAACATTATTGACAAATATAACCATTTGAAGTGATATCTGATGACAAATATGTAGTACAGCTCTTAGAAAAAAAATATAGTCACTCAAATGTATGTGTTACCTGAGAAGGACCAAAACACTCAATTCTTCCTTCAGAAAGTTATCTCTTACTATAAAGTACTTAGGAAAACATCAGCCTTTAGCAATAATTCAAGATGGCCTTGGGATCTAACATTACTGGTAACCTGTGTTTATTTGATCAAATCCTTCCCAACACACTTATTTTTAAGTATCAAGTGTTACAATAATAAAAGCACTTCAAAGCAGCACCAAAAGGCCTCTGTATATCATCCCCATGTCAGGAGGTGACAGTGGCGTTACTGGGGGCTTGTCTGGGAATGTTTGGAGTTAGAGCTAAGAACTGTTCTCTAGAAGTAAGACAATTGAAAATCAAAAAGAGATGTACATATAGAAGCCATCTATCTCAGAAAGCCCCATGAGTGGCAAACAAAGTCACCTTGTACCAGGAGATGACCTGTTCTGTTCCAGGCTGGAGCAAGTTTAGTGGTGAGTGAATATGAGAGGCAGTTTTGAAGAATGGCAGGAATTACTCTTTGTGGAGTCTCCATCTAAAACATTAAATAAAAGGGGCAAATAAGAGCAATTGCCATGTATCTCTAACCCAAATACTGTCAACATCCAATAAACTAAGCAATTCTGGATAAAATTTTTAATTATTTCTATAATTGGTACTATTTAGTTATAAGGCTAAAGAGTTTCAGAGATACTCATTTTGAAGCTACCAATGCTATGGGCCAAATTTTCCTGCTTATGCTTTAGCCTAAACTATACAAATCTTCAACCATGTATCCTGCTCCACACAGAGGGAATCAAGTAAAAATTATTTATGGTTTGTTCATTTTGTTCCCTGTAGTTTAACATTAGAAGTGGATAAGTACAAAATCATGCAGCCAAGTATATACCTATGCATACAGTTAACCTTTAATATTAAGGTTTTCATTGCTGACTCTTAAGTAACTGTAACTGGATTTATGTTTCACACTTAAGGTCTCTAAGAAGCTGGGCAAGTTATTTGGAACAATGGCTCGTGAAATACTGGACAGTATGGAACAAAGAAGATTTATTCTCTATATATGAAAAGCCAACAAGTTGAGCCCTGGGAATCACAGTGCCCATCCTGATGGCTTTTCCTCTATAGAGGATACCATTCCCCTGGTTTATTTTATAAAGAGGGTTTCCAGGCTGTGGTCAGGGAAGAGGCAATCCAGAGAGACTGTTAGTCTTTGTGAGCTGAAGAGATAGAGCTGAGAGTCCACAGGAAGACAAGAAGATAGAAAGTGTGTGAAAGGGTAGCCTGCAGGGAACAGACTGCAAATCAGCAGAGTCCTTGAGTTTTATGCTGAGTAAGAACTCACACACATGTGAGGAAACAGCTGAAGGCTAGAGTGGAAACAGAGTTTGTTTGCTATTAAATACAATCCAGAAAAATCTACCCTGGAATGTGTAAGAAAGAAGCAGAAAAGTGAGAGAGCCAAGAACTGTTTCCCAGTATTAATTGCTGGGATATCCACAATTATAGGTAGAGATTTCGATACTCTGATCCCAATTATTGAGAGAAAACAAGAATATAGTAGATTTATCATGATCCACCAATGAGACCCGTTTAACATTTATAGGATACCGATGAGTATAATACCATCAGAATACATATTCTTGTTAAATGATCTTGTTACTAGATCTATAGTAGTCTATACTCCGGACCCTAAAAAAACCAATATTTTTTTAAATTAAAGCTTTATGAAACATCTTTCTAAATAATAATTGAATGAGAAAGACCCTTGGGAAGCCCCCATTTGGAAACCGTGCAGCCTATTTGTACTGGGTATTAGGAAGCATTTACAACTGGGAAGTTACTTAGAGAATATCTATACCACTGAATATTTCATGTTAGGAAGGAATATGTTCTCAACTCAGTGACATCAGTGATCATTTTAACAAACTAGAAAACGGAGGATGAAACAAAACCAAATTAAGTAGAAGGAAGCAGTATAGGCCAAAGGAAATCAGTGGAACCAGATCCCTTCCTTAACCCTATCAATGACTGTCAGCTCGAGAGTAAGAAAAAGGAGAAAACCCCCAAGAGAGCATACACACAATCAATGCTAGAAACCGGGAAGGAGACATCACTTTAGATTTCACATCAAAGGGAAATAAGAGAACACCAAAGCAGGTTTGTCAGAACAAATTTGAGAGTTTAAATGCAAAGGACATAATCCTTGAAATAACTTAATAGCTCTACTCCCTGTCAAAGTAAAATTACAGTTAAACATTTCCAAAATCTAAGTTGCGGATAACCCTATGGATGGGTTTCATAAAACATTTAGAGAAGAAACAACAAAATCAGACATGACTTCTTCCATAACAGGGATCTTAACTGCTCCATAACTACGATGGTTAATCTTAACTGTCAAATTGATTGACTTGAGAAGTGCCAGAGGGATGAGCAAAACATGCTTCTGGGTGTGTCTGAAGGTTTTCAGAGAGGACTAAGAGATAGAACCCACTCCAAACATGGCAGTACCCTTCCCAAAGGCTGGGGCTGAGGATACCTTCTCTCTCTCTCTCTCTCTCTCTCTCTCTCTCTCTCTCTCTCTCTCTCTCTCTCTCTCTCTCTCTCTCTCTCTCTCTCTCTCTCTCTCTCTCTCTCTCCTGAGTGACACAGGAGAGCTGGTTTTCTCAGCTACACCTTTCCACCACAATGTGCTTGACTCTGAAGCTGTGACATACTGCCCCAATCCCCACATCAACTTTCTCCCTTTAAAGAAGCCCACCATTAGCAGAATACAGAATACAGTTTATAATTGTCTCTATATATTGGCTAAAAATTGTGGGAATAATTCCATCTCTCCTGATTTAATTCCCCTCCAATGTAACAATGGAGTAAAAACCATTAATCCCTCTCTCTGTAGTGGGATTCAACACCCCTTGACCTGAGGGTGTGGCCTGTGGGTCTGAACTTCAGGCTAGGCCAGGCCTCAGGCAAGAGAGATTCACTTAGACTGCAGGACTAGGCTGGACCAAAAACTATCAGTACACTCTGTGTCCTTAAATAATTGTTTGAAAAAAAATCTTGAAGTCTTTTCCCACATATAACAATAACTTGTGAGGAAGATAGTCCAAATTTTGTTTGTGGACTGTGCTGGTTAGGTTTTGGTTATTTATTTTGGGCAACTCTATACACACTATGGTCATTAGAAAAGAGGGAACTCCAACTGAGACAATGCCTTCATCGGATTGGTGTCTAGGCAAGTCTGCAGGTTATTATTTTTTTTTTAATTAATAGCTGATATGGGAGGTCCCAGCCCAGTGTGGGTACTGCAACCCTGAGCAGGCAGTCTTGCATTATGTAAAAAAGCAAGGTGAGTAGTGAGCCATGCTGCAGGCCTGTAAGCAGAACTCCTTATGATCTGTGCTTTAGTTCCTGCCACCAAGTGCCTGTCTTGAATGCCTGTCGTGTCTGTGATATGCACTGTGACATGGAAGTATAAGCCAAATAAACACTTTTCTCCCCTAAGGTGCTCTTTAGTCATGGTGTATTATTATAACAACATAAAATACACCAGGGCATTGATAAAAGAAGTAGAATATATATTGTCCTATAGTAATATTCTATAATGCTAATATATTATTTTAATCACATACCTTGGCTCCGTATTTTTCAATATAGGCATTAAGTCTCCCAGATTTAAAAAATGATATCTGTAACAGGAAGTCCACATTTTTAAAAAGGACTTAACATCAATATACAAAAAAATTTTAAAGCAAAATACAACAGAGGGCATAGATTTTCCCCTGAAATAGGATCTGTGAGAGGTACATTGTCAATGTGAAATTGCCTGATATTGATATGTTCTCCAAGCCACATAAAAGAAAATGCAAATAAATTTCATATAAATACTTAACTGCTTTTAAATATAAAAGACATACATATACATTAATATGGAAAATGAACCTAAGCAGAAGTTTAAATGTACAAGGCTTCAACCTATTACTGAAAGAAATGTAAGTATTAAAAGGTGAGTAGATATTGTTTTGCTAAATGGGCACAGTATCAGACTCTCATACATCTATGCTGATAGACTATATAGACCCTCACAGCTAGTCTGTGTGTGGAGAATGAATGGCTGTGAGCTTCTCAATCCTAAATGAGATAACTGCATCATACTTGCTACCCCCCCCAGGCTCATGGGACATCACGGAGGAAGGGACAAACAGAAAGATCGTAAGAGCCAGAGGTCAAGGAGGACTGCTGTGAAATAATTTCTTCCAGGTGTGACAGGGCCATTGCACTCACATTCACAGCAGTTGTGGTGGCCTGCACAAAATCAAGACAATCAACATTTCCACATGGATGAGGAAGGGACAAACAAGACCCCATATTTGGCTGAAAGGTTATTGAGAGTTGACGGCTACCAGGGAAGGAAGAACCTGTCAGGGTGACAATTGTGGAAGATGGCCCTACTACCATGTACGCATGTTCTAATTAGTCAGTGGATTATATCTTAAAGGGTATATGAAGTTGGGAGGAGGAAGGGGTTCTCTATGGAAGGATTTAGAGGTGATAAGGTAGTGAAAAATTGTGCGCATATATGACATTCTCAAAGAATAAAAATGTTGATTTATTGAGATGAGAAACTTAAGTATAACTAAAATATAGATTAAAAGCATTGAAGCCCATGCTATCCTATATTGAGCCGTAAGATGTTCTGTTCATTGGTGGTCTTTATTTCAGCATTTATAACAAACAAATGTTAATTTAGACTCACATGACAGATTTAAATGTTAGGCATATTAAGTTAATAGGACATTTGCTCAGATTGAAATATGGGGTGATTAAGTTCTCATAAAGTCTTTAGTTTCTGCTACCATACTTGAATTATCAATATTGCTTCCAATAATCAGAAATACTAACCGACATCACTACCCAAATTTGATTCAATATTCCGGGCACAGGTGCTGTAAGAATATCTTCATGCAGAAGTAACAACTGCCTGTGAAGAAAAAATGTATTATTTTCAAATAGAACTAGTCTGTCATCTATACTTGTATGTTACTGAAATATCTAGAAAACTTATCTAACATCTCACTACCTATTTTATTTTTTCAAAGGGGTCAGAGGTAATTTCTAATAAGTATAACAAAATTACACCCAAATAGGAAGGGTACAGATTTCCTGATGCACTTGTGGATTTAGGATGGGGTAAACTCCCAGAGGGTCCTCCTCATTTCTGACCTTAACACTGTGTTTTCTTTTACAGCCATCTTAATATATAGTTCAGAATGCCTCTAACTTGAGATCCTTGTTCCCAGCCTCTGGACTGCTGACATTATGGGTATTCACCATTACTTCCAGCTTACTCCTAGCAATCTTACAGGTTTTATTATTTTCCAGGATAGTTACTTAAATATGTAATTTTATCTCAGGTCCTTCTTTGAGTCCCTCAAATTACTAATACAAATGCATTCTTACAATCAGGGTTCAGTTGATCTGTCCCTTAAATATTATTCTGGATCAGGAATTGAAAGTTAATTCTTAGAGAAATAGTCTCCATTGTCATGAAAATTTAGAAATTATATTAATTTTTTAGTATCTTTAAGTGCCTTGTAAGGAGTATATAGTAAATATGCATTACTTAGTATATTTTGGGGGAGCCTGATTTAATTCATAAATTAAGTCTTATAGAGAATTAAAATTAATTTTATATTTATATGTGTTGGTGTTTTGCCTGCATATATGTCTGTGTGAAGGTGCCAGTCACTGAAACTGGAGTCACAGATAGTTGTGAGCTTCATGTGGGTGCTGGGAATTGAACCCTGGTCCTCTGAAAGAGCATCTAGTCTTTCAACCACTCAACCATCTCTCCAGCCTTGAAAATCCAAAATTTTAAATCACACAAGAGGCCACAAATATAAAAGCTTAACAGCAAGATATTTATTTCAGGAATTTTAAGTCCCTTTATAAAATTAATCTAACATACCTGGATTCTTTGCTTTCAAAATATATATACAGATTTAGTGAATGTATTGAAGAAAATCTCTCTACAAAAGCTATTATGGGATTTTTAAAGTTTAAAAGCTTAGTTTGAAGAGACATATTTTTACCTGCATATCTTTATCTGTGTACTTCTAATCTCTATTTCTGCCACTCTGCTACTTAATATTATCTGGACAGCACAGAGTTTGTGTAAATCTGGAAGTATGATAAAGAACAAGGACTGTTGCCTGGACTCGTTCATATTTTCTTGTTGACTGTGTGTTTCAGCAACCGACCTTCAAAAACAAACAGCTGCAAAAGCACATAACATTTTTAGCCATAAGGTTTCAATACTAACTCAGCAAATTCTATCTGAAGTTATGTTAGAATAAGAAAATAAAAATAAATTAGTAAACTTTAGGCACAAAAATATTTCACTTTCATGGTTTTCTAAATCACTTATATTTAGGAATATTTTATTAAGATATTGTTCACCTATGATTATCCAGTTAAAATAAAGTTTTTTTCAATTTTTTTTTTTTTACTATTACACAGAGAGTTAGATACCTATTGATGGAATAAATTAGAACCCTTTTATCATCTCTCCCAATATTCTAACACTTCAGGTCTACACAGAAATTGAATGGCTAATTTAAGTACAAATAATAATTAAAAACCATATTTTATTAGATGCCTAAGTTTTTTCTAGGTACTTGCTATGTATTTGCCATACTGCGTTTAATAATTTTATTCTACAGATGCTTAAAGTTTTGTTTTCAGAAAAATAAAATATTTCCTCTCACATAATTTAAAAATAAGAATGTGTAGCCAAGACCTGTGCTATTTCAGATTCTCTCTATAAACCACTTCAAAGATAAAAAGAATCTATTATTATTTTTTATTTTACACGGAAGAAAATGTTAGTTAAAATATGTAACTGTATAACCGTTAAGTAGATTTCATGTCTAAGAAATTATGTGGCTTCAAAACTTCTACTTGGGCGCACATTTTAAAAATTGCTAATTCACATGCTACCTTTGAAGTGTGTATCATGCGTTGCAGAAAACTGGAATATAAATGTAGAATGGGCTAGGGAAGGTCAAGTTCTCCAAGGTGCACAAATATACCGCGGGAGGGGACTTGAACCCGAGAACTAACTTCAAACTTAACACAATCATATGTTCTCTAAAAAGAAACCAGCAGTCCTGTTAGTCTGATCCCATTGACCTTCGGCTGCCGTTTGAGGAACGCAGTGCCCTTTAGCTTGAACAAATCTAGTTTACTTAAAACCACAGTATTTGAAATTTTCTTCAGTAACATTTCAATGCCAGATTCACTTACGCTCCCCTTAAGGGAGCTTGCAAATAATTCTCTCATCAGGCTCCACTTTCTCAGTGACAGCAATATCTCCAAAGTCTTTAAAAACAAAATTTAAAAAATGATTCTAGGAATGTATTTTTTAAAAAAATGAAATGCATGAGTTTTAACAGAATAATAATCCTTTCCTGGCCCTACAGCTAACCCAATTCAAAAATAGCCCGCTGCCTGCTTTAACACTGGGGTCAGCGTGGTGTGGGGTCGGAGAGCGGCTTCCTCACAGCGAAGGTCTCACCTCCCTCTCCCGCTTTTCTTGCTACCTTCCCTCCTGAGGAAAGGAAGGGCAGGCCGGTCCTCCTCTACCTCAGCCTGTCAGCCTCCCTGCTCCCCTCAGCACCGTCCTGGCAGCCAGAGCTCCAACTCCCATCAGGCTTTGCGCAGGGGGGGCGTGGTCCGAGCACTCTCCCATCAGGCCCCGCGCTCTCCTCCTGGGAAGTCCCATGCTCCTTTGCGCTCTCAGTTCAGGTCTTGTGCTGTCAATCAGGACCTTGGACAAAGTTCCAGTCAATTCCCTGATCCCTGTGGGGTCCGCGCAGGCGTCAGGTCCAAATCGGAGGGCTCTTGGCAAGTCTTTGCCCCAATTGCACCCATGTGCACCCACCATGCCGGGGCCCCGGCAGCTGCTTCAGTTTGTTCCAGGCTTTCTGTTGAAAGAAAGAATGCTACAGTGCCTTACTTTCTTCCCAGAGAGCTTCAGTGCCTTCTCTGCAAATGGAGCCGTTTTTAGCATGGCCTTCTGTGTCAATATGCCTGGAGTTGTTGGTCCAATCATACAATACATGTAATGTGTTCTGTCACCACCCCAGCACTACCCACGGGCTTCTCCTGACAAATTAATAATTTGCTTAACACGTCACAGATCCTCGAAATGCCTAAAAGCAGGCGGTTCTCTGGTTCTCTGGGTTCTCAGGTCAGCCCAAAAAGGGTGACTATAAAGAGCAGGCCACACGGTTGGCTGAGGTGAGTAGAAGGCAGGCTGTTTGGTTAGAAGAAATGTTTCTTCTCACACTGCCTTTGCTCTATGCAACTTCCAGAACTGTTTTGTGATGAGGAAGCTCTACCACTGTAAGGTCTTAAAAAGCTTATTATACGTTCCTCTTCCTCATTTGCTACTAAGCACACACCACACTCAGGTTTGTGTGTCTACCACATTCTAGATGTTTGATGATAGAGCATTAAACAAACAGTATGTGGGAGATTGTGTTGTTTCATTGTAATTAATTATCCCACCCACTGGTTTAATAAAAAGCGCTGATTGGCCAAAGGCAGGCAGGAAGTGTGGGCGGAGCTACCAGACTAAGAAAACTCTGAGAACAGGAAGCACAGAGCAGAAGGCCAGAGAGAAGCCAGAAGAAGCAGAGGACAACCATGCTGCTGTGAGAAAAGGTACCCAGCCCCATGGCTGAACAGGTTAAGAGTCATGGGTTAGATGAAGGATAAAAAGTTAGCAAGTTATATGCCTGGGCCTTAGGCCGATCAGCCTAAAACCATTGAAAGTGCCTATATGTCTCTGCAGGTCTGTGGGTCTGTGGGTCTGTGGGTCTGTGGGCATAAACCTTGAGGTTATGCCCAAAAGTCCGGGCCAGAAACCTCGTACTACAACAGTATTTTCTACCGTAGCAGAATTTACTAGGAGCAGAAGATATTAATTCCAAAGTAGACTCATTTTTGTCAGACCCACAGGAAACAAGAGTTGGGAAGTAATGAGAGAGTTGTTGACTCTCTGACATAAGTTCTTTTGCATGACTCCAGAGAGTTTTCTCCCTGCAGATAGGAAGATTTCTGTCATAAAGTTCATAATATCCTTCAAAACTGCAGCAACTCAGACAAGATGTGCTTATTAGAATCTTTGCCCCGCAATAGATCCTCCACCACTGAGTTCACCGTAAGTGCTGATTGAGGCCCCCCACATTAGTGAATTTTGTGTACAAGTAGCTCAAATGAAGCTCTTCTTTTTTGCCAACAAATAATCATTTTCATCAAGCTTCTTAAATATACTAATAGTTCACCAAGGTGCTATAATTGTGAATGCAAAATAAAAATGTGCCTCAGGAGACTTTAATGTGGCTCCACTTAAAAATAATTGTTTTCTAAGCCAAGCCAAACAGTACATTATTGATGAATTTGATTCTGAGGCTTGCCTAGCAATTCCCTAACTTCTGGCCTGAGTATGACCACCCAGAACTGTCAAAGATCCAGAATGCTTTGCGCTGTTAAGTATAGTATCTGGAATTCC
Organism: Phyllotis vaccarum; assembly: GCA_033318265.1. Taxonomy (NCBI): domain Eukaryota; kingdom Metazoa; phylum Chordata; class Mammalia; order Rodentia; family Cricetidae; genus Phyllotis; species Phyllotis vaccarum. The sequence continues at coordinate 4,761,949 of JARWLC010000009.1, read as the reverse complement.
CCTATACATATTATTTTAATATCATTCTTACTTGTTGCAAGGGTCTCTGCAACCACCAAGGTTATTAGAGTGACAAGCCACCATAGGTTAAAAAAAAAAAAAAAAAAAAAGGCGGTTTGGTTCAACATGAACCCATAGCTGTTGTTAGCTCAAACTTCCAGAGTCTGACGCCAAGTAGTTTATTTTAGGAATATTAAAGCACAGCACGATCTGGTAACACTTATTCTGATGATATTAACAATGTTCACAACAATATATATATATAATATATATATATATTAATGTAAAAATCTCTTTTACTCTTTGTAAAGCCCATAAAGATAGTTTCTGTAGATTGAGAAAAACAAGATTATACTCAGGGTCGGGGGGGGGGGGTGTCGGCGGGGCTCGGGGGGGTCGGGGGGAGTATCCAGTGCCAGGAAAGTCTCAAGCCACATGGATGGAGCAATAGTCTACAGGCCAGCAACATTTGCTCCAACTTCCTGGGTGAATAATGGGCATTATCATCCTTTAAGAAACAACACTGTGTGCTTAGCATTCTAGGTTCCCACTGTGCTTATTTGTGAGCACAAAGGCCTCCATAGCTCTACAGGTTAGGCTGAAGACAGAGTTGTAAAACAAATTTAGCATTTAAACCATTACCTATATTCATTATTACTCTCATTGTCTTCCTACTTCAGGAGGGACACACAGGCAAATGGGCAAATTGTTTTTAGGGTTAAAAATGAAATGTTCATCATTGACTCATGTGTGGTTAGTCCTCAGCTGTCTTGTAAACTCTAGTATTGTGAGACTCCTGGAGGAAGTAGACATGTTAGGGATGTGATTTGAAAAATTAGGTCTGATCCCCGGTATGTTAGATGCCTCTTGTGAGCTGAGTAACCTCTACCATCCACTCCAGTCCTATGATGTTTGGTCCAAGTGCCAGGGGCCAAGTGACCATGTACTGACTTTTCTGAAACCATGAGCTAAAATCAGTAATTCTCCTTAAGTATTTGGTTATTTGGTTTCAACTAAGCAAAATTAACTAATATAAAAGAACTTATACCAGGATGCTCTGCATATAACTAATTGTGATTGTTTAAATTTATTATGATAAATGGCTTTGTGTCACAAATTTATTTTTGAGATTGCCCATTTCTGCTCTCCTTCAAACTTATAGCTTTTTTATTAATAGTTATTAGGAATATATATAGCTAAATATAACCTGCCCAGTTCATACAATGTTACTTGTATGCATGTTTTCAGGGATGACCATTTGGAATCGAACAAGCAATCAGTGTGCTCTTCCCTAGCAAACACCATATCTCCAGATGCTTTTATTGGCTGAATAGCCAGACACGATAGGCTTGTTGCACTCTGTTCCTCATTCTGCCCTGGGAGAATCTCAGTAACTATGTTGGTGTTCATCAATAGTCATGGAATGAAACAACTTCAAACAATAGAAAGATACTTTATTTTTAAATAAATGAACAACTTTTCCGATTTAACTAAATATGCACAAGAGACAATGACAGATATTTCTGGAAAGGAAAAGCTATCCTACATTAACAAGATAATCAAAAGACACAAATATAATGTAGATTCCTCTGTTCATATCTAAATTGGAGTCATTTGTATAAAAGTTTATTTGATAAGGAAAGCAGAGGGGGGTGGGAGGGAGAGAGAGAGGAGGGGGAGGGAGGGAGGATAGTATATTTTTATTTGCAAAATTTTAGGAATAGAATTGATTTTCTAAATGTTTGTTGCAATGTTCTTGCTGTAGAAGTCACAAATCATTTGTAAATATTTGTGTATTCTTAATTTCTAGGGCTTTTTGCCTAAATTTGCCTGTTTACAGTTCCATGCCAGGTAGGTTTCTTTCTCATACCTGTGTTTTATAATAAAAAAATTCTTATTGAATAATAATAATAATTTCACTAGATAAAATAGATTGATTTCTTTATGCTAAGCCCATTGCTAAGCATGAGTTAATGACCTACAAAAGTTACCAGCTAGGCCATCATTATACACTTTATCAAACAGCTGATAAAAGTGAAGATATTATTCAGGTCCCTAATACCAAAATGGTTTTATTTTTGTATGTATGCGTGTACTAGTGGGTGTGCCAGTGTGTGTACATGTGCTTCAAGGCCCGAGGTTGACATTAGGTGTTTTCTTCAATTATTCTCTATCTTATTTATTAAAGCAAGCTCTCCCATTGAACCTAAGTTTGCCATTTTTGTTTGCCCAAGGAATTTTCCGTCTCTGCCTCTATGCCTCCCCTGATCTAGGATTACAGGCGAACAGCCACACTTACCTAGAGTATAAATGGGTTCTAGGATTCACACTTCTATTCTCATGCTTGCACAGCAAGTGTTTTACTCACTGATATATCTTCTCCAGTTCAAACTTCTGTTTTGAAACACATTGAGAGTTATTTGGAACCAAAGTCTTTGGTTTTGGATTATAGAGGTTGCCACAACTACAAGAGAAGACTCTGCTGGAGGTTATAGGAAGATTCAGTCATCCCAGGGCTTCAAAGAAAGGATATATTATGGCTCATTTGCTGGTGAAGATTTTACTTAATCTCAAACATTCAAATTTACCAATAAAGACATGGGAGGAGATGTTGGGGTGAAAGCCTGCTGACTCAGAGAGGCAGAGAAAGCACTCAAGTGGCCTTCCTCCTCTGCCAATGTCTCATAAAAAGAGCTTTCTACTATGCCCTCTCAAACAAGACTCCTCCAACTCAATGTCCCTCCCTTCTACTTCCTGTTTGTCTCTCTGTCTCCCCACTTCCTCTTACACTATATGTATTTTTCACTTCCTGTTAAGTGATTGCTTGTTCCACCTCTTAAGGTCGACTTTATTTAGTATTGTTTATAATATTCAAGTAGAAAGTTCTTGGATTAAAGGCGTGTGGTAGGGCTGAGCCACACCACAACTAGAAACATTTTTTTTTTTCAGTAAAGATGCCTTTCTAAATCAGTGAAATTAAAAGAGTCAAACTAAAAGCTGATCATTTGTCCTTCTGTCAAAATTAGCAAAACTTGCAAACCTCTAGCAAAACTGACAAAAAAAAAAAAAAATCAAACCTATTGCTGATGTCAAGCATTCAACAGAGGACGGAGCTGCAAACCCTACATTATTAAGACGGCCAGTAAGAGACTAATATGAGTTGGTCCACACACATTGTTGGCAGCATAGATGAAAAAGCTCAGCTGGGGCTTGGATGATGGCCTGGTGGGAAAAGCATTTGTAGCATAAACCTGAAGACCAGAATCTGGGGTCCCCAAACCTAGGGATGTGTGTCTACAACCACTGCTCTACCATGAGGTGATCTGTGGGGGGACAAGGCAGTCTAAAGCTTTGAGGTCCAAGCTAGGAATCCTGGCATACACAGAGGTGAATGTTGGGGTAGAGGAAAACCCAGCATTGTCTTTGGGTGGCACATGGCATACCTGAATTCACATACACATGACTTACATGTAACTAACACACACACAGACACAGACACATTCAACTGTTCATAACTCACCCTGTATGAAACATACATTAAATAGTCCTTCAACTAGTTAGAAAACAAACAAATAAACAAACAAAAAACCCCAAACAATGTCAAAAAGAAGTCTGTTGACCCACAGTAGACCCATATGGTTTAACTAAGAATTTCAAGAAAACTTGAAATGAAATTTCTATCAAATTCCCTTCCAGAAAGATACAAAAGAAAGAAACAGAGCAAATCTGTTATATGAAGTTATATTTCTTTAATATTAACTCTATCAAATTACAGTGCCTAATATGAAATGTGAAAATGAGATAGCATCATCTCTTATAAATGTAGGCACACCATTCTAAAGAAATCATTAAAAATAGAATCCAGCAGTATATACAAAGAATTATACACTACAAATAAATAAGGTTTATTCTAGAAGCATAATGCTAGCCCAATACTTAAAACTCAGTGCATTCCATCTTTGGAGAAAGCTGACGAAGGGAAACCATATGACCATTTCTACTAATGTAAAACAAGATTAAAGCTCTATGCCCAGTGTGATAGGACCTTTCAGAAAGCTGATGCTCACTGAGCATCTTAATAAGAAACAGCAACAGAAATAATCAATCTATGGTGGTCATTCTTAGTGGTTCACTCGATGAGATTTAGAGTCGTCATGGGATAACTTTCTGAGAATGCCTGTGCTGGATTTTCTAGTCTCTTTGTTTTTATTTTAAAATATTAGCTTCATTTATTTTATATGTATGGGTGTCTTGGCCATGGGATGTATGTTCCCCCTCATCCATGCCTGGTGCCTGTGGATAGCAGAACAGGGTGCTTGGTTTCCTGGAATCGGATTTACAGATGGTTGTGAGCTATTATAGGGTGCTTGGAATTGAACCTTGGTCCTCTGCAAGAGCAAGTGGTGCTCTTGACTGCTGAGTCATCTCTCCAGACAAGCTCTGTAGTTCTTGACTGCAGATACAACATGACATCTGCCTAGAAGCCCTGCAGCCACGACTTCCCCTCTAGGTTGGACTATACCCTCAGATGTGTGCCAAAAACCCCTGCCCTTCTTTAAAGTGTTTTCCCAGTTTTTATTGCAGAACCAATAAATTACCTAAGACAGCCACCTTTCAACATGTTTCTAGCAATGTGATAAGGAATTTTTTTTAAAAAGGAAATGAAGGGTATAGGTCATTGTCAGATGAGATAATGGCCTACAAGGAAATTGCACACATATATGCAAAGAAGCTCAGTTCATCAAAGTTCAGACTCAAGAAAAGAATAAAAATTAGTTATGTAATTATATGTTAAAATGAATATGAGGTATATGCAAGAAAATATAATACCACTTATAATTACTAAAAAATGAACATTTAGGACTAGCAGCATGGCTTGATGGTAAAAAGTATTTGTCCAGCAAGCTTACGTGAAGGTGGAAAGAGGGCAGCCACACAGATGCCAATAGCATATGCACCCACACACATCACACACTCAATAATAATAAGGAATAACTAAAATTTATGTAAAAACAGTATTTAGATGTTTACCCAATAAAGCATATAAGACTCGTGGGTTGAAATTAAAACAGCTGATGAAAAAAATCTAAGAAAAATCTTTGCGCTCACATATTATAAGAGGCAGCAATAAACAATTTATCCTCACTTCACATATTTTTCTTAAAAGTGTCCTTAAAAATGGGCATATGTGTGAATTTGTTTTCTGTATGTGTGTCACATATAGAAAGGTGACAGCGGGGCCATAGACAGTGGGACAACTGAAATTGGAGTTACAGGCAGTTATGAGCAAATCCCCTTAAGTGCTGAAAACTGAACCCAAATGCTCTGCAAGAGCAGTACTTGCTATCAGTCACCTCTCCCATCTCAAGGGAATTCTTATTAACATCTCAACAGTACATTTGCAGATATTGTGGTGGTCTGAAAGGGATATATTGCCAGTAGTCTTGGGCATTTGCATACCTAGTCTACCTTGGTGGTGCTTGTGAGATTTAGGAGGTGTGGCTTTTTTGAAGGAAGCATGTCACTGGAAGCATCTTTGAGAATTTAAAGACTCATGCCATTTCCAATTCTTTCTCTGCTTTGTGCTTGTTTTTTCTAGTCACTGTTCTATTGCTGTGAAGAGACACCATGAATACTGTAACTCTAATAAAAGAAAACATTTAATTGTGGCTTGCTTACCCCTTCAGAGATTTGATAATCAGCACGATATCATGGTGCTGGAGAAGAGGCTGAGAGTGCTACATCTGGATCTGTAGGCCTCAAGAAGAAAGAGCCACTGAGCCTGGCTTGGGCTTTTGATACCTCAAAGCCTACTCCCAGCGATATGCTTTCTCCACCAAGGAGACACTTCTTTCGGAAGTAGTGACTCCCTGATGATTAAGCATCTGAAGTCTATGTGGGCCATTTTTATTCAAATCACCATGGTGCTTTGGGTTCAAGGGGCAAGCTCTAAACTTCAGCCTTCATGCCCACTTCTTGCTCCAGTAGGCATGCCTCCCTTTGGTGCAGAGTCAGATCCCTCTGGAGCTGTAAGCCTGAATAAACTCTTTCATTTGTAAGTTGCTTTGGTCAGGTGTTCTGTGACTGTGACAGAAAGTAACTAATGCAGACATAGATGACATCGCTTTAATGTGCACCTGCCAAGGCAAGGGAGTGAGATCATCTGAATCAGCTTTTGAGAAAAAGAAAATAAAGCAGGTGTTGTAGAATAACCTTTTTATACATTGTGAAGATGTGGCTCTGTTATCTGTTTAATAAAAACCTGAATGGCCAATAGCTAGGCAGGATATCCAGGCACAGAGGATGCTGGGAAAATGATGGATGGAGATGTGAGGAGTTGCCAGCCAGACTGAGAGGGAGCTAGATAAGCAGGAAGAGAGGTAAATGCCATGAGTCACATGGCAACACATAAAACAATAAAAATGGGTTAATTTAGGTTATAAGAGCTAATAGGACAGGGCTAAGCTGCTGGCTGAGCTTTCCTAACGAGTGTAAGTCTCCATGTTGTGATTTGGGAGCTGACTGATAGGAAAGAAAACTCCACCTATAAGCAGAAGACTCATTCTACCTGATCCCAGAAATTATCCCATAGTTACTGTTGTCAAGACTGTATAATATTGTCGGGAGCATAGATGCATGGATTAATGGAACAAAATGTAAAATTCAGAATTAATTTCATTGATTAATTTTTGATAAATAAACCAAAAGAATCTAGTAAAGACAGACTGTTGAAGGAGTTAGAGACTTGTCCTCAATTAACTGGTCCTGACATAATGATTATTTCAAGCTGAAACCTTGTCTTTCTGAGATCAGGAGTAAAAACAGCCTGGTCACTATGTATTGGTAAGGACAGCTATAAACTTACATAAAGACGTTCTTTACACACGCTTGTCTTGTGTTTATATCTGCCCCATCTATCTCCTAGTGACTTCCCTTGAATTTACTGCCAAAGTGCAGAGGTCTATTTACCTTGTCATTTCTCCACACATTTACTCTTATTTATCTAAAATGTAAAAAGCTCCATGCTTTGCTTATGTCTTTCATGTGCATATGAAATGCACACTATTCATCTGCTTTCTCCTGCTAATGTGCTCCTGTATTTGATTGCTAGGCACAGCTAAACAACCACACATAAATTACTGCAGGGTATTTACAGGGAATTTCTTCATCATTTTCTCCCAAGGAAAGGATTATCTCAACAAATAACGTTTTAACACTTCGGTACAAAAAAAAGGAACTTTACTTTACACAAAGAAAAGGGAGCTCTGAATGTATTGTGATTGGGATGTAGTGGGGTGTTCTGTAGCCCAAACTGCTCAAGACTCAGAGGCACAAAGATGTCTTGAGGGAGGATTTTAAAGCCACGGTAGCCAGTTCCCAGCCAGACTGGACCACACAATAAGACACTGTCTTAGAAAAACATCAAAACAAATACAAAGATCCAAATAAAGATTACATGTCTTCAAAATTAAAACTGTTCACTTTGACAAAGATGATGTGATGAGGAAAGGCTTCAGATGGGAAAACACTTCTGACAGTGAACTCATCTAGTACATGATAACATTCTTTTTTAATAAGACAAAACATTCTCAAAACTCAGTGTTACAAAAGCAAAGAATGATAGAATCCAAATAGCAAATAAGTACAGGGAAAGATGGCTCGGACTGAGACTACCACTTTGTACACCTATTAGAAGTCAGTACAATAAAGGACATCAAAGCCACAACTGGTGAGAACATTGAGAAACTGGTTCCCTCAGGATTGCTGTTGAAATGTGAAGTGGACTTTGACTTGGCAGTTTCTGACAAACTGGTCATACAGTTACTTATATTTCCCAGCATTCACATTCCTTGGCATTTATACTAAAACAAATAAATAAAAAAATTATGTTCACACAAACCTTGTATATGATTGCTCATAGCAACTTTTCACAGTTGACTAAAAGCTGAAAATAACCAAAATGTCACTTAAGCAGTGAATCTCTAAATAAGCTGTTGTAACAGGGTACGAGCACACCATGATACTACTGGAGCTGTTAGGGTCAAAGTCTGGTCCCTGGCAGCCCAAGCAAGCCAGGCTCAACAGCCAACACTCAACAAGTCAATTAAACAAACAAGTATCAGTGGACAGCAGAGGAAGTAGATTTATTCCACATGGTCACATGGAGAAGGGAGATGCGACCTCCTCTACCCCGGCTCAGCTCATCTGTGTCTGACTTAAGAGTTTAGGCTTAAGTAGAATGCAAGAGTTATACATAATTAAGTAGTTCTGGCTAAACCTCAACAGTGACGTCATCTCTGTTCCAGTCTCCCCAGGTTTTGACAACTTATTAGAACTGTGTGAAATCTCTTTCCTGGAAGACAAGGTTTTTTTTTTTTTTTTTTTTTTTTTTTTCTTCTGGCTGACACTGGACCTCAGCATTTTTCTTCTGCCATCATGAGATTCCTATGGAAATTCCAGAGTTTGAGGGGCAGTGTCTCAGCAATCCAATATCTCAAGGGAAGGGACAGAAGTGCCTCTCCCTGGGATACCTTTGCTCCTGCCAGGATGGTCGAACCACTTAATGATGACAACAAAATGAATCGATACAGTTCACACCGTGGATGGATTTCAGGGGTCTGAAAGCAAGTGAAAAGGCCAGTCTTAAACGTGCCATTCTATGATTCCATTTATGTAATATCTTAGGATGTCAAAGTAATTCAGGAATGAAATGGACTCCTCACTATCAGGAGTTAAGGATGATGGGAAGGATGTGAGTGTAATTCCAGAACCCAGTTAGAGCTTGTGAGTGGGCTGTTATGCTTGGAGATCACATGTGTGCATGTATACTGATCCTAAAGGTAGAGGAACTGAATTGTTGTGATGTGGATTTCTTTGTTCTTTCTTTTTATAATGAGGTAGGCATGGATCTTGCTTATGTAGCCCAAGCTGACTTCAGACTGGTTATTCTCCTGTCTTGTTCTCTGGGGTTGGTTTTGGAGATTATATAGTTACATTAATATGTAAACACTGGGGAAACTGGCTGGGGATACAGAGAGCCTATGTGTTGCATATTTGCAACTTCCCATGGGACTATGCTTTAAAATAAATGCCTTAAAAAAAAAGCCTCACTGAACTTTTTGGAAATCGTTCTTACTTTATATTTTAGTTGGTTGATATAAAATAAAATCTACATATGTTGTATGTATAATAATGCGATTATTATCCTAATACAGATAATTTACCTTAGAAATACATCTGAGTAACAGTTCTAATGGAAATGTTTCCCTTTGCTTAAAAGGAAGGAACAACAAAATTAGTTTGGATGCCCAATGTTTTCTTCCCAGTGAGCAGGTCTTCCTGGAGAAGCTAACGAAGAAACTTATCCCTAACCATCCACTGTGTTCAGAACCTTCCTGATTTCCCCGGGGAATCACTGATGTATGTGGACAATCACTGGTGTTATTTACTTGTATTTATTTTAGGGGCTCATGAACATTGCTGAAAAGAGTTAAACAAATAAGAGCTTTTTAAATAATAAGTGCTCATCCCTCTCTAGAGATCTGTAGTTAATACATGGCATTACTCCTTGTCAAAAGGGCAGGGGAACCCTTTTAGTGTGGGAGTGTGGTGTGCTCTCCAGAGTGCACAGCGCTATTCCTTATTTGAGACTTAAATTGACAGCACAAGAGGCTCTTCCATATCTTGTGTGCTTAAGGGTCTGTCTCTCCATAGACAGTTACTTTGTGGACTTGGACCTCTGCAATCTTTGTTCTAAGTGATTATCGGGACGTAGGGCTGATTTGGTTACGAAACATGCAAGGAGTTAGCGCAGAGGTCGGGGCCTACGAAGGACATAAGGATGGAGTTTGCCCTGGCCCTACCTCCCTCTTCAATTTGCTGCTCAGACCTCCGAACTGTTTCTCCTCCGCCCAGTGACCCCACCCTCTGCCTCCTGCGCAGACTCAGAAAAGCCTTTTCCCCACCCGCCCGCACAGGCAGCGGGTGATTGTGACGGGCATCTCTTGTAGCCAATCAATATCCCCACGCTGGGCTGGGGGGTGTGATTGGATTGAAGGAGGGTGTCGACTGAGGGCGGGAGCACCACACTGGCCAATCCCCGGAGGCCATGAGGTTCCTGCCCAGTTTGAGGCGTCACCTCATGGTCCTGGGCACTGGTCCCGGTAGGCTGGGAATGTCCCGGGCGGAGGCGGCTCAGACTTGAGAAGTGCACCACCCTTCAAGGCCGTGTTGCAGGGCCCGGGAGGCTCACTGTTCCGAGATGGCCGGGAAGGCAGAGAAGGATGTGAAGTACTACACCCTGGAAGAGATTCAGAAGCACAAGGACAGCAAGAGCACCTGGGTGATCCTGCATCACAAGGTGTACGATCTGACCAAGTTTCTGGAAGAGGTGAGATGGGCACGCACGCCCCAGTGTTTCGCTGGGTCTTCCCAGGTGTGACCAGGGAATGATGGATATAAGTTATCTGTGAGTGCGCATGTGTTTGTGTACATTTAGAAGGTCCCTCCGTGTCTGCCCACTTGTGTTCGCTTCTAAGCATGCTCACCTGCATGTGCACACCGTGTCTGTGCTCCCGAGCGCCTTGGGTTTGCATACCTGGACTTGTCTCCCGGAGGTCGGGAGGCATCCTAGCAGTGTGAGCAGTTTATGCAAGCTGCTACAGGCGGAGTACTTGTGGGCCAGAGCTGGATACCTACAAGATGCTCATGATTGTCCTGAATAAATGCTATTCACTTGCTAAGAGAGGGCACAACTGTATAAAGATTTTAAAAGATCCCCTTTTCTTTTCTGCCTTCTTGTGTTTGCATATAAGGCACTTTGCTTGTAGAAGAGAACCTTTCCGAATGGACTTTTAATATTAGCTCATTGGAGACCGTTTTTCTGAAGAGACGTGGGGTTACAGAGGGTTCACTAGGGTCCGAAGTCCAGGAGGGGACACCCCCAAGGGCCACTCTTAAGTCCAGACCCTCATGTTTACCATTGTTCACTCAGCAGAGAGTGAATGTTGACAAGCCTACTGCTGTAGTGACTTGTCCTAGAGCCCCAGCACCTGATTGGTGGGTGGCCAGGAGACTCCCTAGCCTGTACTTTGAGCTAATACAAGGGAAGGCAGGTAGGCAGCACTGGACAGTCAGAAAACTGGGGCCACCTTAAGCTACTTAGGAAGTTGTAAAATGGCTTGATTTAAAGGAAGACACTTACTTTGGTACTGCTGGTCTCAAGATGTGGTTTTTGCTGCACAGCTCAAGGGGCATTTTGTAGTTTTTAATCTTTATTAAAACTAGGGATGCATTTTGCTTTGAGGGAGTTTTGAGTCACAACACAGCTTTTACATCCTTCTTCTTCCCAGTAAATAAGAATGCTTATGGACAGGGATGATTTGCATGTGTTTTGTTTTGACTGTAGACTTGGCAAAACTAGAAGCTTAGTTTTCGCTGGATTATAACTACATCAATAGACGTTTGTTTCGCAGAGAATGTTAAACACAGGAAAGACTTGAAAGTTTGGAGTTGATGTCTCTTGGTAAAGTACTTGGCTGTTAAAGATAAAATAAGGTTCCAGTTTAGTTGGGGGTGGATTGCAGTGTGGACTCAGATCTGCCTCCGTTTGACTGAGCCCAGAGGGCATTTGCATCATAGCTTCTCAAACTAACATCCCTGAATGACCAGCCCAGGCCCATGTGACTGACTCATCACGTGGAACTGGCTCTTTAGCCCCTTTCCATGATATATGTAGTTCTGGAATTTTATGATAAAACGTGTCCCTTGACTTTGTATACATAATAAAGTGTAGCATTTGTACAAAACAAAACCTTGTGATATTTTATGTGTGAAGCCATTTTAACATGTCTCCTTGACCTCAGTACTGTTGACCTTTGAGGTTGCCTCCCTGTCCTGTACTCACTGGATGTCTTAACCGTGACAACCAGCACTGTCTCCAGATCCTGCCAGATGTCCCACAGAGCATGCAGTTACTCCTGATAGAGAAACACTGCCCTAAAATACATTGTATATGACTTTTCAAGTAGATCTTTGTAATGGATAACAAGGAAGAGATTATTAGGTTACACTCAAAACCATCTATGCTCTTGAAGGGGTGAGAGAATCCTTCAGGTTTTCTGAGCTCAGCTGAAGGGCTAAGAATCAGCCACTCAGTTGGGAAACAAGCTGGAAAACAAATACTCTGTCCTTCCTCAGTTACCATCTTCGATAATGGCTTGGGAAGAATGCTTCTTAAGCAACACGGGAAGGTTTCCAGTCAGCAAAGGAGTTGATGGAGAGAGTTGAGTTTGAGAGACACAGAGAATGACTGGGTCCTGATGACTTAAGGGTTAACGGGACCAAGGAACCTACCTGCTTTTCTTACCTCTGCTTTCACTATGTGTGACTGTCCTAGCATGCTGGAATGTAGCAGGAGCATTTCTTGTGGCTGTCAGGCCTTTCAGTATATCCGGATTCTGCCAGGTGTCGACACGTTTCTCCTCTTGATGTTTTTGTAGGTTGCTTTTACTACTTACGACTGCTTGTTTTGAACAGTATCCTAATCACTGGCTTTCCACTTCTGGAGTAGTGTTGCCTTCAGGCTCTCTGTGTGCACCAGTGCTGTATGGACCCTGCAGATGTGCCTGTGTCTGTTTGGATTATAGCTCCAAGGACATGCTGCCAGACAGTTTTTCTTCATTTTAGATTCCTCCAGTTTTAATTATTTTGTTAGGTCTGTGCAGTTTATCGAAGGCTTTGGCTTAACACAGAAATATTTTACCAGATCCACAGGATCTGACCTTCTGCCCCATTTCCCTTTGTTCTCCCTTTTGTCCATATTTCAAGGCTCCAGAAATTTTATAAAGCATATGAACAGAAGACTAGACTATCCTTGCTAGTTTACAAATGAAAAATAAAGGGGGGGGGCAGTAATCTTACTCATCAGTGTAGCCAAGTTTTCCTGGGGTCACTTTCTCCTTCTTTAAGAATACCTCATTTCCATTGAGAAAGCCTGTGTTGTGATTTTGGTTGTGATTACTCTGCTATATGTCTTCTGTGCCTTAGATCCCTCACATGTAAAGGGATTGTAATGGTGCCTGCTTCAGCTGACATAGGAATTAGGCCATTGACTCATGTGTTGTGCATGCCTGTAATGTCAGCCCTCCAGGACTCAGGAGTTGGAGTCAGGAGAATTGCCAAGAGTTAGAGAGGCCATCCTGGGCAACAGTGACAATCTGTCTCCAGAAACAAAACCAAAGAAAAACAATGTTTGCTAAACACAAACCAAGGTGAGTGTTTAGAGTGCAGCAGGGACAGACGTGGGTTTTGGTTTCCTTTGTGTAGTATCATGGGTAGTTGAGTGTTTGAGCTGTGTTTTTTAGGTAACATGTAAATCCAGAAGGTTATCTTGAAATAGGAGAGTAGTGGAAAAATTACCTTTCTGGTCAAGAACACAGATTGAAGGTTGCTTGTGCAATGTGAACTCTGTCTTCCTGACATAATGTTCTGGGGTTCAGAGGATGGGTAGAGACCCAAGAGGGAGGCAGGCCAATTATAAAGGCAATCTAAACATCAGCAGGTGTTTGATTCTATTTGGTGCCTGCCAACAAAAACCCTCCCCTTTTTCTAGACCTTACCCCTAGGTTTTTAGTTTACTTTTGTGAAACTAAGTCTTGTCATATCAGACCATGTTATTAACCAGGTAATGATTATAGAAACCCGAGAGGTCATTCTTTAATGAAAACAGGTGTTTAGGGCCAAAGAACAAATTTGCACTTCCCTCTTCTGTGGTTGGGCCAGATTTTAGCAGAGCTGTGGAAGGGGGAGAAGGAAGCATATTGTAATAATCCTGTTAGTTACCTTTCCCTTCTGGGCAGTGTGGGTGTTTAACATAGATATCTCCTGGACCGTGACATAAGGCAAGTTGACCCTCCTCCCATAGAACATTTTCTAGTGACCCTTAGATCCTGCTGTTTTTAAACTGGGTCTTCAATAGTCTTTAAAAGCATTCTGCCTTGCAGAAGCTGTTTGCTTCTGACTCACATTAGCTTTTGGGGGTCTAAATTGTCCCACTTTACTTCTTGTGGCTGCTTATCCATACATAGCCATGTAAAGAAGCCCCTCAGTAATAGCAGTGGCTTAGGCATCCTGGGTAAACAGATAGCAAAGTGGCATTGTGCAAGACTACCTGGAGACCGCACCTGTGTGTCTTTTAGGTATTTCTACTGTTTGGGGGAAATGTGTATTTTCTGAAAAGAGATTTCAGTTTTGTTTTAAAACAGTGAAAACCAAACAAAGGCAAAGGCACTGCATCATACTCCAGGCAACGAAATCTTGTATTTTGTTTTTAGGGTGATGAAAATTTTTATAAATAGGGAAGTAAAACAAGTTATACAGGCCAGAGGGAGTAAAGCAGAGACTAGGTAAGAGGCGAATCACTACTTAATATGGATGTCTGTTATTCTAGAAGATTCCAGAACACTGGGAGACAACCCACAGTAATAGAATCTGAATAACTGTGCTCCTCCTCCACACATAGGAACTTGTTGGGCTGCAGTGGCAAGTCTGGTTCTCGTCTTAGAAGATTGAGGAAAATAGTATTCATGAAAAGTGTGTAAAGAGAAAATGTTCAGACAGTTAAAAAATTGGGTTTTGTTATTTGTGTTTATTTTGTTTTTGTGTTGAGGATTGAACTGGGGGCCGTGAGCATGCCAGACAATCCTCTTCCCTCAGCCTCCCAAGTGCTGGGATTACCAGTGTGTGCCACCTACCCACGTCACATGGCTACATTCTGGTTACCGTCCTCTTAGGGTAGAGGTACAGCTTAATGGCAGAATATTACAAAGCCTGCTCAAGGCTGTGGATTTGATCCCCGGCACGTGAAAAAAAAAAAAATCTGCTGTGTGTTAGGTCCAATATTAATTTAATTTATAATTAACAATTATAATGTTCACTAAAAAAAAAGAAGCTATTCAAAATACAAATATTCACTGGGATTTGATATGAAGGAGGGAGAAAACCGAAGCTGCCCGGACTCTCCTCCCCTCTGGTAGCTGCACAGGACAGCCTGGTGAGGGTTCTGGATCAGTCCCACAAGTGCGAGTGCACACCGCACTTCCTCGTGGGTGGAGCAGCACTCTCCAGGTGATCCGCTGACTGTCACTTTCCCCAATGATCTCTATTGAGAATCCACTTATGACTCCCGGTGACATCTTTATTATACAGGTAGATTTGTAGCATACCAGCCACCTTCCTCTTGCACATTTTGTGCTTTATCTATCTGTGGTTACTTCCTCATGGTAAATCCTTGTGATAAAAAGTTGTGTGCTTTTACATTTAATGTTGATAAGTATCACTGGTATGCTCGGGTGGCTGTCCTTGTGGCTACTCACAAGGGTTCACATGCCGGAGGAGTATTTTTTTTTTTCCTCTGTGTCGTTTGAGGTCTCTTAGTAACCAAGAAACTTGCTTATGATTTACGCACATCTTTTAAATTATGTGGGTGTGTATTGTTTTCAGAAATGAAAAGAAAAATGCTTGGCACCTTTAGCGTGTAAATTCTGTTAATATCGCAGTTTGAGTAATACCCCTATCTGTCCTGTGGGAACAATGGCTGCCATCACCAGCCTATGTGAAAGACCCAGTGTGCGACGATGCACACTTGGAATCCCAGTTCTGAGGAGGACAGAGTCTGAAGGATTCCTGGGGCTCACTGGCAGCTATCTTACTCAGTGTAGGTTTCTGAAGGCAGGAGAGAATTAGGCAAGGTGTGAGGCGGGACCGAATGAGGTGAAAGGGCAGACACATGCCTGCTTTCTGTCTGCCATCTTTTTCATAGAACTTTCTAGACGGGAAGGGAAACAACCACTCCATTCCTCACAGTTGTTCAACAGTCTTCCCAGTTTATTCTTGGCATAGGGCATCTTTGGGCCGGCTTAACCATCAGAGTGATTTTCATACTGAGGAACAGTTCCCACGTGTCAGGCATGTGTGAGGAGGCTGTGGAGGTTCTGGAGAAGGGCCTGTAAAGTACTGCCCTTGGAAGACACCTGGTGAAGCTGCTGCTCTGACCAGTCCCTGGGTGTGTCCCTCCTGCCCTCCTCCCCTTCAGGTCTTCAGCTTCCTTCTGCTCCACAGTCCTCTCCTGTGATCTGTACAGCACCGCAGGACACCCATCCCTGTCTGGACTCAGTGGTCAGTGGCTCTGACACCTTTGCACCGGCCCCTCTAGCCCTGGCTTCTGGAGCCAGCCTTTGATGTGTTCAGCTTGGCAGTGGCACCCTGAGCTTCCAGCGAGTTAGTACACGCTAGCATACACAAAGGCATGTGCTTTCCAGAAGAAGACTGAACTCGGTCTTGTGAAAGACCGTCATTTCTTCATGTGATTCCTTCCCATGATTTCCCAACTCTGCCCAATTTAACGGTGAGGGGGTCCTACCTGCCTGTGATTCTTTTCACTTAGGTAGTAACATTATCTCCCTCCACTATGCCTTTGTATTGTTTATCAAACCAGCTTGACTTGTTTCTGCCCAAAACCTTTGTTCTGTTTTCCTCTTGCCTGTTCTCTCTTTCCCTGGTCACTGCCCCTTTCAGGTTACAACTCCACAGAAAGGACAGTTTTCTCTCTCACTTTCTTGTTTTATATACCTGCTAATGGCGACATCAGTACCCGACACTTCCTTGGTTCCTATGCTTTGATGACAGACTTGGTGCTGTCTGCCCTGGACATAGTGACTGCCCGGCAGCCTCCCGGCGAAGGGGAGCCTTCTGCCAACTCATTTTTACCACTATCATGTTTCACTTCAGCCCTTTCCCACTCATGGCACTTAGTGGCAGTGTTAGGATCTCATCGTAGACACGAGGTGGAATTCTGTCCTGAGCACTTCTGGGACTTTGTTGTGAAAATCTGGATTGTTATATAACCACAGACCAAAGAGCACTTGAGCCAGGTCCCGTACTGTAAGACAGAGTGGAGTTTAGCACATACAGAGCACATTCAGAGACACTTTCCTGCCTCTTCCTGTCAAAGCCGGGGCTGCCAGGTTTCCTCTGGGTTCGACTCTCTCACTAGATGACTTGACATTTTTTTTCACCTCCTTCTTTTTCCTATTCTGCATAAACAGGTTCCATCCTCTGAGCTCCCCCACCCCCCACCATTGTCTTCATCATTTAACCTGGTGATCCCACTCTTCATCCTAAAATGTACGTACACATGGCTTCTCTAGACAGTTCTTCCCCCAGTGTCTCCTCAGAATTTGTTCCTTTGTGTAGTGTGGCCTTTGAAAGTTCTGTTAAACCTGCTATCTCCAACCCCTCCCCTCCCCTCTCTGTTTCATCTGCTCCTTTCTCTTAAAATTCCATGAGTGTTTTAAAAGCCCACCCGGGAGGTCTTCTGCGATATTCTTTATGTGTCAGTGGAATGTCACTCAATTGCTTGCCGCTGGGTTTCCCGGATGCCATGTTCAGCTTTCTCCTGTCTCCGTGGCCGTACCTTTGGCCTCCTTCCCTTTCAGTCCTGGGGACCCTAAGGCCAGTGGTTTTTCCTTCTACCTGAACCATCCTGACCGATGTCAGTTTTCAGCATATGGGTGACTTCTGGATTATTATAACCAGGCCAGAAAGGCCTGTCGCCTGAGCATGGGCTTGTGCCAGTTTGTTTCATACCTCTCTGTAGGTATCTGACAGACTTCTCAATCCTGACGTCTGAGAAAGCAGGACCTGATTTGCTGTCTCACAGCTTCCATCTCCATCCTTCCCTGTGTTAGTCAACAGCAGTTGTGGTCCCCAATCTTGAGTCTGTTACACTCCATATTAAACCCACCAGAACGTTCTGTTGGCTTATCTTTCAGATTAAAGTTAGAATCTGACCAACTTTTCCTTTCTCTGCTGCTTCTACTGGCCTATTCCTCTGACATCTCATGTCTGGCCAGATCTCCTGTGATCACAAGAGACTGACATTTTAGAAGCAAAGCCAACTGTGCCACCGTATTCTTCTTCAAACCTTGACGGATAATTACTTTACCTAATTAAAAAACATAGGATGTGGCTACAGTATTCTGGTGAGTGTGGTGCTGGAAGAGGGTGCATATGTAGATCAGTAGAATAAAAATAGAAAAAAATCCAAAAATAGACTTGCACAGATATTTCTAACTGATTTTTTTTTCACAAAAACAATATAAAGGTAATTTTATGGAGGAAGGGCAGTTTTCAGCAAATGGTTCCAGAATGACTGGGTATCAGTGGTCAAAAAAAAAAAAGTAAATCTTGCTTTAAATCTCACATTTTAGGGAAATTAGCTCAAAATAAATCACAGAAACCTTTTCGAGGAGGTTAGATTTAGGTAGAGTGTTTTAAGCATGGTACTGAAAGTATTCCCTTTGCAGGGGAAAATATCCCTTGGAAGTATCTATCCAGTTCACTCCTCGGTCCTCTTCAAGCGTTAGCTAACTATTACCCCAAGAAGGTGAGGCCAGTGTAGGCTTCCTAGTGCATTCCAGAACAGCCTGAGCTACAGAATGAGATCTTAAGACAGTGGACGGACAGACAGACAGACAAAGTCTGTTCTGACCAAATTAATCAGGCTGGAAGTCTAGATCCCTGAGTTCCTTAGCCTGCTTCCCCCTCCCCCCATTACCCTCCTCAGGGCTAGGGATCAAATCATGGCTTGGGTCATGCTGGGTAGTTGCTGAATCACTGAATGACATCCCCAGCCTTGTATTTGTTTTCTATAGTAAATGACCCCCAAATACTAATTTGCTTATTTATTATATTGTTGCTCCTACTAAAGAATACCCCATGTGAACCCTGCTCTTCCCAGTCTTCTTCATTGGTATCTCCTAATTCCTTGAATGACCTTGGGTGGAAAGGGGACTTGGTATGTATGAATTGATTGGAGGATAAAGTAATCTTTAAAGTATAAAATAGAAGAAAGCTCATAGAGAAAGGCTGTTGGGTCAGATTGAGTAATTTCTTGGCACCTTATTTTATTTTTCCCTTGCTCACCTGCAGATTTCAGGCCCATTTATTATTCTTTGTTTGTTTTTTGAGACAGGATTTCTCTGTATAATAGCTCAGGTTGTCCTGAAACTTGCTCTGAAGACCAGGCTGGCCTCAAATTCAGAGATCCTCTTGTCTGTGCCTTCCCAGTGCTGAAATTAATGCTGGGCACCACCACCTCCTGGCCCATTCATTATTCGTAACACTTAAAGATGAAGGGGCCATAGTGTTTCAGTGTGGAGGAGGAAGCAGCAAGGATATAATGGTGCCACTGTCAGCCTTTTGGTGTCCTCGCAGAATGGCAGGGGTAGGTAGTTTTGGCTCTTTTGACTCGTAGACCAACAGCCTCTTTCAGGTCAAAGTCGTCTGCCTCTGGGCCCCTATTTTTGGTACCTTTGCTAATCTTAATGAAGCTGGGTAGTCAGTCAAGAAGTCCGCTGTGACTGCCCCAGCCTCATGGCATCTGTATGTAGCTCTGTCCTTGGGAAGCAGACCTGGTCCCGGCCTTTTTTCTTCTACTACCAAGTCATTGCATCAGAACTTGGCGGTTTTGCGCCCTTCAGGAATCAAAATAATAATTATATCTCCACTTTCTTTGTTTTATCTAATGAGACAGGCTTAGTAATGGTGGATTAAAAATACTGGTCAGGACACACTGACCAAGCATAAAAATCATCATTGATTCGTGGAATATTTGAGTCCAAACACTCACTATTTTGTATCTAAAAGGGAGAAATCTTCCCTTCTCAAGGAGAGAAAGCCACTAGTTATCTACCAGCTCATAGCTGACACCATGTTACATAGATGCCCTCCTCATAACCGACCTTAAAGAGTGAGGTTATTGTTCTTATGATGTTTTGTGAACTCCTTGAATGTATGGCTTAGTTAAAAGACTAGGAGTTAGATATACTCCCCGGTAGGCAGCTTTTGTCTCAAGTCAGGTGGTTGAGGAAGAAGCTGGTCATCTTGGAAATTCACCACCTTCATATTACCTAGCCATGGCCTCTTTCCCTATCTGGCAAACTCCTGGTCTCTTAGAATTGTGGTAGCTCACTAAGTCCATTATCTTGATTAAGAGGGGAATTGGTAAGAACGGGGTTCTTTGGGGGTTTGGGGCTAGAACTGGCTTTCAGCAGTTGATAGGGAATGAGATTCTGGGGTCGGGAAGAAAGGAAAGTACGTTATTACTTGAACACTCTTTGGTGCCAGACTTAATACTATTGTGCTGTTGAATCTTCTGTAGTCTGAAAGTCTTGATAAATGATCACAGGAAATTTATTGGGAAGTGATACCTGATTCACTCTCTCCTTTCTGAATGTGCAAAAACATGTAAGTAAACTATTAACCACTGTATTTTTATACTTGTAAAATCTGGGTAAGCCCTCAAGAGCAACCTTGACAGAGAAAAGAGGCCATCAGAAAACATCTGGAGAGGATGGAGGGAGAGCAATTGGCTACCAGATATGCATTTCCTGGAGCATAGACACCATCCTGGATTTAGACCTGTGGAAGCATAATTCAGGGCACAGTCCTTTCTTCTCAATGTACACAGTGGTGTGGAGACTTGGTTTGCAATCAGCCTGCCTACATTCCTTCTCCAGTTTTCACTGATAAGCCTTGTCATCTTGAGCCTGTGCATCTAAAATTGGGATGATGGTAGAAATATCCCACTTGGAGGCTCGCATGTTCTCAGAACACTTCCTGATACAGTTGGCATTTTGTTAATTCGTCACTGTTACCAGACACTATTATTTCTACCTTGTTTTTCCAGCGAATAGAAGTGACTTTTCCCAGGGAGATACGAGGAAATATCTACTTACCTCATGAAGATCTATGACAGCAGGCTAGTTAAATGATCCTATCCAAGTCTTGTCGAACCAATGAATTTATTGGCATTGCTAATAGGAGTATGAGTGAGGGGAGTTTGTTTAGGGGAGCTTGAGTGCCTTGGGCAGGTGCGTCACCAAAGGCCCACCCAGCATGAGTGAGGATTCACAAAAGCTGCATCACCCTGGACAACTTTTAGGTAGCTATACTTCAGAGCAGTCTCCTTTCTTCAGCAAGCGTTGCCCATCATGTAACCCTGCGGGGAGTGCCTGTGAGTCTGGTAAGGTTCATAAACCTTTAAGCATCCCCTTTCCCTCAAAGGGTGTTTTGATGTGGAAGAAACACCTGCCTGTTGGAGTCCAGTTGTCAGTCAGGCCTCATTCCCTTCTGCTCTTCTTTAGGTCCTGCAGGCACCCTATTTTGAATAGCTTGCTAGTTCCCCTTATTTAGCAGACTTCAGCGCTAGGATCTCTCACCTGGAGTGTTCATACGTAAAAGTTCATACGTAAAAGCAGAGGCCACACATCTGCTCCCCACCTTCTTCCCTGACTCCTGTCTGGTAGTCAAAGATGGCTGTGGGAAACCTTCTGTATTCTCATGTGAGAAGAGATTCATACTTATAGCAGACAGGCCCCGATTCCTCTCTGAAGAGCCCCTGCCATGCTATCTTTGATGCTGCCAGCTGAACTCCCTTTAGGACCCCCATCATGCTCTTATCTGGCTGACAGTTCATGGTGTTGATAACTCTTCTAATAAACTCCCTACTCCAGAGTTTGTCTCGGCATCCTTGAGCACCACACCCCCAATCTGAGACTTTCACTGCACAAGTGGAAAGGGCAGGGATTGAGAGCTAGAGGGTGACAGGATGGACAGATGGACAGATGGATAGATGGTAGATGGTAGGTAGGAACGTTGAGGCATTACCGTGAAATGCAAGTATCTCTGTATGTGTGTGTGTACTGTGTATGTGTGAATGTGTGTATAAGTGTGTGTGTACTGTGTATGTGTGTGTATAAGTATGTGTGTACTGTGTATGTGTGTGCATGTGTGTGTATAAGTGTGTGTGTACTGTGTATGTGTGCATGTGTGTATAAGTGTGTGTGTACTGTGTATGTGTGTATAAGTGTGTGTGTACTGTGTATGTGTGTGTGTGAATGTGTGTATAAGTGTGTGTGTACTGTGTATGTGTGTGCATGTGTGTGTATAAGTGTGTGTACTGTGTGTGTGAGTGTGTGTATGTGTGTATAAGTGTGTGTGTACTGTGTATGTGTGTGCATGTGTGTGTATAAGTGTGTGTACTGTGTGTGTGAGTGTGTGTATGTGTGTGTACTGTGTATGTGTGTGTGCATGTGTGTGTATAAGTGTGTGTGTACTGTGTATGTGTGTGTATAATGTGTGTGTGTGAGTGTGTATATAAGTGTGTGTACTGTGTATGTGTGTGCATGTGTGTATAAGTGTGTGTGTACTGTGTGTGTGTGTGTACTGTGTATGTGTGTGTGTGTATAAGTGTGTGTACTGTGTATGTGTGTGCATGTGTGTGTATAAGTGTGTGTACTGTGTATGTGTGTGTATAAGTGTGTGTGCATTGTGTATGTGTGTGCATGTGTGTGTATAAGTGTGTGTGTACTGTGTATGTGTGTGCATGTGTGTGTATAAGTGTGTGTGTACTGTGTATGTGTGTGTGCATGTGTGTGTGTGTGTTCCTGTCCTTTGAATTTTTAGTTGAAGCATCTAAGATGGTAAACGTTTGGTTTTCTTAAGTTTAAAGAAATGATTTCCCTTCAAATTCCCCAGAGAGAAATTTATGGAAAAACTTTATTTTTGAAGTTTTACTTTTGTATATAAAGTTACTTTGTTCACACTTTTTAAAAAGAGCAATTGACGTGAGTCAGAAAGCGACTGTGGCCCCTCTCTCTTCTTTACTGTGGCCTTTGTGTCAGTTCTGTGTCCCAGTTTCTCCTCCGGTTAAGTTCCAGGTCTGTTCCCTGAAGGTCCTTTTAATCTCTGCAGTTCTGGGCTTTTTACTCTTCGGCCATTTTGGAGTCAGGATCTTTGGCCCAGATGAGTGTTTCTGGGCTTGGCTCTGGATTCAGAAGAGCCCAGGCTTAGTAGGAGTCCAGGAGTGGTTGCTGTAAGACATGCTGCCCTAGACTAATTCAGATTAGATGTGGGTTACAGCTTTCTGTTGCAACACTGTCCTGCAGCATTGCTGTGGCTTCCTGGAGTTGAATTGCTGTGGCTTTTAACCTACATGTGGTGGGGTTCTTCAGCCCATTGTTTTGGGTGGGGACAAGCTCCTCTGGCACATTATCATGCCAGGTTCTCCTTCAAGTCTCCTCAACACTAGTCTCCTGCAATAGCTGGCTTTCAACACCCTATATGCTTAGTTAATTCTAACCATCTAGTCTTTCATTTTAACTAATTTCTTTGTTAATAGGCTTTGCACATATTTGTGAGTAATTGTTATTTCTGACCTCTACTCCTTTATTTACCTGCTCTAGAATTTCAATCTAGCTATCCAAAAGGGACTTGGTTTGTTTCTTTTTAATTCCTATTTTTTAAAATCTAGTTGCCTATTCTATACTGTTTAGTCAACAGTACACAAGGTTTCTTAGTAGCTCTCTAATCCATATATGTCAAGACACTTGTCTCTGAATTTGTTTGAATATGTTTAAGGCTTAAAACGACTAGGGATGGTATCTGACAAGCTGGGTTTCTTGAATAGGTAATTGATGTAGTGGTTAGATGTAAACTCAAAGGAAACCCAAATAACCATGCACACATGAGATGAGAGTTTATTTACTTGTCTAACAAAGTAGCATTCCTACCCTGGGCTATGTGCTAACTGTTCTGTCCTGAAGAACCCACACTTGCAGCTCCCTTCTCTGACAACGTAGGGAAGGGTCCTGGTCCTCACGCTCAGGTGCAGCAGTGGCGTAGAGGAGATGAAGAAGACAGGGCAAAGGAGACATGACCCCTGGCAGACTTCATAGTCTTTGCATCTTACTTCGTTAGCCAGAGTTTAATCATATGGGATACCCAGCCAAAATGGAAGCTGGAGGTATCTCTTACATCTGCTGAACTTAAATATTACCGTGTAAGAGAAACACATTGGAGCCACAGTCTCTCCGCCTGCGCCGTACATAGGCGGAGATGCTCCCTGAGCGGCTGCAGGAGCCCATCATTGCAAGGCTTTGAGTAGAGTCCAAGAAAGGGAAACACTGGCCTGGGATGAGCGCCCAGCGGAGTCCTGTCTCTGAGAGGACAGAGTAGGGACTGGGCTGAAGCAAACAGCTCAATAACTGGAGTTGTGCCCTGAAAGAGGAGGCCTCCCGGTGGACGAGAACAGTAAACTTGTCGCCTTCGTTGAAGAGACATTTGGATCTTTGAGTTTGGGAGTTAATAATGTGTGCTCTGAGCCCACCAAAAGGTAGCCATTCTAGGGATCACGACCAACCACTGAGCCAGCATTTGGAATCAAGTTTAAGACAGTTTCATTTTTATTAAATTGCCTGTGTTAAGGAAGGGCACAACTGAGGAAGATAGTTACAGAACTAGATATATCCTGTTTATTTCTTTTACTTGAAAGCCAGAGGAACCGGGAAATGGCCCCGGAAACTAACAGAGATAAAGAGAGTCTGGAGATTATTTTTACTGAGGAAAGAGTGCCTGTAGTTGCACTGCAGTCTGCATGTTTGAATCTAAAGTGGTTTTGACTTCTCTGCCACCATTGTTTTTCCTCATCTGAGCTCATTGCCTCTGTTAAGGATTATTATTCATACATATAATCCATATCACAACTCGTATCTAAATTTATTTTATCAGTTCTTATAGATTCATTTCTAGATCTCAGAAAATCTGAAATGGATTTTTTCCCCCCTGCAATTAAAAAAAAAAAAAAAATTCCTGGATCCTGTAGAGAAGTGGTTCTCAACCTGTGGGTCACAACCCCTTTGTGGAGATGTCATAAGATCCCTTCCCAGGGGTCACATATCAGATATTCATACCAGACATTTATATTACGATTCATAACAATAGCCAAATTATGAAGTAGCAACATAAATAATTTTATGGAGGGGGCTCACGACACGTGAGGAACTGTATTAAAGGTCGCAGTGTTAGGAAGGCTGAGGGCCGCTGTCGTAGAGTATAATATATATCTTTTATCACTTCTCTTTGACCGCATTCTAGAAAGGGTTTGAAGTATCACTTTACTAGTATTTTATCATGCTTGTCCTGGAAACAGAAAGTAACCACAGGTCATGACTGTTAAGTGCACTCAAGGGCTGTGTGGTGCATGTGTTGTATTGTTCTGTAGAGAACACTTTCTTCTGTTTTATTCTAGTGTTCGCTGGGTCTGTATGTGAGAAATTCTGCTCTTCTCTCCATGGCAAAGCAAATGCACCACTGCTTACTTCTAGTTGTCACTGAAGTGGTGTTAGAGATTAGGGTGAAGATGAGGACCCTCGGGGACAGGCTTGTCATATGAACAGTACTGGGTCAGACATACGTAGGCTAGCCAGTTTTTCCTGTAAGTGTTTGGGTTAACTATTTTATGGCCTGGGGTAAACCACTGTGCGCTGTAGTCTTAAACAGAGGCATGCACTGTCACTGGGGTTCCTAGAACTTGGCTGTGATGGTGTTATGATCATGTCCCTTAGGGACATTTGGCATGTGCCACTTGAAGACAATTCCAGGAATGGGTAATCTCTTCCCAGGCCGGTTACTTTTCGGATTAAATTATTTCCTTTGGAGAGGTGTAGGGTAGGTAGTGTCTTGGCTGGCTTTGTAGCTAAGCTGATATGTTGTGGTCATGCTTTTAACTGGGCTAGTTCTTCCCAGCAAGTAATTTAACTAATTACATAAAAATATTAGGTTAAATTAGCATTATTAGTGAGAGATGAAACAGGAATCTGAGCTTTTATCCTAATTGGCCAGGGATCTGCAAATAGCACTAATTAGTTATGGATAGATGTTGCTCAGTGAGGAATTATGATCAAATTTGTGAATTTGTCTCCTTTTTTAAACTCTTATACTTTTTTAGGAAACCAAAGATACACCTTTTAGATTTTTGACTCTCACACTAGCTCACCGAATGCCATTGATTGGGATGCCCAGTTAATGCAGTCAATGGTAGCCCCTTTTTTTCCAGTCAGTCATTCTGAAGAGTGAGAATTCTTTTCTTGTCTGTTCTCATGTCTGAAAGGACCTATCTCTGCCTGAGTTTGTTGCTGCCATTTATTTAATGCTTGCTTTTCTGCCTTATTTCTCATTTATCATAGGTAGGCCCTTGAATTCTAATTTATGATATATAAATATATCATAGAGATGCTATATTTTTCACTTAGTAATTTAAATTAATTAATTACTTAAGTTTTAAGTGAGAAGGCTAAGAAACCAATTCAGATGTATAGTAACTATAAAAGCAATGATTAAAGCAATAACTCATTTATTTTAAATTAATATAAATGAAATGTTACATAAGCTTTAATTGGATTGTGCAAATAAGACTCAGAACCTCTTCATGTCCTAGGATTGGGAAGATAGTAAAACAGGTTTAGCTTGATCCTAAGATCCAGTCCATAGTTAAGAATCATCTGGTCCTTGGCTGTCTCCTACCTGTGCCCTTCTGGGGCTGAGTCAACCCGAAGCTGTTTCTTCTGAAACATATTAATTTGTGTTAGACTCTTCTTCTGGAAGTGTATTGAATATCACGATGACTATTGCTAAGTGTGTATATTTGGTAATTGCTAAGAGGGTGAGTCCTAAATGTTTTTCCTACAGTAAAACCCTGATAGGTATGTGAGGTGATGGATATTAGCTTGATTGAATCGTTTCAGAATGTTTATGTATTTCAGAACATTCTGTTATCACACACACAGACATACACACACACAGTGAGGAAGTCGAGCAAGTCTATTTTACCCTAAAGCTAGGGACAGATTTTTTGTTTGTTTGTTTGGGGTTTTTTTTGTTTGTTTTAACATTAACAAAGATGAAAAGCTTGTAACTGCCACATGATATGGGTACCTGGGAACCACAAAGCTCATTCATGCTTGTCTCTTAGGGAACATTGCACAATGTCGTGCCTGATGTTTAGGACCTGTTGGGTCATTCATGATTAGTCAGAACTGAGGCTCAACCAGTGAAGGTCATAGGTTTGTTTCTTGTTTATTTGTTTTTTAAGGTTTTTTTTTTTTTTTCCTTTTAGTCTAAAGGAAATATATGATTCTTTGGGGTTATGTTGCATACTTTCTTTAATGATTTTTTTTTTTTCTCATCCAGTTACTAACAGGCTGTTTAGCTGTCCATCAGACAGGACTGGGTGTGTTCTTCTTTCATGCCTCACAGTGCTTTGTACATAGTAGATTTTAATTTAATGAATTATCATTGAAGTGAAGTCATGTGACCTGAGGGTGAGAACCTGTGTACCTCAGAGAAAGGAGATTTGTATGAAGGGTTCGAAGTGAGAGAAAGTTCCGCTCCTCAGCTGCCTGGCATTTGTAGTGATCCTAAAAGTAAAGGTCTATGCTAATCTCATGCATTTCGTCAGCACATACTTGATGGCATTGACAGATGAACAGGACAAGCTGAAGCCTGAGTCACGAAGAATTTGGCAAACAAATTTATATGACTTGAAAGTGTAATGTGTGAGCTGTGAAGGAAAGGGTAGAGGCTATAGTGCAGGACGTTGGGGAGGCCATGTTAGAAGTGAGAATTCAAGGGTGGTATCTGGAAAATGATTATTGGCACCGTGAAGTCACAGAAGTTGTTACTCAACTATATTCATTAGTGGATAGGTGATATGCAAACTGGATAATGCATTCACCAAGACGGGTGTACTCCAAGTGCTTGCAGCAGGGCCAGGGACTGAGCGGCAATGTTTGCACATGGAGATCAGGGGGCCTTGTTGGACTGGAGGCCTAAGAAAACATATCAGATAGAGAGCATTTCAAGAAGAGATCCATGATTAGAAACTTTGCTGAGAGCCAGCTGAATTTCAGGTAGCCAACTTTAACTGTTTGTGACACCGTTTGGAAATGCTTGGGCCCAGGTGTGTTTCTGGCCTCTGATCTTGGAATATTTGTAGATTCACAGTGACTCAGCAGTATCAAATCCCTTTGTTCCATACACGCCTTTCTGTGTTTCATCATAAGCCTTTTGTTGTGTTGTCCAGCACCAGGAGTTGGAGCTCTGCTCCAGGACATGGTTCTGTATATGTGGAAGTCCAACCTAGACTGTGTGACTATTTCTTCTAAAAAACAGATAGCCCCTTCCTTTTTTGTTGACCTTTAAAAACAAAACAACCAACAAACCTGTTGTAACTCTCTGAAGCAAAGCCACCAAATTTGAAACAAGTTCAGTATGATTTTCTTCAACTCATCTTTCCGGCTTGAGAAACACAACAAACACTTGTCCACATTAGAACACCGTAGATGTATTTTCTACACCCAAGAAATTTTGGATTGAACAAGAGACACATTCTCCTGAGGATAGACTTTGATGAGGAAGTAAGCATCCACAGATCCCGTCTTGCCATGACAACCTGGTGCTATCTGTCCATGGCTACAGGCAGAGTGAACAATGGTCAGTTTCCAATTTTCCTACCGTTTCTTGGCCCAAAGCTTCTTTTTCTTTCTAAGAAGATTGAGCTCTATACCGATGTCACTGAGGTACCTCTGGAGGGTTCCTTTGAGGCTTTCCACAGCTACCGTGCTCACCTCCTGAGTGCTGTAGATATCTTTGGAATGTCAACAGCCTAGTTGCTGAAAATGTCCCTTATTCTTGCAGGATATGCACGGCAAAGTCATATCCTTTTTACACACATAACCTGAAAGTAATTTTATAGAAGTTAGTGTACCTATGTTTTCTCTATAACCCCTTACATGAAGTCAAATTATAGAATTTTCTGTGTGGTGCCCCATGCCAGCACTCAGTAAGTTTTGGATTGGGGGCTTTGGGATATGGAATGTGTAACATGTACCACGACTTCCTGGACATATCCTGAGTTCCTGTTAGAGATGTGACAGAACAGTTTTCAATTATGAACAATGCTGAATTTTAGTATTCTAAAACAAGTTCCTGTTACTGTGTTTTCTTTCAGATTAAAACATGAAGGGTACTTAACACCATCTATTGGTATTTCCTCATCTCTGGCTGAGAGTTCTCGAGTACTGGCAGGATCAGAGTGTATCAGGGCAACTAATATGTTGGGAATTTACAAAAATACATGGAAGGAATTACGATCTTGCAGGATATATGGACAGGGTGTTTTGCTAAGGTTGTTCCCAGTTCCTTTGGTTACGACTGTAATTGCTGTAGTTTGGGTCATCCATTCATCAGATCTTGGAGTCACTCTTCACTGACTGACTGCAGGCCCCGTCAGTCATCTACTCTGCCTCACATCCCCCATTTCACACTCAGGCCCCTTCACACCTCTGCCTCACTCTAATGCTCACACCAACTCTCACCCCTTCTCCTTCATTTTTCCACTGTGAGCACCATCTTTTCTGGCCCAGGTTACTCTCCTCTCTTGTGCCCTCAGGACCCGTCTCAGAGTGAGATCCGATCTGATCACCATCATTCTTTCTTTTCAGTAGCTTCCCAAATAAGGATCAAGATCTTTGCAGAAACCTGGGAGTCCTTGGACTGGCTTCCCCTTCCTGGGCCCGAGGCCGGCCTCCTTCCTGTCTCTGAACTCAGGATCTCCAGCATTAGAGGGACTTTCTGCCATGACCCCTGTCCCTCACAACTCCATTGGTGGCACTCACTATGTGTAGTTCACAGTTGAGTATTGTTCGTGTTTGCCTGTTGTGGTCTCTAGGGGCAGGAACCAGGGCTGTCTCTGTTAACTCTTCAGTCTGCTTTTTGAGGACACAAGGTATGATTTGTTGTGTGAATTAACTGGAGCCACATACACAGAAAACAAGAAGCCTTTACAGAAAGGACTGGCTGTCTTGTCCCACTCTGCCCCATAGTAAGGAAAGGGTGGTGATTCCTTTCCACCGTTCCCGTTCCCTCCTTTTCTTGGGCTCTACAGCTGCCTGCTGCTCTCAGTGTCAGGAGGGTGGAGGGCAGACTTCTGACATGGATGTACCTGTCCCCTTGCTCTATGTGGTTATTTGGTATTGTGTTTTCCCTAAATTATTTACACACACACACACACACACACACACACACACACACGCACACGCACACGCACGCACGCGCGCGCGCGCGCGCCGGAGTGTTTTCTCCTCTTCCCTCTGGCAAATGATTTAAGCACGATTCACTCTGGAGTCAGGTAAACATGCCCTTTGCTTCCTTTTCTGTTGGAACGTGTGATGAGGGCTGCCCACTTTGCGTTGTGCTTTCAGGTGTGACTCGGGGAGGTCTGCTGAGACTCACGTGTCCTGAGCAGCAACCCTAAATTGAGGAACTTGTGAATTAGGTCATTAGCTGAGGAGCAGTAGTGTGGGACTGGTCACCTCTGGGCTCTGGGTACTTTGGTCACATCATATCTCTACCTGCCTCCTTAGTCAGATCAGTGTTTGGCAATTCCACATTGTTCCAGAACCAGAAAGTCTCGATTACCACTGCCACACCTGTGAGATACAGCTGGAGCCTTTAGTGTGCATTTGATTCTTGACAGTTACTCCTCATTGTCAGAATGGCTGGAGCAGAGCACATTCCAGTGATTTAGGGAATGTTTATACAATGCAAGACGTCATGCTGAGGACAGATACTAATATTGGGAAATGTTTAGTAAGACACTGTTGTGTTTATTAAACATAATGATATGTGTCTGGAACATTTTAAAATATATCTTCTAAAGCTATGGTCAACATTTTCTTTTTTTTTATTTTATGTGTCTGCTTGTGTTGTGCCTGAGTGTATCTATGTGTACCACATTTATACAGGTCCCCTCCACCTCCACTAGGATTACATGTGGTTGTGAGCCACCCTACATGAGTGCTGGTATCTGAATCTGGTTTTCTGCAAGTAACAGATGCTCTTTACTGCTTAGCCACCTTTCTAACCACCAACTGCTAGTGTTTTCTGAAGTTCTCATGGTGTCTTGGTTACTGTTCTACTGCTGTGAAGAGGCGCCATGGCCAAGGCAACTCATAAGGAAAAGCATTTCTAATCAGAGGCTTGCTTACAATCTTAGATGGTTAGTCCATGGTTATTATGGCAGGAATAACACTGGCACAGTAGCTGAGAGCTTTGCATCATGGTCCACAGGCGGCAGCAGGAAGAGAGAGGGAGACACTGGGTCGGTCTAGCCCTAGTGATAGACAACTTCCAACAAGACCACACCTCCTAATCCTTACCAAACAGTTCCACTAACTGGGGTCCAAGCATTCAAACTATGAGCCTGCGGGGTCATTCTCATTCCAACCACCACACATGGTATGTAGTACATACCTAGGAGACACAATCCTTATCTTCTTTGTATTTAGTAAAGCAGGTGAATTAAGGTAATGGTCATGTTTCCTTTAAAATTCACTGAGACTTGTTTGTGAAGCTCCTTCACAGCAAGATTATCAGCAGATTATTTGTCTCTTGTGCCTCCTGACACTTTCCCACACAGTGTAGTTTGTGATAACTTTTAGGAAGAAGAAACAGTAGGCCTTAGTGCTAGATATGCCCAAATAAAGAAGTAGACGAAACAGATTTTGGCAGCAGAATAACTGTCCACCTGTTGACAATATTGGGCGCCCTTGTTATTTTCTGTCATTGGGAAGAAGAAGGAGAGCCTCGCTGCACTCAGCTGTACAGAGAGGTTACTTATGGTCCCTGAGGTACTTGCTGAAAGGTCAGCTGTTAAAGGCTAGGCGAATAGCCAAAAATATAAGAAGTGATTTGCTTTGGTTTTGCTTTGCTTTCCTGCTGGAGTGTCCTGGATGACTTAACCAAGTGTGTTTTCCTTCTCCGGGTCTGAGAACTCTTAACTGGGAGAATCTAGGCCACATCACCTAAGGTCTCTTGTCACTGGTTGGACTCTGCTCCCTGAAGCCTGACTGTCCTTTGCTTTCCCGGTTAATGTAACTCAGAGCACTGAAATGCTTCTGCCAGATAGAAAGTTCTTCCTGCCCATCTCCATGTAGAAGTGCGCTCTCTTTTTGTAGGTGTTCCGCTTATACTGATAGCAGTTATCTGCATTCCTCTAGAAAGAATATCATGCCTGGCCTAAGCCTTCCTGCTTGTCCAGTGAGCAGTGCTGGCTGTGTATTGCAGGTGTACAGAGTGTGTCCTAAAGGGGAACTTCATGTTGACCTTGTTCTGGCTGGTCTCAGCAACCCCCAGAAAGACCCCCAGAAGCACACCAACTCTCTGAATGCAAGTGCAAAGCAAGGTTTATTAGAGCTGTACAGCTGAGCTCAGCTCCTGACTGTCAGACGGCAGTGCCAGTGGAGAAGTGAGCACCTCCCTACTCAAAAGCAGGGCCTTTTAAAACAAAGATCAAAGACCATACAAATGCCTTTATCAGGCTGGGAGGTGAGAGGCCTTAGAGGAAGTTTCTTTACTGTTGCTATCAGGTGGGCAGCTGCGGGCTAATTGGGGAAAAGATGCTTCACAGCTGGGCAGGAGTGCCCTCTGATTACCCAGGACCTTGGGTGCTTGGCCTTGGGTTCTTGGCCTTGGGGGGTTAGAAACTTCTCAGGATGGGCAAGTGCTCAGCTAGAAAGTTCTCAGTTAGAAACAGCTCCAGGCCTTACTGTGGAGGGACTTTGGTTTCCACAACCTCTCTCTGATCAATGAATGCTCTCTACTTGTTCCACACTGGGACTGAGAGGGTCCCAAGTCTTAATCTTCAGTAGAAGGCTGAAGAGACAGTTTAGGGACAGATGAAGGGGGGCATTTGGAGGACCTCCTGGGAAAGCAGAGCAGGCATTACCAAGGACCTGGATAGTGAAAAATCATGCTTATAGTCCATGTTATAGACACTTAAAGTCATCCATTGTCATCAGTGACTTCCAGGGTGGGCTGTTTGATTAAATAAATAACCAGTTCCTTTTAACTAATTTGCCTGAAAAGATTTTAATGTTCATGAAACCTGTCCTTTGAACAGCATCCTGGTGGGGAAGAAGTCCTAAGAGAGCAAGCTGGGGGCGATGCTACCGAGAACTTTGAGGATGTCGGGCACTCTACTGATGCACGAGAACTGTCCAAGACGTTCATCATCGGGGAACTCCATCCGGTAAGTCATTTCTCAGCATGTGAGGTACCGTTCTTCTTTTTGAAGGCTACTCTTTGACATTGATAAGTCTGCATCTGCAGAAAACTTCAAAAAGAGTAGAACAGAAATAATTTCTTCTGATTTTAGAATACTTTGAGACAGGATCTCAATAGATAGCTCAGGCCGGCCTGGAACTCATTCCTCAGGTCTTTCTCCCTCAAGGGCTAGGATTATAGGTGTGCATCACCATGCCTAGCCAGGATATCATTTTTGTCAGAAATAAATTGATCCAACCTTTCTTTGCTTTGCGTCTTTTGGTTATAGTTATTACTGTAGTCAGGGTCAGAATGCTGTGCTGCAAGGCCCTGTCCTGGGGACACTCCGCAGTCTCTGAGAGCCCATAGAAAAACACATCCTCAGGGAGGGTCATCCGTCAGTTTGTTCTCCTGCTGGAAGGAGAATAGGATGGTGTAGTGGGAATCAGGCATTATTTAGGGAGCCTTAGAAGCCCCTAAGAATCAGGACCCCTGTGGGGCGTGGTCAAAATCATTGGGGAGCTAGGGACACCAAATTCAAAAAGATTATTAAATTTACTTTAATCCAAAATTCAGCTGTTAATCTCAAAATATTTTACATTAATATAGATTTTAGTTTATTAATACAAATTTAAGGTCAATTTTGTTACATTATATGTATATTTCTACTCTTGTTTAAGATATTGTTTATGTAATTCCTTTAAAATTATGATGTATAATTAAAAAACATAATAGTCATCTGTTATAACCAAACTTACAGTCATGTCAATTAAATTTTTGAAATATACAAAAATGTATTTCAATTAGATAATCTTCAAACACTTCAAAGACCTACAAAATATAGCACTTAAAATATTTAAAACTTTTCTAGACAATAAACCAAGTCTGCTCCTAGCAACACCAGTCTTCTTCAAAAAAATAATAAACATCAAAAAATCTCCATATAAAATTTACTTTCTTTATAACAAAAGTTAGTCACTAGACAAAAAACTGTCCTTATATTGACTACTTGACAGTGCGCTATATAAACTAGACGTACAAGACCCATAAAAACATGACCTCTGAACTTGGACAAAACAAGCCAAATAGTCCTTCAAGTTCCTGCTTCGCAAAAAAGCTGCCAAACATCCTTCAAAACACACATAAAAAAAAAAACTAACAAACTATACCAAAATAAATCCTTCAAATTTCCTACTTCACCAAAACCTCTAAGCCTATAGACTGAAAATAAATGCCTCACTATTACCAAAAAAGCTTAAATAAATGTCCAAACCAATAAATGTCATCTCTGTCTCTTCTAAATTTTAAGTTTCTTACACTTCCTGTTTACTTAAATAGTATTATATCCTTATATAATCCTTAATATAATTAAAATTAAATAATTATGAATATAATTTTCTTCAGTTATTGTAAAAATATATTAAATATAAAACTTTAAATACAAAAATAAAATAAATAATAAAATATTTTCTTTAATTTTACTAAATACAAATAAACTAACTATTATAACTATAATAATCCTTCCTTAATAACCATTTTATTATATATAATTTTACTATGTTAAATTAAAACCTTCCTTTTTAATTAAACAAAATGTAATATATCTGTCTATAGGCTTTAAATATCAATCTTTGATAAAAAGACTGTTTTAGCCTATGGCAGGCATCTTAAAAATAAAAAAATCTAAACATTAAAAAAACAAAATAAAAAAACACAACCCAACTGCCCATAAAATAAAATATAAAAAAATAAGTAAGCCAAAAGCCACATAACAAAACAAATATATAAAAATA
Source organism: Phyllotis vaccarum (assembly GCA_033318265.1). Taxonomy (NCBI): domain Eukaryota; kingdom Metazoa; phylum Chordata; class Mammalia; order Rodentia; family Cricetidae; genus Phyllotis; species Phyllotis vaccarum. The sequence continues at coordinate 4,727,153 of JARWLC010000009.1, read as the reverse complement.
AATGAAAATACAAAAACTAAGGAACAATATGCCTAAGCCATAGGCCAAACAACATACAATTAACACAAACGTCTAAGTCGTTTTAGAAAGCCTGACCAACAACGAACAAGTCCAAACAATAAGACTGGTCAGAGTTCAGTCTAGAAGTCAAAACCACCAGCCAAACAAGCCGAAAACCTCATATTACAGGGAGGCCATGAGCACAGCTGCCCCAGCTCAAGCAAACAGGAAACTTTAAAGATAAGATAAATAAATATAGGCATGTCCCATATCCCTATATTTTTTTTACGTCTTGATGTTAGGATTCTGGCCACTGGCAGTTTGTCTGGCCCCGCCCTGAGTTCTGAAGTCAAGCTCCCTTTTCCTTCTTCCCACCCTGCCAGAGGTGCTCTTCTCAACCCATCCCCCTTCTCCTCTTCTTCTCTCCCCCTCCCTCCCTATCCATCTACCTCTTCTTCCTTTCTCCATAATAACCAGTCTCTCCACAGTGGGTCCAGTCTAAGTGGGGCCGCTATCCAGCATCACTGGTATATGCATTATCCTGACACTTACTGTATGTGAATAACGGTCCTTGTAAGGACCACAAGTGAAGTAGGCTCTTTTTAGAAGTCCCAGAAGTCCTTTTTCTGAGCAAATTCTGTTGAGGTGTGTGTGTGTGTGTGTGTGTGTCTGTCTGTCTGCCTGCCTGCCTGCCTGCCTGCCTGCCTGTTTTTCTGTGTGGCTTTGTCTGTTTGCTTGTCTATTGTCTTTTGGATTTGCTGGGCATTATTTATACGTTGAGATACTCTGCCTCACTTGTCTGGAGGTTTTGTCAGCCCACACATTTTCGTAGTCATGCTTCCCAAATGTAACATGGATCTGCAAGGTCTCTCCTTGTGTGCATTCTTCCCTGCTCTGTTTCTTAAAGTGCTGTTCCCCTGAGGAGAGAGGGTGGCTTTCATCTAGGTAACCTCCCTGTGAGGATTTTCTGTGGTCAGCCTTTAGATGCCCTTGGATTTTGACATACCCAGCGTGAGGTTTAAATAGTTTATAATTATATTGCTGGGAGATTGCAGGCTTCAGTGAGGCCATCATAGCCCAAGGATGCATATCTCCGAGAACTTGAGAGCAGGGAGGGAAGGGGAGGGTTTTGTCATGTAAGGGTAAGGGTGAGCCTCTAAACACCTCCACATATAAACAAGATAGTCATGGGTCTGTTCTAAACTCTGGGACAGAAATGCCTCTTGTTCTTAAATCTGCTAATTTTTGTTGTCAAATTACATTGTACTTAACTTTGCTGAACACCAAATTCTAGTCATTTGAATAGTATTTTTTTTAATTCGCAAAAAGAAAAAATCAGCCCTTTGAAAGTGAGACTTTTACAGACGTCCTATTATTCTTAATGACCACCCCTCTCTTCTTTCCTTACAGGATGACAGATCAAAGATAGCCAAGCCTTCGGTAAGTTTGCACAGACATCCCAGAGGAGTGGTGGATAGAGGTAACTGTGTATCATCGTTGTATTTGGTAATGTCAAAATGGAGCAAAGGTCACAGTCAATCAGGTCTCTCTAGGTAAGGAAGGTGTGATATGTAACTTACTGCCTTTGCAAAAATTTGGTTTGGGATTTTTTTTTCTTCATTTTTTTCTCCCCAACATTCCATGTGGTTTTGAGAACTTTTGTGTTGCTATGTACAACAAACCTATTACTTTATAAAACATCATAATTTTCAGTAAATAAAAGTTTGGGTCTATAGCTCAATGCAAAATGCTTGCCTAACATGCATGAAGGCCTGGGTTCAGTTTCTAGTACCAGAGTAAGTTAAATAAAACAGCGTTGTGCTTCCCTCAGAAAGATTTGGCCTAAGCCTTGTTTTCAGAGAACTTAAAACTCTCCTTACGCAGAGGCAATGTTTTCCTCCCTAACTCTGAAGGGACCACCCATGCCTCTCCCTTCTCTGTATCTTTGTGGCCTCATAGGCATTCAGGAAAGGCGAGTTTTACCTTAGCGTCCCCTAGCCCTTCAGTCTTAGCTGACCTTCTCTCTTAACCTGCCCATTAAATCTGGAGTAAGAATTTATGAGAGCAGCCAGTTCATTCTGGCCTGGAAAGAATGAAGGGTGAGGAAGGTTTTGTTTTAATAAATGACGGCAAGAAAACACAGGTTTTCCATTTTACTCTGTGCTTCTGGTCCTAGTGGAGAAGGCACCCAGGGCAAGCTTCTCTGAGCTTTGCAACAAGTACTGGGAAGCCCATTGCCCTGTCTCTGCCACCAAGATGCTGTTTTCAGTGTATAACATAGTAATTCAACAGTATGAGTGCAGTTAACACACTTACTCCGTATGAAAAGGCACATGTGTGCTTCTCAGCACCCAGTCACTTCTGTTTTCCCATCCCCGTTCAAATAAAGAATACATTTAATACCCGGCTTCAGGAGGAGCTGAAGCAAAACAAAACCCAAATGGTGTTTAGAATTTGAATGCTATCTGTGCTATCTGCTCAGGCTGCTTTGCAGGCAGCTGAAGTCTTGGAGTACCTACTCATTGTTTCCCCTGGAGTCCGTCCTGATGGACGTTTAATATGTTAATGGTTTTGTTGTAAGCCGTTCACCTGCAGGAAACCAAGGCTTTAGGGAGGTTTGTTTCCTGAGCTTTGGTCTGCTGCAGGCTAACCACACCCCTAACCATAGTGCCCAGGCAGTTGTGCCCTGGTAAGCATGTCTCCTACCCCAGACCGCTGGAGGCCGGTTGTTCTTAGAACATGTTCTTTGAGCAGCTGAGTATCCCGGAGTGCCTGCCTAGCATGCGAGAGGCCCTGGGTTCAATCTCCAATGACTGGCTGTTATTCTGCTCACCTGTAATCCCAAGCACTTAAGGACGTGATTACAGGGAGGGCCAGAAATCATCCTTGGCTACACGGTGAGTTTGAGGCTAGCCCGGGATTTATGAGACTCTGTCCCAAAGGGCAGTGTTAAGGGGAGAATGTGTGTGCCTGTTACGTTTGCTATTCTCTGTGAGTGTTTAGCTTTGTATTTGAACTTGTAGTCACTTTGATGTTTGGAATAGCTGCTGGACAGATAGAAGAGCATAAATTCTGGGACTTGCACTGTCAGCATTAATGAAATGGGGGTGGGGGGCACCTGGTGTTTGCAGAAGGGAGCAGCTCTCAGTAAGACGTGGGCCATCACCTGTGCTCAGTGGGTGTGGAGCCACTTGCTGGTGTCTGCATCTACTCACTTTAAAGTACTTTTACTCTAAAGATTTTACAGATGGATCAACTTTGGAGTATTTTATTGTTTTAAAACAAACAAACAAAACCCCTTTGTTTCCTATTGTGATTTTGCCTAACCCAGGAGAAGAGCTAGGAGAAAGGGGGAGACCTTTGCTGATTATTTGAGGGTCTGGAAGCAAGAGACACAGAAGAAAAGTGTGTTGTCACTTTTCTGGGTGCTTTGTTATTTCTGCCAAACAAAACTGTGTCTTTAGTTTCCAGGGTTACACATAATCACCTTTAGGCTCAAGAATGTGTTCTGTGGCCTGGTGTTTTTTAAAATAAATATCATGCTTGGAGCCGGAGCTCAGCTGTAGAACAATTTACAAGTGCACATAAGGCCTTGGTATAGCGTTAGTCCTCAGTGCTGAGAAAAAATACATGCCTTACTTTAAATGTCTAGTTTAATTTTGAGAAGTATGATGTACTGGAGAGTATATGTTGAACCCTATGCATAAGAAGCTAAATTACCAAGTTAAGAAATTTGCAGACACAGAAATAACATGTCTTTAAATGTATCCACAGCAACCAAATTTGCTTACATAGACGGTATTAATGGTGCCCGTCCTTGTTATTTTCAAAGTACGATGATATACAAGGCTGTGTTTGTCTCTGAGATCCCTAGATCTCGAGGCCCTGAAGCTCTGGTGAGCTGCTGGTGAAAGTCAAAAGTCCGTCCAGCCTCTGGCTTGTCAGTGTCCATCTTTTCAGTTCCCAGAGTCTGTGAACGTCTCAGGAGGGCTCCCATGTCAGTACTTGCAATAAAGAAGTGAGTTAGGGCTGCATGAACTAGTTTGCAAAGGCTTTGGAGACTTGTTATAATTTTTATATGAGGCTAATCATGATTTATGCTGACTCACACGACCTTTGTAAGTTGTTATACATGCCATCCACCAGTTGTTAGCCTTTTTTACTCCAAGCTGGAAGCCCTCCAGCTTGCACAGAAAGCAGGTGGCTGAGCTCGTCACTGGTCCTTTTAAAAGTTCCTTCCCTGAACCTAGTCAAGCTCCTTAGAGCACTGACTGCTAGAGCAGATGGGGTCTTTACCCCACGGCTAAGTGGCAATTACAACTTAGATGCAAGCATTCTGGGTTTTGAACCCAAGAAGAAAATAGACAATCCAAAACTATATAATTTTTTTTTTTAAGGTCTCTCTTTTGGACTGTCATTGTTACAGATGGAGGTGGTGCGGTAGTATGCGCCCACCATTTTATTTGCTTACATTTAAGCTTTTTAAATTATTTGTTTTGTGTGTGTATGCACATACGCTTGTGTGCCACTACACAGACAGACAGACAGACAGACAGACAGAGAGAAAGAAGTCAGAGCATAACTTTCAGGAGAGCTGGTTCTCCCATCCCGTGTGCCCCAGGGATCAGGAAAGCTCAGGTTGTCAGGCTCTGAAGCAAGCACACTTGCCTGCTGAGGCATCTTGCCCGCCCTTATACTAGCTAGCATCTTACATGGTGTAGGCATGTTTGAGCCCATGTTTGAATTGTGAATCTAATTAATCTTATCAATGAGAACCAAGAGATATCAAGGGTGAGAGCTGAAAGATCAGACAAGCTAGCAGCAGCCACTAAAACCGTCTTACCTCTAGGAATCCTCAGACCAAATTCGGGGGGGAGAAAAACCTGTCTCTCTACCTCCCTAGTGCTGGAACTAAAGCTGTGCACCACCACCTGGCTCTTTTTCTCTTTTAAATTGGTTCAATCTCACTTAGCCCAGGGTGGCCTTGAACTCCTGATTTTTCCTGCTTCCTCCCAAGTGCTGGGATTAAAGGTTTGAGCCACCACGGCCTGCCTCTATGATTGACTAGTGGCTAGTTCGACCCTCTGATCTCCAGGCAAACTTTGTGAGAATACAAAATGTCACACCAAAGAACCTCAGCAATATTTCAACCGTCCACCAAGGTGGAGGAGGCACGGAAGGCCGCCTGAGGTTGAACAGGGTCTCCTGAAATGTACATGCCCCTGCCTGTGTCACAAGCCAGTGTCTGCCTCCTCACACTAACTGTCCAGCATGTGATAGTATTGTGCCTTCAGCATGCTCTTTGGTGTCGTCTATGATTGTGTTTCTTCTAATAAACAAATATTATTTTCTTATTTGTCTCTCATAATCAGTGTTAATACTTGTGAGAAATAATCTTGTACGAGTTATGAATTCCTGTGGTCACCAGGATTGTAAATTGTTTACAACGATAACTGGTGTGAAGTTTTCTTCCTAAAAGACTTTTTCTTTCCCCTCTGTGTCAGGAATGTTAAAGTTGATGTGTCAAGGTTGGTGGTGTGTGCTGGCTGGACTGCTTTGCTCATGCGTCCCATGAATTTGCCTTTTGGAGGGGCTACACCTCAAAGGGGCACCGCTTTGCCTTGCTGCAAACAGCTGCTTGCTTTACCCATGTTTCTCATCTGTGCTGCAGGAAGCAGCAGATGTGACTTCTGACAGAGCTGGCTGGTCTGAAGCAGCTTTTTTTGTAGTACTAACAGTAGCCGGTTTGGAATGTTACAAGTGCTTCCTAACATGTGTTAAAGCCGAAGCGTGTGCTTCAGTGGGCCGCAGTTTTTGAACGGTTTGGGAAAATATTTGGGTTTTTTTGTTGTTTTTTTTGTCTTTTCAACCCTCCTGAGAAGGGTTGGCTCAGAATGTGCTGGAAGGTAAACAGAGCTTTGTTGCTTAGGCAAAGCAGTTTCTTGTGGTGGGATTTAGGTGTTAGTTGATAAGGTCGGAAGACACTTATTTAGGGTCTTGGGTTTTTGAAGGGGGAGTGGCCAGCTCTATTGAAGAAGGGCTGTTGGGATTTGGGGGGCTTGTTTGTTTTTGTTTTTTTGAGAGTGGATTAACGTTTATTATATGGTGTATCTGCCGCTCAAATATATTCCCAACTATAACCTGTTGTTGTAAATGTTAACTTGTTTTCCAATAAATATTTATCTTATATTAATATATTTTAAAATAGAATTTACTGCCACAGTTTCTGAGTTAATCTGGCCTCCTGCTATCCAGTGAGCTACAGACAGTTGTAGGAAAGGTTGGCCTAGCATGTGACATGACACTTCTAATGTAATGTAGATGCACCTTTGTGCCCTGTAAGGTTTGAATGAAATAAATGACATTTCATTCCATATTCCATGCTTTGAAGGATGAAATTTCTCCACCAAAAGACCGTTAGCAATATAGTCTTGTATGTGTGTCCATGAGTATTCTGTTTTCAGTTTTTATGTTGAAGTGCTTAAATGTTAAAAATGGATCATTATATGATTCTATTAACATTTTAAAATGATAAGGTTTATGTTCTTCAGTAACTCAGAGATAGTCCTTAAATTTTCATTTTCTTGAAAATAGTGGGTGGCTTTTTAGTAAGAAGAATTTGGGCATAATTGTCCCTTTTAGCATTTTTTGAAAGATAGAATTGAATAAAATGGTAATTTTTTAATAATAAGACAGGATGTCTGTCAGGGTGATAAATGTTCAGGTGCATTTAACCTCATCTCCTTTTGTGTTCCAGGAAACTCTTATTACCACTGTCGAGTCTAATTCCAGGTAGGTGCTGGCTGTCTTTTTGTTTGTTGTTTTGAGACGAGGGCTCAGGAGTCAGAGTTAGTTGGCACCTCCCCGTCTAATCCTGCTTGTATTCCACGTCCCGGGCCCGTCTGAACACAGTCCCACGTGTGCCCAGACCTTTGAGGCTGCCCATCCTAGACCGTCAGCACTTGTCACAGTGACCCCAGGTACCCTCACCCTCTGCGGACCATAAGGAACAAGCGCAGTTCCTTATTTCCACGCAGCCAGTCCCTTGGGTGATCGATCAGTGCCTTGCTTGTCCTTACAGGCGAAGTTCGGTTTTGTTCTTCCTTGACACGTGGGCACCTTTTAAGACTGTGGTCATTGTGTTTACCAAGCATGGTTCAGTTTTTATTTCTTGTTACTCAAGTTGAACCTACTAATCCAAGAACAGTGTAACTCTCATGTTACAGGAGCCGGATTTCCTTTTCCATATTCCATTGTTTTGGGCAGTTCTGCTGTGCTGACTTATAGAATAATGGTCTTAATACATTAATACATGAAGAGTGAGATTGTAAGGGAAGATTATGTATGCATACATAGTATTCTTGGGTCCTGAGTAGAAGCATTAACTTATGTCTTCTAGAAAGTTGAAATTTAAGGACTGAAATCCAATTTAAAAATTCATAACTACATTAAAGCTCTTTCCAGCTGTGTCCCCGATTTTACCAGTAATCTCTAATTTATCATTTATTGAAAGTTTATAAAAGCTAAACAATCTATAAATTATCCTTTTGAATTTGGGAGATAGAGCACAGACAAAACGCATTGGATATGTTTTTATTAATAGTCTAAATCCATCTAGTTTGGGCTTTTGAAGGAGGGTCTGAGAATGTTAAAGCTGAGGTTGAGCAGCAGCCTTGGTGCTCGGGGTTCAGGTTCCTTACTTGATAGTTCAGGAGAGGGATCTGCTCTTGTCTGTAGAGCTTACTGACAGCATTCTCCAGATGGCAACACTGATCCTCTGTCTTATCTTTGTGCCATTTAAAATGCTGAGCCTACAAGAGAACAAAGCATTTCAGGTGCATTCCCCTGTGTGGTCTTAATGCCAGGAGCTGCTCTAGGCAGCATCTGTTGACCGGGCAGCAAGAGCTCCCTGTTTATGAAAGGAGCTGGAAGCAAACGGAGCATCAGTGTCAACTTTCATGACGACAACAGGGGAGAGCAGTGATGTCAGTGTTCCATGCTGTGCATTGTCAATTCAGGTCACTTTTAGCAAAGCTGAGCTATCCCTTTAGCTAAAGTGGTTCTAGAACTAAGAGAAATATGCTGTGATAGTTTTCCTTTGGGGTGAGGGGAGAGGTTGAGGTCTCTGCATTGAGGGTCACTCAAGCATGTTTTGCTCTTGTGTCTTTCTAGTTGGTGGACCAACTGGGTGATCCCAGCCATCTCAGCCCTGACTGTAGCCCTGATGTATCGCCTCTACATGGCAGAAGACTGACTTGCCTCTAGACCAAGGAAGGGAAAGACTGCCCCAGAGAAGGGAGAAAAGAAGCCAGTGTTAATCACTTCCACTGACAGAAACCTTCCCCTGAGAAAGTAATTGTAATATACCTCTCTCCCTTTCCCCGTGTTAGTATAACAAACCAGAAGCTCTCTGTACTCTTAAATTTTTCAGATGTGCCTTTTATTCATCAACTTCGTTTGGATGTTTCCTCACTACATAATTTACTTATTGTAAGCATGATCTTTTAAAAATATATCTGGCTTTTAAAATATACCACATGTGCCCGTTTGTTTGATGTCTTTAGTGCTTAGTGGTTTGGGTTATTTAACAGAATTGTTGAATGTGCTGATTATTCAGACCTGGTTTGTCTGTGTTATCAAGTAAAGAAACAGCCTCGAGGCTTGATTGTTCTTGTCTTAATTGCTCAGTGCTAATTGCTATTAACACATAACTGTAACATGTTTCTGTATTAGTTGCTTTCTTGTCTTTGTGACAAAATAACTGAATGAAACATCTAAGAGGAGATTGTAAGTCTCCACCATGGCCAGGAGGCCTAAGGGGTAGGGTACAGGTCTGTGACAACACTTGGATCAGGAAGAGAAAGCTGAGGTTAGAAACAGAAGTGGCTTATCATCTGTAATGATCCATTCCTGCTGTAGGCCAGAGAGGCAAAGGCTCACAGCCGCCAGAGATGGTGCCACTAGATGGGAACCAGATGTTCAAACACAGAAGCTTGTGGGGACATTTCACATCCAACCTGTAAATTGCCAATATTGTTTCTTCTCCAAGAAGATTAAGATTCAGAAATTATATTTCAAAGACTGGTGATTTCTCTACTTGAAAAGCATGGTGTGGTATGAAAGTGGCCTACAAGATCTATAAAAGAGACACTACATCTTCTAGGCATGACAGATGACAGCAGCATAAACCAGCTCGGTGGACTGGGGAGTGCTGTTGTAACTGCCCGTTCTCTGTTTAAAAGTCATTCCCCAGAGACTCTCAGTTTCCTAACTAAATTCCCCATTCCGAAACAAAAGCAGTTTATGTAATCTTCCTAGGAAATACCAGTTAAGTGAATCACCAAAACACAGATCTGGGGATATTTGCTGCTGAGTGATGAGCTGTGAGAAGTTTGGTATGGCTCTGCTCTTTCCCTCACTGGACTGCTCATGACGTGATTCAGATCAGGAAGCTTTCATTGTTTTCCTCTGCCTGGTACATTATTAGTATCCATGACTTTCCATCTTAAATGTAGAATCCCAAGGGAGTCATTTTCTAGATGGTAAGTGAATTTGTACTGACCTGTTACTGGGTGACCAGCAGTGGTGTTCTTAAAAAATAGCACAGCAGAGCGGAGTGTTACTGTTGCTCCAGAACATGTTGCTTTTTAAGGGTACTTTTCAGTTATTTTTATTGTATGTGTGACTGTTTTGCCGGCATGTATGTAGTACTTGAGTGCCTAGTACTCACAGAGGCTAGAATGTTGAATGATGTTGAACATGATTGTGAGCTGCCATGTGGGTGCTGGCAACTGAATTCATGTCTTCTGCAAGATCAGTAAGACTTAACCACTGAGTTTGGATTGTTTTATGGTCAGCGGCATGCATCACTCTTTCCCATTATTTTTCATGGTGCTACGAGTCAGTGCAAGGCCTTGTACATACTATGTATATGCTGAGTCACTGAACCATCTCCAGCCACTCTTCATCATCACTAATTCTCATTGGGTACTAGGGAAGGTCAGGGTTGGACAGTAACATGTTCAGCTTCTCCATAGTGTATACTCTTCAGGTTTCTGCCTCATGGCATTGCTCTTTCTGTGCTAGTTAGAGGGTTCAAGACAGAAGAATAAGGAGCTGTGAGCTGGATTTGACAAGTGGTGTACATTTTAAAGTAAGTTATATTGTTGAGATTGTAATATTTTGCAAAAAAACCTTCAAGTTTTAGTGTATTATAAAACATCTCTTTTAGATCATCTATGAAGCGAATTACATGATGATACCACATCCTACATGGTATTGGTGTTAATTTATAAATCAACTTTAGTATCTGTTTATTTGGGAGGGAGGGGATATATGTGTGTGCACATTAGTGTGGAGTCAGAGCTCATTCTTGGGTATTATTCCTCAGGAGTTACCTTGGTTTTTGAGACAGAATCCCTCACTTGGCTTGCAAATTAGGCTAGGCTAGCTACCCCAGGGTTCTGCTTATCTCTGACTCCCTCATTGTTCAGATTAAGTCCAAATCACCATGTCCAGTTTTTACATGGGTCTGAAGATTGAACTCAAGCCCTTTCATCTGTGCAGCAAGCAGTACTTACTTACCCCTGGACTAACTCCAGCTTTGTCTAATGCTTGTTCTTAAGGACTGTACCACATAGTTGAACTTGGCTGTCAGTGTTTCTTCATGTGAGAACAGTGTTGTGCAGAGAAGAAAAATTAGATTGTATTATATTTTAAACATTTAGAGTTTGTACAGCCAAAATCTCAAGTTAAAAAAAAATGAAATTTTGAGTGTGTATGTGTTTGTATGTGTGTGTGTGTGTTATGCACAGAAATCTTTGTGGTCATGAAATGCCCATGTTGCACACACAGGCCAGAGCAGGATGCCAAGAGTCTTCTGCATCATTCTGCCTTATTGCTTTGAGATAGGGTCTCGCAGAGATTCAGAAGCCTGAAGTTTCTTGGCCTGGCTGGCCAGTGAGCTTTTTGGGATCACTTCCTCACCTTCCAAAGCTGAGGTTTCATTCACTGGCAGCTGTAGGTTTGAACGTGGGTCCTCACCTAACCTCTGGAGCCCCTTCCTCGGCCCTCCACTCCTCTCACGGTACTTCTAATATTCTCTCTACTGCTTTCCCTTAGGAAAGTTTAAGGTTTCCATAGCTCCCCATTGTTCTTTATTACTGTGTCACAGTGGAGAATGGACAGAATGAGGAGCCCTGTCAGGTACATGTTCCGTTCCTCTGGCTCTGTCACTTACGTACACCATGTGGAACAGGTTGGTCTTATCTATCAGGTGTCTAGACAATGTCAGTGGGAGCTCTGGGGGGATAGTTCCCTTAGAAAGTATCCCCTTTGAGGGGTATTTGGATCCATTTCTGAATTCTGAGCACCTGTATGGGACTATTCTAGGGCTGCTGGGACAAAGTAGCTCAAACTCTATTTAAAACAAATAATTTTCATAGATATGGAAACCAAGCCTTGACTGAAGGTCCCTGTGCCTGGTTCCCTTTGAAACGGGCACTTCCCCATTTCTTCCAGCTCCTGTGGTAGCTTTTAGCCCTTATAAGTTCTTGCCTAACAAATCTTCCATTTTAATATCTGTCTTAGTTTTACCAAGTATGTCAGATTTGGGTTTGTGCTATGTTAGCGTGACCCATCTTAGTGTTGACGTCTTCACATCCCTGAGTCCACACATAGTCTTAGGACTTATGTCTTCCAAGAACACAAGTGATGAACTTGTATAATTTCCTCTCGCTTCCTTTCCTCTCTTTCAACATGGGTTCCAGAGCCTCACAGATTTTAGCCAAGTGTTCTATAGCCACTGGTCTGATTAACTTTTGACTTAAATAAAGAACACTAAGAGAGAGTAGGTGGGTCTTTCTGGTCTTTGTTGGCATATGCATCTGTCAGCTCTGCATCTAGGTATACTGGTGTGTCTTGAGCAAGATTAGCCTGAAAATAAGTCTACTCTAGGAGAGCATATAATGCCATCAATTCCACTCTTCATAAAGAAGAAAGAAATGTTAAACAATTATTCTTGTGCTGACAGACTAAGTTCCCTGGGGTTGGAGGGACACAAAATATGCAATTAAAAAATATCGTCTATAATATAAAGTATAAATCTGCGTGATATGGGGTCAGACAGTGGTTTCTTAGATTGAAAACATCAAAAGCACAAATAACAAGAAATAGATACACCAGAATTTAAAATGAAAATTATTTGTGTTTCAAATGACACCATTGAATAAGTGCAAAGAAATATACAGAATGGATGGAAACGTGATTCTGTATCGTGTGAGAGGGACTTTTAATGTATTAAAAAAACACAACTCAAAAAATGCATAGACTCACAACTGATTTGGAGAATGAATAGTTAACTCTACGTGGGACATGTGTATCATATTTGTTGTTTTGTGCATGAGATTAGATACACAGAATGAATAGTTAACTCTACGTGGGACATGTGTATCATATTTGTTGTTTTGTGCATGAGATTAGATACACACTATCAGATGCCACGTTCAGGAAAGTTGCTGAGTGGGTACGAAGGAGAGAAGAGAAGAGACAGATTTTCATGTTGCTCCTTTTAAGACAGCACGTGGGCACAGATTTATGTAGCCACGCCTACGGGCTTGTCCTCCATACGCATGTTCTGGGCGGCACCATGTTGGGTTTACCACATGGATGCTATGTTTCAGGAATTCTTATCTCACCCAGTGCCATGTTGGGTTTATCACATGGCTACTATGTGCCAGGAATCCTCACATCTCACCCTTAAGTTTATTATAAAAAGAAAGCCATGTTTATGTAGGGGGCAGGGGAAATGGATCAGGCTAGAACAAGGTCTCCTAAGGCTGCTTCAAGCTATCTTAAGGGTGGAGTTTGTCCTTTTGGAAGGTGAGAGCTGTATCTCCTGGTGATCAGTCTGTTGGATTTTGCAGCTCATTCCTGCAGTCTGGTTGAATTTAAGGCATGAGATGATGAAATCTGATTTTCCGCAGTTCAGAAAAAAACTGAATTAGTAAGAGAACCTTGGGAAGTGACACAGATAGTGAGGGTCTCTGCACTTACGGAATCTGGAGTCAGATTAAGAAGAGGAAAAAGGGAGAGAAAGGTTGAAATTGGAAGACATATAACCTTAAGGTAGGCTTTTTCTTTACTTTAAATCAACCTTAAGGTAGCTGTTTTGTGTTCCTTCCAGGGAACTCAGTGACTAGTAGCTATGTTACAATGTAGTAGTTTCTTGGTCCCAGGCGGCCAGAGGCCCAGACTCACAGACCTGCAGCCCCGGACCCCTTAGCCACCCACTGCACCTGCTCAGGCCCCCAGAAATGACTCAGACGCTTATATTAACTTCATGCTGTTTGGCCTATGGCTCAGGCACTTTGCTAGCTAGCTAGCTCTTCCATCTTAACTCAGCCCATTTCTATTAATCTTCCCTGCCACGTGGCCTGGCCCGTGGCCCTGTTCTGAAACCTGCCTTCACTCCAGAGCCCTTTTTTTTTTTTTTGTCACCTCAAAACGTTCTGACAGAGGAAATGGTATAAACTTTTAACTATCCTATCTAAGTCAACCACTTCCCACAGAGGATCTGTAGGAGGCAAACCGACCCCTAAAAACTAGTTCTCAGGGGCAGGCATAAAACCCAACATTAAGCCACCACAGGCATTCCTCAGCACCTAGAGTAGGCATTAGTGCAGAGCCCTGGGCCAGAGTCTGGGAGCAGGATCCAAGGATCGGGGCTGGGCTACAATAACAGGAAAGGACAAAAAAGGAGTGTCAGGCAAGAAGGAACAGCCGTAACCAGTGAAGATCATGGCGGGGGATAATCCTCTGCAAGACTGGAATCATACCAGAAAGCCGGACTATCAATGGTCTTTTCTAGAGACAAGGCCGGTGGTGTTTAGACAAGCTTCAGCAGGGTAGATGGACAGTGGCCTGGTAGTGAGCCCCGGATCAGGATCTTCTGGCCTATGTGCACCTAAGCCCAGGAGAGAGCCTGTCTGAGCCATGGCACCAAAATGTTGGTTTCACACACGAGATCAGACTCACATACTGCCAGATGCCACGTTAGAGTTTATTCAGGGAAGTTGCCGAGTGACAGGGAGAGAAGAGAATAAGAGACTTTTCACGTGGCATCTTCTTTTAAGAGAGTGGGTGTACATGGATTTACTTAGCCATGCCTGGGGCGTGGTGCTCTCCCTAGTGGCGTGTTCTGCCGTTGCCATGTTAGATTTACCCATGGCTGCTAAGTGCCGGGAATCCTTACAATATCCCCTGCTCAGGGCTCAGGGAATCTTGTGGAAATGGGTGGTGGAAAGATTGTAAGAACCTCAGGTTGGGAGAATTTCTGGGCATGACAGGGCCGTTGCATTCATGAACTCAATGTTCTTATGGTTTCCTGCAGGAAACCTACAGAAAAATTCCAGCATATTGATAGAGGAGGGCTTACCAGACCTCACCCCTAGCTTGAAGTGCAATTGTTGGCTTTTGGGGGAGGGAGAGTCAGTTTTCCTCAGGGGTGCGGCCTCTAGAAGGTTGCCCATGTTGTAGTGTACAGCTCCTTGCCCATGTGTGTATTGATTGGCTTCAGTGAGTTATCAATAAGGGGGAATATGATGTTGTGAGGAGGATGGGGGGGCATCTGAGAAAATTTGGCTTGGGAAGGAGTCACAGATATTTAAATGAATTGTGTATATGTGTGAAATTGCCAAATAATGAATGAATTTTAAAAAGACCTTTCAAGATAACCAAAAGTTCAGTGTAGACTGCTGTGAAATCACATTTTAGAAGCCTCTTTTGCAGGCTCCATGGTATTAGCTGTTAGGAACATGCAAACCAGAATCTCAGTGAAGACCACCTCATCCCTCACTGGGAACACTATAATAAATATAGAAGCAAGTTTTGAGGGATGTGGAGAAATCGTGCCTCTCAGGTGTGAACAGAGTGGCCTTGAGAATGGCAAGTCCTTCAGAAGTTAGATCTAGAATCGCATAACCAACAGCCCCTTTGCTTGCTCAGAAGTAAACACAGATGTTCACATAAAGACTTGTATGTGGATTCCCTTTTGTAAAACCACAAAGTGGAGACAAGTGGAATAATCATAACTGGATAAACAAGACATATTACGGCCGTATGGGCCATCCGATGCCTTAATAGGTAAAGATGCCACCAAGGGGTTAGTTCATTAGGTCACAGTAGAGAAACAGAGCTGACTCTTACAAGTTCCTTTGACTTCCACATGAGCTGTAACACCCACATACACACACATGTGTAATAAGATACAATCTAATAGTATGGTCAGTGCATGCTACAACATTTCTCAAAATTTGAAGGCATGCTAAGTAGAAGATGCCATTCCAAAAGACTGCATTTTGTGTGATTCCAGTATTTAGAAGCGGCACCTCTGTAGACACCATGGTTTTCTGGGGGCTTCAAAGGGGGTCTGGGGCACAAGGACAGTGGCTAGAAATGGGAACAGAGTTTCTTTTGAGGAATAATGAAAATGTTCTGACTTTGATTATGGTGACAGCTGTGTGGCTGTGTGGTTTGGAACAGTCTAAAAGCCATTGATCTTTTCTGTGTGAATTCTATCTCAACAAAGCTCAGTTTGGTTGAAACACATTCACATGTGAGCCCCATCTCTTATCTCCAGGGTACCAGTCCCTTTCACAGCAAAGAGGAGACCTTCTCTATATGACTCTCCTCTGTACCTTGGCTTCCTGCCCTGTCACCACTGGAAGTAACCTCCTTCATGGCTCTGTGTGAAGCTGGAGATGGGACATCCTACTTAGTGTTACCTCCTCTAACTATTCATCTATTATGACTTTGGCAATTGAACATAAACTATTTATATGTAGTATGTGTTTGTAGCTAGTCCATCCAATGCCTATCTTTTCCACCTGTGCCTCCAGTGTTACAGCCTTCTTCCAGACCTACAGTTTTTCTCTTTGACTTATTGCTGCAAGAGCTGCTAACTAGTCTCCCCTGGTCTGCCCAGGCTACTATCTCTGTCTGCACCATGTCCCTGGGAGCTTAATCCAGTTCTCCAGATAAAGGTAGTATTTGGTAACTGAATGACCAAGCTAATAGATGTTGCCTACCTGGTGTTCCATCTTTAATCTGTATTTCTGATATTTTGTTGTCATCATCTTCGAATTATTCTTGTTTGACAGCATCTAGATACGACACTCGCTACAAACCTTAGTAGAGGTAACAAGTTCCGGGCAGAGCTGAACTATTCTTCAACCATTTAGGATAGGGTGTTTTGAGAATTGCAGACAGTGATCAGTTCTGGGTTTTGCTTATTGGAGTATAGGTGTGTTTAGCTCCAGTGGTTGCCAGACTGTCAAGAAACAGAGAAAATGCTGTCTAATAATTTTAGCTTTCTAGATCCTGTTGGCTTGTGAAATGCTGTGGAGATGGATGTAGTGTCTGTCTTGAAGTCCATCCAAAAACTTCAGGGCAAGTGATGGTAGGTTATCAGAGGCAAACACAGAGGGTGGGGCCAGCCTCCTGCTCTTAAGGCCAAGTAAGTTCTATTCTGTTATCTTTGCTCAGCCACAGTGTGTCACATTGGCAACTGGCTGAGGCTCAGGTGGTGAGTTCCTTAGGGCCAGGGAAGTTCACATTGCAAATAACATGCCCAGTCTGACTCCCCTCCATTTGTCCCAAATCTGGAAGTGACATTCTCCTGGGGGGGGGGGGGGACGGGGGGGGGGAGTAGTGATTATTTTAACATTCAAAACTTTCTGCTAAGATTTGGCAGTAGGAAAAATATATTCTTGTTTCTTTGGGAGGAACACATGATCATTCACGTGCCCACATCGAGCACCTGGCGGGTCCCAAGGGATTGAGTTACAGTAGTTGATGTTTTGACAAATCATAGAAAACAAAATCCTTTAGGGAAATCATATGTGGCACCACATTAAGGAAGAGACTAAGTCCTATTGACATGTGTCCAGTAGTGACCTGATTGACTCGAAGGAATTTGGTCTTTCCTGCTAAGCTAAGGAGTCTGATCTGAGGGCAGTAAACGCAAACAAAGGCATTCATTTCACCGTAGACCTGCATGGTAAATACAGCATCGAAAAGAATGAGAAGCCTTTTTGTCTTAATTTTCTTTGTATTGTTGTTTATTTTTTAGATTATAATTTAATTTCAACATTTTCTCTCTTCTCTTTTCTCCCAAAACCCTCAAATATACCTGTCTTCACTGTCCTTTAACTTATGGCGTCTTTTCCCTTCAATTTTATCACATTCATTTATGTGTGAATGTATACATATATATTCCTAAATATAACCTGTTGAGTGCATACAATGTTAACTGCCATGTGTGTTCTCAGGGCTGACTGGTATTGGACAACCAATTGGTGTGGTCTTCCCTGGGGAGGACCTGGGGAGGACCACCTCTCCCACTCCCAGCCTCAGATGCCTGCAGTTCTTTGTGTAGGGTTTGTGCCCATCCAGTTTGTCATGTCTATTAGTGTCCTCCCTGGTGCAGGAGGTATTTGTATCCACTGGGACTAGGCTTCACAACTCTGCATTTTGATTGTGTGTAGTTTGCTGTGGTGGTCTTTGTTGCAAAGAGAAGTTACTTTTTACCTTCATCACAGAGGCTGCCCTTTAAACTACCAGCACCAGCAGCTAAGGCTGTAGCCTGGGGGAATTCTGTTCCCCCACATAGTAGCTCTGTTGTTGCCCCTGAAGGTAGCTCTAACTAATAAAACTCAAGATTCAAAGGCTAGAGTGAAAACCTGGGAGTCAGTCAGTTGGAGTAGCAACTGGTTAGCTTTCTCTCTTTGCGGGTGTCCCTGGATATCACTCTCACCCACACTGCCTGATGAAGAAAAGCTCCTGCTAAGCTCCCTGCTACTTCCTGTCAACCAGTTCCTTACCCCGCCCCTCTGAGCCCAGGTTAATTGTATTTAATTAATGCAAATACAACACATCTTTAGAACGTTAAAAAAAAAGCAGGGCACGAACACATAAATGCAGTATATCTTTGCCAGCTTAAACAAAGACTCCACAAGAAGTTTTCTTGATGAGAGGGCAAGTTTTTCTTAATCTTTTATTGGACCCACATAAGGGAGAAAAAAATTTTTTTTTCATTTTACTGACTCAGAACAGCATGCAAAGCCACAGGCAGTGTTCTAGGCAACCTCTCTTCAGTATCTGATATAGATGGTTTTTCTTCTGTCTGTTATAGGTGATCTCTCTTCTGTATTCCTTTCCTTTGCTAGGAAAGAGGTGGGTGGGACAAGTCTAAGGTGTTTCTGCTGCAGGGAATGTGGGAACTGGCGGGCCTTCCCTGGGGCATTCTGATTTTCCCACTTCCTGCTTTTAGAATGCAGTGAGGCCTGTGTAACTGTAGGCTTGGATTCCCAATTGCTCAAAGTCAAGGTAAGCAGGAAGTCATAATAATTCATTTTTAACTTGCTTAAGAGCTGGAAATGAGGCAGGTTGGGGTTGGTTTTAATTCACTTGCAACTGAAAGGTTTCTGTTTAATACAGCCTAGACATTGGACTCCTGGTCCTAGGAAGGAGAATGTATCTTGAGCCTTGGGAGCTAACAATTCCCCAGAGTTTGTCTTCGATACTGTTGCTGCCTCAGGAATCCTCTTGCTGCCTCAGGAATCCTCTTCCTACAGAAACAGAGAACACAGAGATGCAGAGGCTTAGTGTTGGGTGGCTACCTTTGGTTCCCATGGTGATGCCTCTAGGGTACACCCTTAGGGGTCAGCCTCAGAGAGGCTTGAGATTCTGAACATCAGCTGAGGGGAGTGAGCTGGTGCTGAGTCCTGCTTTCTGTAGAAAACAGTGGCTGTACTGTGTGTGTGTGTAGAAGCCAGAAGTCAACTTTCCGTGTTGTTCTTCAGGTGCTTCTTAAAAATTCATTAATTTCTATTGTACATATATTGGTGTTTTGCCTACATGTATGTCTGTGCACCATGTGTATGGCTGGTGCCTGAGGAGGCCAGAAGAGGATGTTAGATCTCCTGGAACTGGAGTCACAGACTGTAAAGAGTGTTATGTTTAGGCTAGGAACCAAACCTGGGTCCTCTAAAAATGTAGCCAGTGCTCTTAACTAACGATCTGCCTCTCCAACCCCCACTGTATTTTTTGAGACAGAATCTCTCACTGGGACCTGGGATTCACTAATAATGCTATGCTGATTGGGCAGCCAGGCCTAGGAATCTACCCATGTCTGTCTTCCCAGAAGTAGTTTACAAGTGCGTGCCACCATGCCTCGCTCTTTTATATGAGTATTGGGATCCAATTTTGGGTATCACACCTGCATGGCAAGTCTTTACAAATTCCCAGCTTGAACTTGGCACAGTTTAAACTGAGTGTTCATGAGGAGAGCTGGAGAGTTATCTGTACCAAGTAGGACGATTGTTAGTTTTATGGACTGAAGGATGATTCTCCACGGTAGACGACAAATGAGATAAACTTAGTTTTTCTTGCCACTGCTGTGCTAGTGGCTTTTCACTAAATGTGTTTCAGGCTAAACTAGAAGTCCTGGTTAAGTCTCCAGTCTTTAGTGGAGAGAGAAAGCATGTCAGAATTTGCATAGAAACTTCCATTTTTTTTGTTTGTTTGTTTGTTTTGTTTTCTCCACTGTGCTCCCTGAGAGTGCCTGCATGTCATCGGATGGCTGTTCTGGGACGCCTTCCTGTACTCAAAGAGGACTTTTATCTCCTCAGTCTGGTCATTCAAGTACTCCTGTGAGAGGAACTTGTCTTCTCAGAGGAGCGTAATGGAGGCAACACACTCACTTTTCTGCTTGGTTTTTCTCAGGGGAGGCAGCTCCAGCCCGCTGTTTCCCCAATAGTCAAAGAATACTTTCAGTGGGATGCTACGGTGAAACTTGCTGACCGTCAGAGTCCAGGCTGGCCAAATCAAAGGCCTCTCTTGCTTGTTAAGTGTCTAAACAGGACACAGTTCAGCGAAGTTCACTGGGTAAACATTGCTGCTGTTTCGTCCCACCCATTTCTCCCTTTCTAATCTCTGACCCCAGAAAAAAGTTCCTGTGTTTCTTAGGAAGCTAAGATAGATAACAGACGCTGTAATCCTTTAGTAAGCACCAAGTTAGGTAATCACTATCATTGCAAGGGTTAAAGTTCAAGCAGTGATCCCAACTGGCAAATGCTGTGTGGGGTTTGAAGAGTCACCTCTCAGTATTTACCTCTGTGTCAAGGCCCTGGAATAATCACAAAATTTGATATTTAGAGGAAGAAGTTGTTCTCAGAGGAACTGTCTCGCCCTCTTAAAAAGTGGTTAAAAGCTGCCCAGCACCTTGCCTGGCACTGCCTAACCTGCTTGTGATTCTTGTGTGGGCATGAAAAAAACAAAGTTGTATGAAACTCCATATGAGCCAGAGCAAAACCAAAGGATTTCATCACTCACATGTGGGGCCAAGAAACCTAATTGTAACACTCACAAGCTTCATATTATAATATTGGCACTAAAATATGACTTCCCATGACATAAACCTTTTACTTGTTGTAAGTAAAAGACCATTGACTGATCTCTTATTTATTTGTGTATTTCTTATTATTTGAGAAACATCAGTTTCTCAAGCAGTGAGTGATGACCTTCTTGGGGTTGAACAATCTTTGACAGGAGTTACTATCAGACATTGTACATATCAGATATTTACATTGTAATTCATAACAGTAGTAAGATATAATTAGTAGTAATGAAAATAATTTGATAATTTAATAATTTAATGGTGGGGTCATAGCATTTAGGAACATTGAGAATTACTGATATACAGGGTAATATGGCTGAAGGCACCATTGTGCATCATTTCTCACAATCTAGAAAGTTAGAATGGTATCCAGGACCCACCTCTTTAACAGCCCCGAATCACCAGCAGGATAGAGCATATGGTAATAAAATAGTTGATAAGTAACAAAACCTGTTCTACATGCCAAATGAATTCAGTTAGATACATGAGAGACTGATTAGAACCCTGAGTCATATCACTGTCTACTTTCCTGGGGTTAAACAAGTACCCTCAAGGACCAGGGAGCTGCTGAGGTCTATTTATCTATTTGGACACTGGGGCATTAAGTGGCAATCATGGTGGCCTACTGGTTTTATTGGGCCAGAGCTAGTATATTTCTCACTGAATGACTTCATTATCTAGACAAGCACAAAGAATCAGACTGTGATAAGAAGGTCTACAGGCAGAGTCCATGAGGCATCCAAAACAACACAGGCTATTGTGATTTCTCTTGGATGCCCATCATAACTCAGTGGTAACCCCCAGTTGCTAAAGATACCACTCACCACAGGACATGGAATAATCAATCTCAAAATGACCAGGAAACTCACTTTGGTAGCTACACAGGTCTGGAAGGTACTATGCAGTGTTCTGGAGGAGATAAGACACCAATAGTCTTGCCCAGTGCTGGATCCTGCATGTGGTGTAGTAGTGGCCTTGTGTTAGGATGGTAACTAACTACTTTCTGACTGGATCTGCAGCCTTATCCACTAAAGGAATTTCATATCCTGTTTTGTAAACCTGGCCAAAACCCCATGACTGTGGAGGCCATAAATAAGCCTTAGGTGGGAACCTACTATTTTGTTTCATGTTTAAATAAATGTTCATGTTGTCAAGCTGCCTTCTGAATGTTTGTGTTTATAGCCGTAGATCTATACTGCATTTAACTTACACAGAAGGTGCTCTTTACAGGTGGAATTTCTGGCAGACAGGATTTATTCTGTTCTTTAAAACACAGCTATAAGTACTGTAATAAGACATTACTTTCATTATGCATTGTATATTAAACACTGATAACTTGTTATGGTTTATTAGATAGTAGTTCGCTAGGACTAACATCACAAAGAATTATAGGTGATTTGAGTTACTGAAATGTATTTCCTCACAATTCTAGAGGTTAAAAATTTTCACAGAAATGCATTTTTGTTTTAATTTAATTAGCTTTTTAAAGCAGAAAGGCAGGGCTGAGGTAGCGTGCTTGCCTAGCACGCACAAAGCTATGGGTTTGATCCCTAGTACCACATAAACGGGGTCTGGTAGTAGCACAGACTTGTGATCCTAGAGCTCACATGTAGAAGCAGGATCAGAAATCCAGGATCATCCTCAGCTTCCATAGTGAGTTGGAAATCATCTTGGAAGATATGACAGCCTGTCTCAGAGGAAGCAGGGAAGGGAGGAAGGAGGAGGAGGTAGAGGAAGAAGCAGAAGCAGCAGGAAGAGGAGGAAGGGGAGGAAGGGTAGGAAGAGGAGGAAGAGGAGGAAGGGGAGGAAGAGGAGGAAGAGGAGGAAGGGGAGGAGAAAAGCAAAAGGACACTCTCAGAAGCTTGTCCTGTTACAGAAAGAAAAGTGAGATTGTAACACACCCTGGTCCAGGCTTATGTTTCCACTCTGGTGCCATTTTTCTGCAGGATCTAGATATGGCTTGGAGGATACAGTGGAACAGGGGGTTCCCAGTGCTACCATCTCTATGTGGCTTGTTCTGTGATCACAGGAAGCAAGTGAGTTGAGAGCGCTGACAGGTCTAAAGGGGCATGCCTCATGTTGTGGATTGGGAAGCTCTAGCTCTCAGGACAGATACTCACAGGCTATGCTTCACCACAATTTAGGTGGAGGTAGTTTTGCTCAGCCTTATCTGTTTTTTCTGAGTTGAGACTCTTATACCTACCTTAGAAGGTTCCAAGGTGACTCAGCTCCCTCAGGGAACAGCGTACTTTGATAATGTCCTGTAGCCAATGGGCAAAAATCAAGCTGCCACTGGTGACTTTCTCCATGACAGGTATGTAAACAGGTAGGTGTGAGGCAGCCCTGACTCAGGTCTTCAATCTCTGACAGGGAAAGGGGCACTAGCAGTGGATGCTTTGTTCCCAGGTTTACCTAAACCTCTGTACTGAGTTTGTGATGAAGCATTAGACATAGCTTCCCTCCCGACCAGCACTGCTTCCTGTTGTCACCACTAATCGGGAGAGCCAGAGCTAACCATCGACGGAAGAAACTTCAGAAGATCCTTTCCCCTCTCCAGTGTTGGCCACATTGATTCACAGAACCAGACAAAAATCCAGAGCTTATTGATATGGCTAGGCAGGCTAGTCAACGAGCTCTGGTTCTATCTTCATTTACTCAGGGCCAAGACTACAGGTTTGTTGTTGGATCCTTTTTATTTTTATATTTTTATTTGTAGTGTTATTTGTATGTGTGTGGGTTTGCATGTGAGTTCAGGAGCCAGACGTGTCAGATATCCATGGAGCTGGAGTTACCGGCATTTGTAAGCCATTTGATGTAGGTGTTGGGAACAGAACTCAGGTCTTCTGCAAGAGCAGTATTGAGCCACCTCTCTAGCCCTTCACCTGCCTTTTCTTAAAATCCTGGATTCTGGGGACTTAGCTCTTGTTGTCATGCATGACAAGCACATTACCAATTGCTTTATCTCCCCAGCTTTGAGCCTGTGGATATTTAAGGTTGGGAAGGAGCCTTGGAAACCTGAAGACCCCAGCTCCCCTGTGACCCTACTGGTCTCCACATCGCACTGCTTTCTGAGTGGACTTTGGTTTCTTACCCTCAGAAGTTCATTCCTTTGACTTTTTCTAGCAAGTGGCTTAGTAAACTTTTTCTGCTTGTGACTCTTTTTAGCTGAGAATTTTTTACATCAGCCTGGGTATATAATTATACAACGAGGTGTGTAAATCAAACATTGACTGATCAAAATAAAAAAAAATATTTTAAAACAATTCTTTGGTATACATATAATTCACCATTTACTAAAATTGAAAACAAACTTGCATATTGGTGAGATGGGTGTTTATTTTTAATAAAGAATTAAATCTTGGCTGACCATGGATGCTGTAGGACATGGAACACTTTGGACATTTTCAGAGCTAACCAGTGGTTTGATTCTTTAATGGTCAATGCTAAGACTACCACTGTGCGCCTGTTCATATGTGGTGCAATGCTGTCCTCTGAGTTTATCAGCTAGCAGCATCTTATTCACTATAAGAGACTCTCAAGATCCAGCCAGTTGATATTTCCTCCTAAGAGACTAGACTGCCGCCCAGCCACCCTCCCAGCGGTATGTAATTCCACTTATAACCTATCTCATGAAAGGCTAAAACATGTAGCCTGTGGAAAGTTAACCAAAGGAGGGGACCCCATCTATGCCAGGGTGAGATGTGGTGATATATTGTATATTTAATATAATCATCCTGGAATATCAGAGAACAGAATCACCCACAGTCAAGCTGTGGAGGTCAGAGAGTGGTGACCCACATCTTTAATCCCATCATTTAGGATGGCCAAGTGGTGAGTGGTGACCCACATCTTTAATCCCATTGTGCAGGAGACAGAGATATTTCTGGATTTCTGTGAGTTTACGGTCTAACAGCCAAGCCATAGTAGCTCACACTGAACTCTGGGATTATGATAGGGTTGAACCAGGAAGTGAAACAGTGGGTGGAGAACTTATTTAAGACAGGAGAAGGCAGAGATTCATTCATTCTGGAGAAGCAACCAGCCAGGCTGAGGACCCTTAAAAACAGCATTTATTCTGTTTGGCCTGAGAAGTTGGCTGGGTGAGAATTTACTGTGGTCTGTTTCCTCTTTCTGATATTCCAGCTTTTCCTCAATATCTGGCTGCAGGTTTCATTATATGGTAACTAGAGTTCATGCAAAAGTGAGGCCCTTCAATGATGAAACTGTTTGGGGATCCTCCATTCTCTGGGAGTAACTATGGTGATTACTTCCAGATTGGCACTATTAGAAGGTGTGGCCCTGTTGGAGTAGGTGTGGTCTTGTTGGAGGAGATGTGTCACTGTGGAGGTGGATTTTAAGGTTTTATATATGCTCAAAATACCACCAAGTGTTTCAGTCTACTTTCTGTTGCCTGCAAGATGTAGGATTCTTTGCCACGTTTCTAGTACCCGCATCCACCTAGACCTACCCTGGCCATGATGATAATAAGCGACCACCTCAATTGAATGTTTTCTTTATCAGAGTTGTGGTCATGGCGTCTTTTCACTGTAATAGAAACCCTAACCAAGACAGTAATACTTCATGAAAGCCATTTCAGTAAACAGATGGCTTCCCCAAGCTAGACGAGTGTTCTGTCACCGGTACCCTATCTGTGGTGAGTGGATGTGAGTTAATGTCCTCCCAGAAGGCATTCACCTAACAAACATAATGTGTGTAGGGACATTTCTGAAAATGTTGGCCCTAATTCCAAGACAAAATCAGTTTAATGATTTTTTGAAGCTCAATTCAGCAACTCAGCTGCTCAAAAAAAATTTTTTTAATACAAAGTATAATTTGATATTTACATACTGATGAATGATACTATAAATGAATATGTAACCACTCAATTTTCTAGCTTTGGAAACCACGCATTTACTGAACTGACTTACAAGAGCATTTGTGAAAGATTACTGTCTATCATTTCTATTGCTGTTTCTTATCAGTGTTGTGGTTACTTATTTGATCCTGTGTCCGGCACTACCCTGTAGACCTTTGATAGAAGGGTTAACCCTGTATCAACGAACCCACTGGTTCAGAAGAGTTCAATTGATTTGTCAGGTTCTGTGTGCTACCTCATTCCAGAAAAGCTAAGTAAGCCACCTACATCTAACAGGCAGTAGGTGCTGTTGTCTGACCCCAAGGACCCCAGATCTTACATCTCAGCTTACTCCTCTGCATCTTAGGTTGCAAGCTTTGTGGTTCAGTTTGTGTCCTTGTTTATTTTTATTTGCTATTTTTATTATATTTATTGACAACCTCCCCTCAATAACTCCTAACCTGGATTATAGGAAGTGAGCTCATAAATTCATCCTGGGCAGGCCAGATACTGACACTTTGTTGTGCCCCTTCCAAGGAAGAGTGCCACTTACATACACAGAGAGAGTTTGGCAGTCTATCTTTATTTGGACCTGTGTGAGGTGTTTAGGTTATATTGAACCTATTTGTGGGAGTTAATGGTAAATTATATATCATGCTCCAAAGACAGTGAAGTCTTATGCCCTAGCATTTATTTGAAAAGAGATCACTGTAGTAATTGATTTTACTCTTTACTCTTTGGGGACCTACTACCCAGCTTTCAAATAAATCACACATTTATTACTTATAAATGTCTGACCTTAGCTTGGCTTATTTCTAGTCAGCTTTTGCCTTTGGGATTTTTCCTTCTTAATTTATTTTTTATTTTTTACTTCTGTATACTCTTACTCTGGGGGTGTCAGGGTGTCTGGGTGGCTGTCCCCCTCTCCTTGTCTTGCTCCTGGATCTCCTTTCCCCCAGATTTTTCCTATTTATTCTCTCTGTCTGCAGGCTCCACCTCTCCTTTCTCTCTGCCCAGCTATAGGCCATTCAGTCTTTATTAAGGCAATCAGGTGTTTACCAGGCACAGTACCACAGCTTCACAGAGCTAAACAAATACAACATTAAAGAACGCAACCATCTTTGCATCACTAAACATGTTCCACACAATAAACAAATGAACACACCTTAAAATAGCATTCCAAAACAGGTCACCACCGGTGTAATTAGTTAAGATAAGGCCCTGCCAGAATAAAGTGGGCTCCTGACCCAATAAGATAAGTGGATTTCTAAGGAAATAACCACTGAAGACCAACACACAGAGAGAACCCAACCTGACGACAAAAACAGTTGATGGAGGGATGCGGCTGCAGTGTAGGAGCCAACACCAAGTGTTAACATCAGTACCAGCCGCTGGAAAAAGAAGACTTCAGGCTTCAGAGACCAGAGTCTTTCTGACAACTTGACATTAGACTTCCAGCCTCCTGACTGTTAAGAACAATCTATTTGCCTTGCTTCAGTCAACTCAAGGGAATCGTTCCAGGAAGGAAGATGTGTATCTTCTCTGGGTTGTCATATCCTGAAGGAATGAATTGGTTCATATTCCTATTTCTGTCTGATGCTTATTGTCTCATGGACCTCTTTGCTTCTGAGGATTTAGTCTCATATTCAAATATGAAAAAAAGATTAACGTAAAAGTATAAGTTAGACAAAAATAATCACTGTAATGCAAGTGATTTTCAGGAGCCGTTTGTTTTGTGTTGTTGGAAAGACTATAAAATGAGCTAAGAATTTGACCATGGTGGAACTAACGAAAGGGTGGGTACCCTCTAGTGATGTAGATGTCCCCAAAGCACAGTTCACCAAAGGGAAAGCCACAGAAGCAGACGCTGGAAGACTGTGGAAATGCTCTATAATTGGTTTCCACAAGTTTGGAGAGAAGGTCTTTGGTTTTCCTATGACTAACAGAACAAATTCATTGCTTAGTGCCCAGGCTGCCTACTTCCTGGTGAGCTGACTTCATGGCCAAGTCTCAGCAGTGTTTTCCAAGATTAGAATTGCAGTCGGCCTTCCTCTCTTTGCTTCTCACTTTCCTTTGGACTTATGTCCCCTGATAAATGGCACCCAGGAGCGTGTCTTCCTCCTATAATCACTGCCGAGTCCCAGCACCTTTGCCACCCTCTGAGTCAGTGGATACTTTTTCTTGTGCTGAATGGTGTCTCAAGAGTAAGAGTGAAGTGTTACAATGTAGAGAGTCCTATAATGCCTGGTCCTAAAATGCAGGGAACGTGAAAAGAAACGAAACAAGCATTGCACTTGGGTGTCAGGGGCAATTGGAGCTTTGGGTTCAATACCAGTCTGGTGTACAGAATAAATTTCACAACAGCAAGGGCGACAAGACAAAGCCTGTCTCAAAAAACAAAACACCACCCAGAACTTAAGTTCACTGCATGAGTCCAATTTATGTCTTCACTTAAGCAACGTATAAAAACGTATTTGCAACACAACTGGAGAAAATTAAGCCTGAACTGGGTACTATCAGATGATGTTAGATAATTACTTGAAAGTGTTATATACGGCTGATAACTGTTAGAAGTGAATGATAAGGTGTGTTTATAATTTGCTTAAAATTTTTCATTCTGAGAGTGGTGGAGAACCAGGGCCATGATGAAATAAGAATGGTCACATGAGGGTTCTTCCATATTTTTACATGTTTGAAAGATTTCAAAGTAAAATGTTTGTGTGTGAATGTACATATATGAATGCTCTTGCATATGTGTGTGCATATATGCATGTGCATGTCTGCTCCTATACCTTTGGGTGTGTTGGGGGTGTTGCATGTGGAGGCCAGAGGTCAACCTTGAGAATTGTTCGTCAGTCATCATTCACCTTCTTCCTCCCTCCCTCCCTCCCTCCCTCCCTCCCTCCCTCCCTCCCTCCCTCCCTCCCTCCTTCCCTCCCATGACCTGGACCAGTAGTCCCAAAGTACCAAGGAAACACACATATGCTTGTATTGATTTTTATGCTTCAGCCTAGGGCCCAGACATATAACTTGCTAACTAACCCATGATTTTTATCCTATTCAGCCATGCGGCTGGGTGCCTTTTCTCAGAGCAGCATAGTTGTCCTCTGCATCTTCTGGCTTGTCTGGTGTGTCTGTGGCATCTCTGCCCTGTTCTTCCTGCTCCCAGAGTTTTCCCAGTCTGGTAGCCCTGCCCATACTTCCTGCCTTCCTTCAGCCAATCAGCATTTTTTATTAAACTAGTAGGTGGGACAGTTATTTACAAAGTAACAAGGTAATCCCACTACATTTCCCTTTTTTCCTTTTAAGACAAGAAGAACCCCAAATTTAACATTCTTTTTTTCCCATTATCTATAATAATTTATAACCAACACTATAAACAAACACATACATCCATAATCCATTTTTTGGGAATGTGGGCATCGTTCTTTAAGCTATTTCCTGATGTTTGGGGTGCTGTCAATCCCATGGGAACCCAAAGAAAAATTTAGGATTATGGACAAGTCTTTAGTGAAATAGCCTGTAAGGCTGGAACCACTTAGCCAGTCTCCCCAAAGTTGTTCTGGATACAGAACTCCAGAGGAAACTTCAACAGAGCTGCTCTGAAATGCTGAATCATTTGGGCCATCTGTTTCCATTGGAGACTTTCAGGGATCTTCCTCCATCAAACTTTATTTTCTTTAACTGGAAATAAATCCATAGCTTCTCGTTTTCTGTGGAAGTAAAAAGAGATCCTCTTCTCCAAAGTATCATATCTTTGGATTTCAATTTTAAAGTCAACTCACTTACAAAAGATGTAGGTTGAATTAATCCAGCAGCATTTATAATCAAATGACTTCTAGCAGCTTTTACTACTTCATTTGTAGTCAAAAAGCTTAAAGACAAGACAATAACTCTTCGTATTTTCCGCCTTTATGTGGCTTATTACCTTTTTTTTAAAAACTCTATTTTTTTTTAAGGACTTTATCCTTTTTCTTTTCTCTATCAAGCCTATGTAAATATTTTTAATATACATTTTCCAAAGGACGTGATTTAATGCTACCTTGCTTCTTTAGATGATGAGAAACCACATTTTTAGAAGTAAACTGGTGTGATAATACACAGAGATGTCAGCAGGAAAGATAGCAGAGGTAAATATGAATGTGAACTGCATTCCAGGAAGGGTGGATTTCTGAACCCAAGCCTAGCCAGTGGAGATGAAAAGCTGCCTGTACCTGGGTGTACGAGGTCAAGGTAGAGAGATGCATAACTACAGGAAGGAAGAACATGGACAATGGGTTTGGCAGAGGTGTGCTCTAAACCCAGGAGTGCCCAGGATGAGAGGCCAAGAATGGATGAAGAAGAATTCAAGCTTGAAATGTAGCATCTGAAAAATAGCATTCCCTAATTCCAAATAAGAGCTAACATTGGCCAGAGTCTTCTCACGCACATTTTTGTCATCAAAGCATGGCCTATTACAGATTTATCTGTGATCTGAAGCCAGCTTGCAACACAGGTCAGCTCAGTGTAACCCAAGGGAAGTGTTGTGTTGGAAGGCAGCATGGTATTGCCTCATGTTGAACTCCTGGCTGCAGCCGATAGACGTTCTTGCTTTTGTCAGCCTCCTCTTGGCAATGTTTGATGATTGAAACAAGGACAACTGGGTTAGGGGTTCAGAATCAGCCTTTAAATTTGGGTTTTCCCTTCAAATGATCATGTACCTTTGGACAATGAGTCTAAGAGTCCCGGTTTCTCCATTTGTAAAATAACAAATCACATATGCTAAGTAACACATCATTTTATAAAAGGTAGTTTAAGAAAAACAAGGGTAACAGAGTTTCTTTAAAAACATATTTATGTTTATACATTTGCATATATGATGGGGCAAGAGGGATGTGGCTCCATGGTTAAGAGTACCTGTGGTTCTTGCAGAAGATCCAGGCGCAGTTCCCAGAACCCACATGGCAGCTTACAACCATCTGTAACTATAATTCCAGAAGATCTTCTGGATTCTGTGGGCAGCAGGGATACACATGGTACACATACATAAAAGAAAATACTCATATACATAAAATAATAAATCTTTTAAAAGCAAGAAATGATAACTCCCTCCCCCTCCTTTTTGAGACAGGGTCTCATATATTTCGGTATGGTTTCAAATTCAACATGTAGCAGAGAGTAATTGAGAAATTCTTACCCTTCTGCTTCTGCTTCCTCAGCTCTGGGTTTATGGGCATTTTCTTGATTCTAGGTTCATGCAGTGCTTGGAGGTGGCCCTATGGCCTTGTGCAAGGTATGTCAACATGCTACTGTTTTAGGCACATTTCCAGCCCCGAAATGATAACTTAAAAATTACTAATTTTATTGTATATATAAGAGTGTTTTGTACCACATGCATGCCTGGTGCTTATGGAGGCCAGAAAGGAGCGCCACATCTTCCTAACTTGATTTACAGACGTAGTGAGCTGCTGTGTGATGCTGGAGACTGAACTTAGAGCCTCTCTGTCAGAGCAGCCAAGTGTTCTTGGCCACGGAGCCATCTCTAACACCCCCAAGAAACGATAACTTTAAAGTTGTAAGTTGCAACATTGTCTCTGCTCTTGAACTAAACATTTGTTATCTCGCCCTTTGAAAGTTAGTATGTGACATTAGGAGAGCTGATTCATAGACAGGTCCTCTCCAAAACTCTTCTTTATAAATTTGCCTCTTCCTATTTGAACTTCAAGTGGCATCTGAGGTTTAATTTGACAACTTGTAGAACATTTGATCACTTGAAAATTTAAGTCTCGTGTTGGGGAGGAAGTGTTTAGATCTAGGGTCTGTGATCATCTTCCTAGAGCTCTCTCTACCATTGGTGTGCAGAGGCTGTAGACATGAGGGTTTCAACTTTAAACAGACTATCACTCCATCATCTGTTTTATATCAAAGGCATCCTCCTGTCTGGAACACCATATCTGGAATGATGAACTAAAGACAGGCTTTATTGGATTTTTCTGGTTTCTTATCTTGTTTATTTGTGTTCAGTAGCTGTAGTTATAAAAGGTCCTTTGAACCATTAAGTTATTTAGTGTTACAGGATCCACCAGCAGAGACAACGTTGTTTGTTATAATCACAATAGATTCTATGTTCATAGCTCTTGGCCTTTGTAGCTCTGCCTCAGCACCAGATCTGTTCTTTCCTGTTCCTCTTGGAGCTCTGTATCATCAGAGGGTGACTCAGGTCATGGCCCAAATTCTCAGAAAGCTTATTTAGCCATCGCAGATGGAGAGGAGATGATGGAAGAGAGGGTTTTCCTTCTCTGTGTTTGGTCTAGTGTCTGAGGCAATGGTAGCAACTGTGCTGTGGTCTAAGTTTGTGAGACCCTTTGTGGTCCTTACTTCTGACATGTAGCAAGGACTGGCTCTGGGAGTCTTTCCTTTGTCTCCACAGCCCAGGACAGTATGTCCTCCTATGCTGCTGTTCTCTAACTCTATGGTTTCTCCCTCTTTGCCACCTTTATTGTTAGTTTCCTACCTTTGATTCTCTGTTCATGTGCAAATGTTGAGTTTGTGTGTGTGTGTCTCTCTCTGTGTATGTGTGTGGTGTGTGTATGTATATGTATGTACTTGTCTGTGTGTGTATGTCTCTGTGTGTGTATGTGACTCTGTGTGTGTATGTCTGTGTATGTCTGTGTGCATGTCTATGTGTATGTGTGTGTTTGTCTCTCTGTGTGTATGTCTGTGTATATGTGCATATGTATGTGTATGACTGCGTGTATATGTGTGCGTATGTCTGTGTATGTGTGTGCATGCCTATGTGTATGTGTGTGTATATGTCTCTGTATATATGTGTGTATATGTGTGCATATGTATGTGTATGTCTGTGTGTGTATGTATGTGCTCCATGTGTACATGTTTATGCATATGTACCTGTGTGTATGACAGGACAGGGTACAACCTCTGGAGCATTCACCATGATCTATCAGAGTTTTCTGAGGCAGAGTCTCTCACTGGCCTGTTGATTGCCTTTAGACTTAAATGGCTGACCACTGACCCCCCAGGAATCTACTGTCTCTCATTCCACATGCTGGGATCACAAGTGCCCTCTACCATGTCCAGATTTTTTGTGGGGTTTTGGGGTCTGAACTCAGTTCCTTACGTTTGTAAGGCAAACACATTGCAGACCCCTCTTCTCCTAGCCAGTTCTCTCTGTTTTAAGTGATCAAATGATATCTCTGTTTTCTTTTTCTTTTTTAAACTGGATCTTAAATAATTAAGTTACTATTATTAGAGGTACTGCTAAAATCAGGTCTTTAAGATAAAGTTTTGGATCAGCTGCTCACTTGTTTGAGTGTGTGATAATGGTGTTTTTACAGATAAAAGGGGATTTTTATGTGACTCCTTACGATCTTGGTTACATCATGGTTGCCCAAATCTTTACTGTCTCCTGAGTTTAAGTACTGTCTGGGGCCATCTGCAGAGGTGGTTTTGTTCCATTTTTGGAGTCCTCTAGTGTTCTGACCTGACAGTGAGGTGGGGCTGTGGGAACCTAGAATGCCCATATCCTTGAACATGTGTAAAGGCCAGCTCTCTCACCTATTATTTCATAAAACACATTTCATCTCTTGTTCATATACTGTTTGGCACGTGAAAAACTCCGAAGGGGGTGGAGCAGTTTCATGTGTGGTCACCTGGGGAGTAGTTGTTATTGGGAAAGTGTTAACAAAAGTCCAGATAAAAGTATCTGAGCACACAAGAAAACAGTACATAAGACCATGGGACACAGAGTAGACAGAGGGGGTGGGGGGTCTCTGCTGGTTTTGAAGGAGGTGGCTTGTTCCTGTGGAGTGTGCTATACTATTGTAATTTCTCATAGTAAGGGGCTATGTAGCGCTCCCAAAGTGTACCTGCCATAACCCTCAGAGTCAAAAGTAGGACCACACCCGGGATTGCAGGCAGAGGGGAAGCCACCAAGGGAAAGGAAGGGGAAGATTCTGGAATTCACTCTCTGGTCTCTGGGCAAAGGAAGGATTAAGCCCAGTTTCTCTGTCCGGCCCCAGGGGTTGTAGCCCGGGTGCAAGCATTAGAAAGG
This sequence comes from Phyllotis vaccarum, assembly GCA_033318265.1. Classification (NCBI taxonomy): domain Eukaryota; kingdom Metazoa; phylum Chordata; class Mammalia; order Rodentia; family Cricetidae; genus Phyllotis; species Phyllotis vaccarum. Next base: position 4,693,793 of record JARWLC010000009.1, on the reverse strand, counting down.
CCAAGAAGCAGGTGGGCTTCTCCCCAAGGAAACTGAGACTTACCTCTATGCCAGTTCCACCTCAGTGCTGAGGATATCTGGGGATTATAGGCAGTAAGTGCTGCAAAGTGTCTCAGCCATCCCGTAGCCAGCCTTCAAAGCTAGTTACTTATGTGAGGTCCACTGTTGTAATGATATGTTCTTTTCTACTGCCTCCGTGTTTTGCTTTGGAAGGCGGACAGCAGAGTAAGGAGTCTGAGGCCCTTGGGGACTTTCAGTAAGACTGACCAGGTGACAGTTCTAAGGATATGTGCCCAGTGACTTTAGTGGATTTCAGTGTAAGATGACTTGGTTTTGACCTTGGTTGTGACTTTGGACAACATAGGAAAAGCCTGTATCACAGTGTTTCCTGTTTCAGGACTTGGGAATGTGATGGTGTCTGCGTTTTAGGTTGTCAGAATTAAATAAACTGCTTTATGTCAAATGTTTAGACCATTTCTCAGTGTCCAGTGTTGTTGAATTTGGCTGGCAGGGTGATGTGTATCAAAGCCATATTTTCTGTGTCTGGAGTTTAGACTGGTGAACACTACATCTAGAAACACCCTGGAGGTGAGTGTGCCTTATCTGGGATTGTACTTAGGTTTTAAAAATAGCATCACTGAGGCAGAGCTTACATCCTATTATATACCCTACTAGAAAGTGAAAAGTATTATAATTCTGATATATGGGCTAGGATCAAGATCTTAAGACAATTATTGAACATGCAGGTTCCTAAAGCTAGGATTTCTTTAATACATCCTTTCCTACAGTAAGAATGACATTTTGTTATTTGGCATACAATTGAAGTCTCAAAATACAGAGGTCCTAGCTCAAATTAACCATTTTGTAATCACTTCATTATTCCAATATTCACAACATTCCAATAGTGTGGCGTATGCTTCTTTCATGAAGATATTTAATAATTCTGAGTGCATAGAACATGATAAAATTATGTCATCTTGTTTATGACTGTTTAAAAAGGGCTAAGTAAAATTGTAAAATCTTATTTTTGTTACTAAGGATACATTAAGAAATCCACTAGAAACCTAACTTGGAAGCTAATTTTAAAATATGGTATATATTAGTATTTATATGGTCTTTATTTTTTCTAATCTGAAAAATGGATAAAATTTCATTACAAAAATACAAGCCATAGTAATATACTCCAGAATAAACAGAACTGATGTGAGTAAACAAAAAATATTTAAAGAAATGAAACATGTAATTTAAATTCTATCTGCAAGATTCCAGTATCATATTTTAGGGGGATCTTACCTTTCTCCCACTTCATTTTAATTTCTCTCTCATCTCTATCTCTCTCACACATCTTTACCTCGGTTTCTCTCCTCTCTCTCTCTCTCTCTCTCTCTCTCTCTCTCTCTCTCTCTCTCTCTCTCAGGAGTTTTTGGGGGCTAGAGAAGTAGCTGGAATCATTTGCTTCTCAGCAGGGGACCTGCATTCAGTTCCCAGAATCTGCAGGTTGGCTCATAACCATGTGTAACTCCAGTTCTAGGGAATCTTCAGGCCTCCGTGGGCACTGCATGCATGTGATGCACATACATACATTTAAGCAAAACATTTCACATAGGTAAAGGTAAATCAATCTTAAACTTTAAAATGGAGTTTGAATAGAAGTGTCTTGCATGAGTGGACAATGCTGATCTCAGAATATATGGATTATTGAATGAAAATCTCAATGTCAAGCACTACGAGTCATAAATCATACATTTATACATTCTCTATAAATTATTGGTCAGAGAGGTCTAAACAACACCCAAAATAACACAGTCTGTTACTCTGCTCTTGGTGAAGACACTACTCAGTTCAGACGGCTAAAATAGAAAGAGTTCTGTGGGAAGTTTTCCTCTGACAGCTAGCATTCCTCACGCCAGAAAGTGCTCTGTAGGTTCCCGAGGGAGAAAAGGCATCAGTGGTCTTGCCCAGTCCTGGACCCTGCACTTAACACTGATGCAGTGGTGAAATGTGTTCACTACTGTATTAATGGCACGGTAACTATGGGGTTAAACAACCGCCGTATGATTGGATATGAGGCCCGCTGAACAGGAGGGATTTCATGACTGGTATTATAAACGTGATCAAAAGCCTGTAAATGAGAGATCATAGGCTTTAGCGATGTACGAATTACCTTTCTATTGCTTTGGTAAAACACCATCACCAAAATGGTTTATAAAAGACAGTGCTTAATTAGAGTTGTGGCTTTGGAGGGTTAGAGTTCTTAGAGCAGAGGCATGGAGGCATGGATAAACTGAGAGTTTACACATCTTGATCCACAAGCAGGAGCCAGGGACCACGCTGTGAATGGCACCAGGAACACATATCCTGGAACAAGGCCACACCTCCTAATCCCCACCAAACAGTTCCACCAGCTGGAGCCCAAGTATTTAAATGCACTAGCCTATGGAACATTCTAATTCAACCCAGCACACATGGGTTCCTACTGTTTTTATTTTGCTAAATGGCCATGAAGACAAACTGGATCCTATATATTTACATTCATATCCATAGATTAGGGCTGCTCTTAATTTTGGTCAGAAAAGCTTCTGTTTTGCAGTGTACAGTGGTTAGCACAGAGACTCAAAACTTGTCAAACTTCTGAGTAAAAGGAACTCTGAGTCCTCAGCTTGCTAATCTCCCACCACCCCAAGGCTTCATAGAAAATGGGTGGAAAGGATGTTAAAGTCAGTGGATGGGAGAAAGCTGTGAAATGCTGACTTGTGCACATGACATAGCTCTTCTGCACAACTGTGTTACCCACAGAGGACCAGGAGATCAAGCCAATTAAGATTCCATCATGAAATGGCAGAGAGGCCCCAGAGGATCCATGCAGCAAATTAGAGAAGCTACTGAAAGTTGATAGATGTAGAGGGAAAAAGAGTCACTCTTCTTTGGGAATATGATCATGGGTAGGTTGTCCATACACCAATGGTTAGTCATGTATACATAGGGCATCACTAAATGAACTTGGGGGCTATATTGATAACAATAAATAAATAGGACATGAACCTGGAAGGGAATTGGAGTGGGTCTTTGGGAAGGGCACTGAAAGAAGACTATGGTAGATGGATATGATCGATATACACTGTATAAATGTGTATAACGTTCAAGGAATAGAATGTAATGTTTAAAGTGTGTTTTCATCATCAACTGTGACTGTTTTGGCCTTTGCTTCCAGCTCAGAGTTTAAATTGGGCAGATAGGAATTTCACAGTTCACTATTTACTGTCCAGCTTTCAAACACTGCTGACTTTGTCTTTCTCAGGCCTTTATATTTCTGCCTTTAGGATTCCCAGATCTTCTTTGATTGTAGTCGTGTGTATCTCTTGGGCTTGGATAAAACATTCCCTGATTACACAGACAGTCTATCAGATTTCCATATCAATTAATTTTAGATTGAAATAGTAAGGAAGATCTAAAATCAGTTACTCTTTAAGAAAAAACAACAGCAATAATACACATACTCACAGAGTTAGACACATACACAGACACACATAGACATACACAGAAACACACACAAAAAGAGACACAGACACATACACAGAGACAGACACACACAGATATACAGACACAGACAGACATACACATGTTGTAAAAATATAGTGGATCCTGTATGCTGGGCCTGTGCTAAGAGCTGATCATATTTGTGACTTGTTATAATTGAGGAGTTGCAATTACCTCAATTATTCTTATATGCATATATTTAGGGAAAACTTGAGTCCTGAGAAGCTCATTGACCTGTCCAGAGCATTTAAGAGAGTTCCTCCAGAGGGCACAGTCCTGCTTTTCTCTATATTCTCATAATTTTTCTAAATATGTGAAATATCTAGATGTGCCTACTATGGCATGAATCTTAAATCTTTTCCAAAGGCCCATGATAAAAGCTTAGTCCACAATTTATGAGGAGCTGGTAGAAATATTAAAAGATGGAGTCGGGTGGGAGTGCATTGGGAGTCTGCTTTCACTTCCTGAGCATAAAACTCCATAAACTAAACACAAAACTCCATTTCCAAAACACAGATTTACATATTTATCTGCCACAATGTCCCTGCCATGGTGTGCAAAGCAACAGAGCCACTTGGGCATGGACTGATAAATGTCAACTCTGTTTCTTGGATAGAACTTAAAACTCTGCTTCTCTGTCCCATAAAGAACTTGTCATCTATTTGGAGGAACTGGCTCCCTTTCCCACTGCTATTCCTGATTCTAATTATGAGACTTTATCATAACTGTGGGCCTTGCCTTTGACAACTTCATCAAGACATCTGGCTGGTCTGTGTGGAACCAAGAAGAAATCAGGCTGTCACTTGGCATGCTGTGGGCTGTGTGACTTTGTTTCTGGTGATACACAGGAGCTGCCTGAAGTGATACAGCGGATATACACGCAGAGAGATTCCTGAGGGTTTCAAGGCTTCTCCCAGCTATCCTTCAGAACGGCTGCAATCGTGACCTTCTTACATCTGGATTATCAGTCTTTTCTTCGGTCCCAAGGTTGTTAACATTTTTTAATGTTTTACTGAATTGGGTGTACGACACTTTTTAATGTTTGACTGAATTTTAATGTTTTACTGAATTGGGTTTATGATACTTGAAGCTTAAAAAAAAACCCTAATAGATATAAGATTAATTTTCTAGGTATTGTGTTAACAGCTGTTGCTGAATTATACCTACATACCTGTCCACTGTTTAGCCACTGTGGTCATTCCCTGTGGGGACATCTTCTATCATCTCTCTGCCCTGAGTCACATAAGTCCCTCCTTGGTCAGGAGCACATTCTGAGCTGACCATCTCTCCTTACCCAGATGCAGTACAGCTCAGTTTACTACCCTTTGTACATGTTTCTTGGTATGATAGCACCCTTCTTCATTTGGACACATGAAATCTTTAAAACCATCTATTTTTGTACCTATCAACTCTGTCATTAAAGCTAATTGCTTTCTGAGAGCATGTAGGGGAACATTAGGCTCATCACTTTTACATGGTTGATGTAGAAATATTGCCAGAGTACTGAAACTCCTTTTTCCTGGTACGTGATCCATGCTATTTTCTTCACAGATTCTCCTGTTCTAACTAAAGCATCTAAGAGCTTCCATGGACTCCACTTAGCATGACTGTAGCCATCCTAGATCCTGATGCTAGGCTTCTCCACAGTAGCAACTCTAGCTAGCTTTTCCTTTTTAGTTTTTGTCTTTAATTTTCTTTGCCTATTGATGTAATAAAATCCTTCAAAAAAGCAACTTTTTGCTTGCTTGCAGCTCATGGATACAGTTCAGCATATGGGGAATCAAGAAGGAGCTTTGAGGCTGCTTGTCACATGACATCCACAATCAGAAAGCCAAGAGCAATAAATGCATGCACACTCATCTCCTTTGTGTTCATTGCAGGAATTCATGCCTAGGGAAGAATGTGTCAACCTTTTGGCTGGGTCTTCTCAATTAATACAACTAAAATACCAACCCCAACCTGAGATGACAGCCTGAGTCTCTGGGAGATTTGCGTGTGGCCCTGGAGTTTGTGTATTATACACAGCAGCAAATTAATTAAATAATTCATAACATATTAATTAAATACAAATTAATAGTCATCTATGATAACCAAACTTGTAGTCATGTTAGTTAAGTTCTTTTAGATATACAAAGATAGATTTCAATCAAATAAGTAATCTCCAAACTTTTCAAAGACCTACAAAATACAACATTTAAAATATTTTAAAACTTAAACTTTTCTAGACAGTGAGACAAGTCTGCTCCTGACGACACAAGTCTACTTCAATAAAATAATAGGCATTTTAAAAACTCTATATAAAGTTTACTTTTTTATGACAAAAGTTAGCCATTAGACAAAAAACTGTTCTTGCCTCAAATGTCTTACAATATACTATATAAACTAGAATACGAGCTCCATAAAAAAAAGTGATCTCTAAGCTTTGACAACACAAGCCAGAATAATTCTCCAAATTCTTGCTTCACAGAGAAAACTACCAAACATTCTATAAGATACACACAAAAAATACAACTAACATACTATTCCAAAATAGATAAAGTAGTCCATCAAATTTCCTGCTTTACTAAAAAATATGACAAAGACTCTAGGCCTATAGGCTAAAAAGCCCCAACATTGCAAAAAAATCTTTAAGTGACTGTCCAGGCATCCAAATGATATCTCTGACATTTCTAGACTTTAAAAATTGCTTACACTTCCTGTCTACTTGGGTATTACTATATCCTTCTATAGTCTTTGATATAATTAAAGGTTAAAGAGTTATAATTATTTCAATTATAATAAAAGATAAATTAAATATAAAGCTTTAAATTCACAAAAATAAGATAGATCTTTTTTAATTTTACTAAATACAAATAAACTAAAATTATACTTCTTGCTTGATTGCTGTTTTGTTACATATAATTTTATTATGTTAAAATTAAAACCTTTTATAATCAGACAAAAAAGGTGAAGTGGTGTGGGATGTCTTTGTGTATGCTATGAATGCCATTAGATAATAAAGGAACTGTTTTTGGCCTATGGCAGAGCAGCTTAGAATCCGGCAAAAAAATCCAAGCATAGATACAGGCAGGGAAGGAGGGCAGAGTCAAGAGAAATGTGATCCAGCTGCCAAAAAACCAAATAAAATAAAATACAGGTAAACTATAAGCCATATGGCAAGACAGATTAATAAAAATATGTTAAGATGTGAGAGATAGCTATCTATAAGCCTGAACCATAGGCTGAACAGTATATAATTAATATAAGCATCCGAATCATCATTTGGGGCTAAGAGGCCAGGCTCCAAGCAGGTCCAAACCTCAGGCTAGGCCAGGGCACTGGTAGGAGAGATTCATTTATACTGCATGGCTAAGCCAGGCCCAAAACTACAGGGGCAGGCTTCTATTGCTTGCTTTCCAGAGCAGAGTGCCATATGGCTGTGCCCTCAGATAAGGGTCAGATACTCCCGCATCTGTCAGGAGAGAGAACCCTTAGTTCCATTTGTAAACCTTTGAATGTCAATTGTTTTATGGATTGTAACAATAGCAGGAAAACCAAAACAATATTTGACTTTACTTCATCTGTCCCTTGGGGAGAGGAAAGGAATGATAATAATGTAGTAAGTGCCTGCTTATGTAATCTCACTTAACCTCACAACCAGCCCACGAACAACCTTCATTACTGTTTTAGTTTCCCAATACTGCGGTTCAAAAGTACTCAGAATTCTTGGTTTAAACAAGACATAATTAATCTTTTGAAAGTTCTGGAGGTCAGAAGTTCAAGATAAAGTTATAGTAAGGCTGGGCTGCTTTTAGAGGCCCCCAAGAAGGATACTTTATTACACTTCCCTCATTCATTGGTGGCTGGGAATCCTTTTCATTTCTTGGGTCATAGACCTATCCAGATTCTGCTTCCACCTTCACATAGCCAACTCCCCCCTTATTCAGTCTTCTCTGTGTTATGTCTTCTCATAGGCCATTAGTGCTGGATTCAAGGAACTAAGTGAGTGTGGCTTTATCTGAACTTGTAAATTAAAGTTCACCTGCAAAGACATTATTCTCAAAATGTAGTGTCACTAGTCACCAGTCACTACTTTGTAGATGATGAAGCTATGGTCTCAAGCACTAAGGTCTTTACCCAGCTTTAGTTTAGAAAAGGCAGAAACAGGACTCAAGCCTGTTCTGTCTGAATCAGAGACTGCATGATTCCAGCCCAGTGGTACAGTATCCTGGGCTGATGGCCTTCCATCCTGTAGAATGAGATTTCTGGCCCTGTCCGGCCAGAGGTCTAGACCCACTGACCTGCAGTATCAGACTGCTTTGCAGCCCACTGCTGCTTAGGCCCTCCAAAATGACTCAGACACTTATATTAACTTCATGCTGTTTGGCCTATGGCTCAGGCACATTGCTAGCCATCTCCTGCATCTTAATTCAACCCATTTCCATTAATCTTTCTGTCACATGACCCATGGTTCACCTATTTTGTTACATGTTGATTCTTCAGCCCTCTGGCCCCTTTCTCCTACCTATGCTCTGATTTCCCCACCTACTTCTATGGTGTCAGCTATAGGCCAAAACAGCATGCAGAAGGACATTCCCACATCACTTCCCCTTTTCTGTCTAATCAAAAGGGAAGGCTTCAATTTCAACATAGCAAAATTACATATAATAAAACAGCTATCAAGCAAGAATTACAGTTACAATATCTAGTCTATTTATATTAAAGAAAATATTCTATCATCAAGCTTATCCTTGTGAGTCTAAAGTTTTACATCTAATATACTCTTTAAAATAACTAAGAAAAACTATGCCTATAACTATATATTCTTCAACTCTAACAAAGACCACAGCAGGATATATTACCCCCAAAACAGGAAGTGCAAGAACTTCCAAAATCTAGAAATAACAGAGATGACACCTGTCTGCCTGGACAGTCACCCAAAGTTCCTTTAAAGTGTTGGGGCATCCATCTTCAGCCTACAGGCCCAGAGTCCCTGGAAAACCTTTTAGTGAAGTAGGAAATCTGGACTGCCCATTCTGGCTTAGTTTGTCAGTTCCTTCTCCTTGTGTCCTGAAGAATGCCTGGCAGTTTTCTCTGCAGAGCGGGAACCTGAAGAACCATCTTGGCTTGTTCAACCAAAGTTCAAAGGTCATTTTCCTATGGAACCTGCATGTACGGTTTATACAGTATACTGTCAAGCAGTCAATACAAGAACATTTTCTTATCCAATGATTAGCTGTTGCCACAAAGAAAGTAAGTCAACTTGAAGTTTCTTTGATGCCCATTATTCTCTTGAAGTAGATTGTGCTGCGAGGAGCAGACCTGTCTCACTGTCTGTAAAAGTCTAAGTTCTTAAAATATTTTAAATGCCATATTTTGTAGATGTTTGAAGTGTTTGAAGACTACCTATCTAATTAAAATATATCTTTGTATACCTACAAAAATCCTGACTAGCATGACTATAAGTTTGGTTATCACAGATGACTATTAATCTGCATTTTAAATTGCACATTACAATTTTAAATCAGTTACAAAAACATCATACCTTTAACAAGAGTAGAAAAAATACATAGAGTATAACAAAATTGACCTTAAGTTGTATCAATAAACCAAAATCTGTATCAATTTAAGATATTTTGAGATTAACAACTGATTTTTGGATTAAATTAAATTCAATATTCTATCTTTTAAAAATCATTTCTATACCATATCTCCCCTTTTCCTAAAAAAATTATGACCATTAACCATTTATAATGAAAATAAACATTTATAAACATTATTTGGGGAATTTGGAAATAACTATCTTTTACTACTTACTGCTGATTGAGGGGTGTTGACAATCTTATGGGTTCTTGAGACTGAACCATCTTAGTCACAACCTTGATGTGGCCATCTCTTCCCATTAAAGATTTTTTCCCAGGGGGTCTTGGTTGATGAAACCATATTTGCCTGGAGGCAATCCACAGGTTCTCATTTTCTGTGGAAACAAAAGCGGAACCTCTTTTCCAAAGCAACATATCCTAAGACACAAATTTCAAAGTCAAAACACCTTTAAAATATATATGTTTGTTTAATTTAGCAGCCTTTGCAATCAATTGTCTTTCTGCAGTTAGTTCATTAACAGTTAAAAATTAAAATAAAACACAATAATAACCATAATCGAGACTCTATGTGTTTTCCATATTTATGTGGCTTATTATATTTTTATTACTTTATTTCTCTTTCTTAGGGATGTTCTCCATCTCTTTCTTTTCTCTCTGAAGCCTATGCACACTTTACACACATTGTAACCCATTTACAGGTTTTTTTCCATCTGAGTCTGTTTTATTGTGTATCATTAATCTTTCCTGACCAGAAGAGCTTTTAAAATGCTAGACTGTGAAACATTGCTTTGGCTGCTGACTCTGCTCCACTCGGTGGCTTTCCAACATGGTGGAGGTGCCAGAGTCACTCTGTTCTACAACCCATTTCAGAGATACAACTCAGAAGCCACATTTGGCTCTGTTTCTACTCTAGAACCCCTTTAAAGCTTTCTCTGGCTTTTTGCGGGTGTTTGGCCCATGTTGGGATGCCATATGTATTAAGAGGTTTCTGACCCCATCTGACCAGAGGTCCAGACCCATAGACCTGCAGTCCCAGAGCTCCTAGCTGCCTGCCACCACTTAGGTGCCCAAAATGATTCAGATGCTTATTTTAATTTCATTCTGTTTGGCCTATATCTCAGGCATATTGGTTGCTAGCTCTTTCATCTTAAGTCAACCCATTTCCTTTAATCTGTCCTGCCACGTAGCCCGTGGTTTACCTATTTCATTACATGTTTATTCTTGGACGGCTGGATAACGTTTCTGTCTGACTTCACTCTCCTTCTCCTGCCTATGCTATTTCCCAGACTACTCCTAAGGTGCCCACCATAGGCCAAAACAGTTCCTTGATTTCACAGCATACAGAGAGACATTTTCACATCATCATCCACCCTGCATAATGACAGTTGGCCTCTGTTAATATGCATATAGTATGTCTGGGAACCCTTCCATTGCTAAATTAGATCTATATCCATGGGACTTTTTTTTTTTTTTTTTTAGCAGTTTGAGGTGTCCATATATTCCCTGTAAAAAGGCAGCACTGAATAGAAATCTCAATCAGTCAAGAAAGGCTTTGCCCATATGACCTGGGAACTCCAACGAGGTGGATTTCAGAAACTTCAAACCGTGTCCCAAATGAGGAGTCATGTCAGACAGTGGGGTGCTTCCAGAGGTGCAATCAGCAGGGGCTTCACTGTATTACTGTTCTGCAACCTGATTCGTATTCAAGTAACCATGAGGGAGACTACATTCCTGGAGCCATAGAACTAACGAGATTCTGTATTTTCTTGAAGCAACAGTAATCCCAACTCTAATTATTATCTAATTAGGGAACCACACAGAACAACTAAGTGTGTGGATGTCCTTCCTACCTGGTACATTGCTTTATGTCCTTGATTCCTTACCCTGCTTCCCTCCATCAGAACTTTATTATAAAGAACTTATGAATTAAAATTATGATTATTATCTGTATATACATGTATATATAAACACACACACACATATATATATATCATACTGGGTCCATTTAGCTTTATTCATATGTACATATGTCCTGTGCTGACCATTTGCTGTTGGACTGGTTCTCCCACTCTACAGACATTGGTTATGTGTGGCTCCTCATTGAGGTGGTAGCATGGGAATTCCCCCTGTCCATGTTAGCACGGCAGCTGGTGTGATCATACTGATCTTCCTTCTCCGGCAACTATATTGTTGAGAGTTTGTGGGTTCAGCTTCTCTGACATGTATTGAAGATGTATCTCGTAGCAGGCATTCTGGTTTTCTGACTCTTAAATTTTTCTGTACCCTCTCCCACGATTTTCCCGGTAGCCTTAGGTACTGCACATGTTTCTGTTGGGTGTGGACATCCTAGTGTCACTTATTCTCTGCACTTTGGCTGGTTGTCGTTGTATGGAGATGTCTGTAGTTGTGTGAAATTGTTGGTAGTTGTCTCCAACTATTGCAAAAAGAAGCTTCTTTGATGAGGGGTGAGAGCGATGTCTGTGAGCATCAGGTTAAATGTTTAGACTGCAGCTAGGATTTATATCAGTTAGGAAATGATGGTAGAAAGTCCCCTCAAGTTTTGACCTCTCTGGTCACGGGCAGTTGTCTGGGTTTACAGTACCATGAACCACTTTCCTCTTGTTGAGTGGACTTTAATCCCAATCAGACAGATATTCTTACTCTTAAAATAATTACTGCGCTGTTGGGGGTATATTGCTGGTTCAGTTATTGCTGTGGTTCACAGGCTTAACAGCTGGGCAGGACTGCCAATGGCTTTTTTGCCTTGGCAGCTTACATAGTAAGGAAGGTGGAAAGTTGTATTGTGTTTTATGCCAGCCCCTTTGAGGTAACTGGAGAGAGAAACTGGATGAGGTTCACCTTGAACTTCCAGGTTATTATTCACTGTGCTCAGGGAATTGGGGCCTATTTTAGTTTGAGGAAATTCCTTTAGTGACAGGGGACTTCAGAGAAGCCTCTAGGGCTCAGGGGGAATTTTCCAGCTCTCTTGTCTGTGCTGGGTTATAGTTCAAATCAACTCCCTGGGCAGAGGTCAATACACCTAGGGCAAAGGTCAATGGTACAAAGGGTAGTGTTTAGATCTTTGGACTGGCTGACAGATTACACGATCATATTCCCTTTTAAATTTGGATGACCTTCGTCTTCTTCTAAGCAGAACAGACACAGTGTGCCTCTTTCACTAGATTAGGGAACAAGAGGTGACCAGCCAAGGATCAGAGAGAAAGGAGTCTCCAACACAACCTGACAAGGCTTTCGGAGAATACATTTTAAAACAAAATAAATCAAAAGAAACAAGAACTTCCTCAAATTCAGACAAATCATTGAAAGCTTTGATTTCTTATGTGAGAAAAATCCTCACCAAGGTGTCTCCTGGGTCCATTTAGGTTCCTAGTTTAGTAGCCCTTGCAAGCCCTCTTCTCTAAACAAACATGTTTTGAAGCTACAAATTGCCCATCTTTTCCATATTAAATGCATGGTCTCTTAACATCGCATGAGGCTAGTGAGTGCCCTTCCTTCCCCAAAGAGATGGCACCTTTTGTTAACTGAGTTTCCTTCTTCTTCAAGCTTCAAGTGACTCTGGCCCTCACAGGGGATTAGTTGTTGTGCTTCTAATTTGCTCATTTTTGAAGATAGGACCAGGTCTTTCTCAGGTCACACTTGTGACCTCACTGCCAGGCCATGCTTATAGAGTATAACAGATAAAACTTTCTGGAATTCCTGAAGGCTGTGTGGTCAATTCCCCCTTTTTCTGCTTTTTAAAATAGGTCTACTAGGTGTCCTGATCTCACTTCTGTTGCCAACAAAGCAGTTCAGGGAGGTAAAGGGTTTATTTGAGCTTACAGTTCTAGGTTACAGTCTATCACTGCAAAAAAAGTCAAAGCAGAAACATGAGGCACCTAGTTACATCCATAGCCTCACATTTGACAGTCCAGGATCCCCTTCCCAGGGAACAGTACAGTGTCCTAGATGGTCCCATACCAATGAATGCAATAACACAATGCCCCAGTGACATTCCCACAGATCTAGTTAATCCCTTGTTATTTAAATAATGTTGCAATGTAAATAAATACTGTATGAAATGAATCTTCAACAAACTTTGAGGGACCATTTACAGAAATAACAGGGCCTAAAGAATACATTGCAGTGCAAATACTTGCAACCTAGTTTTATAAATGTCCTACGTCCACTCATATGCTGGCATCAGTGGCCCTCTAGTGGCTCTGAGAGTTAAAACGTGAGTTATGCTCAGGAAATCCTGAGGGTCTGCTTGCCTCTATGAAGAGACAAAAGAAATCAACAAATTATCTTTGGGAAGATGAGCAAGTTCAATAGAGCATTTGCCCAAATCCTGCCCCCCTTAAAAAAGAAAGACGGGCTTCAAATGAACAGAATCAGAAATGAATGTGGAAACATGACAAGCACCAAGGAGATTCGAAACATTACAAAGGAGTACTTTAAAATACCCAATGAAACTGCAAAGCCCAAAAGAAATGGATGAATTTCTAAACTCAACCAAATGACCAAATTAAACCGAGAAGTCAACAGCCAAAACAGACAACCATAACAAATGATGAGATTAGCTGGGTGAGATGGCACATACCCTTATTTCCAGGAGGCAGATCTCTAAAAATAAGGTCTCTGTGTAGCGTTGCAGGAAAGCTGGGGCTACATAGAGAAACCCAGTCTCAAGACAAACCTCAAACCAAAACAAATGAGGAGATTGAAATAATAATAAAAAAGGCTTCCACCTAATAAAGTCCAGGACCAGATGGATTCACATAATACACGTAATTAAATGAAAATTTTCCATCTGGGCTGACCATGCTCCCTCCAAGAGTCATAGACCATCCAACAAAACCTCAACACCAGGCATGAGAGGCCTCTTCTGGGTTGTTGGTCAGGGTTGTCCAAGGGACTCCCAAACATCACAGGTTATTGCTGTCACCTTTGGTTGTCCCCAGAGATGGAAGGGAAGAACTTATTGCTGGTGTGCTATAGTGGACATCACATTCAGTCCCCGCCTTCTAACTGTCCTCACCATCTGTCCACCAAAGCCAAAGAACATTCATGTGCAGGTGGGAAACCTTCCTCCAGTGAGACGGAACTGACAGTGGACCGTAACTATTTTATGCTTTCCAGGATCATTTCCCCTCATCGTATTAATAATTCATGCCAAAATTTCACAATAGATCATCCAAATAATGCTTTGTGTAGCGAGCCATTTACTTTGGAGAAAGATGACAGGATCTTAGTTCAGAGCAGAGACTTCCAACAGTTTCAAACAGCAGCTACAACATTTAACTAAGTTTAATGAACTCAGTGAAAACTGTGGACATCCCTGAAAGGCTGTTCTCTGTAATAAGCTCCTTATATAAAAGTTACAAGAACCAGGAGAGAGTTCTTTCTCTAGTAACATCTGAAAATGTGCTCCCTCATAATCCATGACCCCATCTCATCTGTCCACGTTCATCTCCTACACACTAGGATGTTCATTGTTTTAGCAGCCAAGTCACGACTCCTTCATACCACCAAAGTCAAGTGCAGTCTGAACCAAACTTTTTTGAGTAAGAATTTTGTGATATTACATAAAATTTTACCTTGTCATACCTCACTCAAAACAGGGGCTGTGGGGTATAGTTAGTGGACTGAGTTTTTTTCTTAGCATGTGTAAGCTTTTAGTCTTGATCACTAGCACCACAAACAATAAATAAACAAAAAAACCCAATAGTATCAACAACACCAAACTAAATCAAAACAACCCAGAAGGACCTTTTGAGTATCTGAAGTCTATCTATCAGTCTATTAAGGAACGAAATAGGAAGACAGTCTCACTAGTACAGAACAGTGTAGACTCCAGTGCTGATCCTGCTGATCCAGCTGCAGTTCTGTTCAAGGATAATGGAGACCAGCTGCAAGCCACTTTTTGCTGCTTGATCCGGTCTCGACCACCCAAGAGAGAGCAGGACCCCCTCTCTTCTCCTCAGAAGTAGTCATGTACACAGGCAAGACCATCTCCTCGGTCCTGATACCCCAACGCCATTGGCTGAAAACTGGGAATTTCTCCAAGTCTCCATGAGTGTGGTTCCCTAAGGGACTATAGCCATCTTTTTCATTCTTTTCTTGACACTTGTGAAACATAAACCTCTGCTTCCAGCTCACTCCTGGTGGAGATTCATCTGTGTTTCAGCTTCATTGTTAAGTTTCTTGGGGTCACCAGAGGTGGCTTAAAGCTGGGGGAATTTATTATCTTAGTTTTGAAGGTCAGAAGTTCAAAGCTAAGGCCTTAGCAGGGCTTGGTTCCTCATGAAGACGTCTGTTGGCTTATGGCTGCATCTCTTCATTCTCCCCTTCATCATTTTATGTCCTCATTTGAAAACTTAATTGTTATCTTCTTTTAAGTGTGTAGATATTTTCCCTTCATGTATGACTGTGAACCACTTACATGTCTGGTGCCTATGGAGGCTAGAAGGCATCAGATCCCCTGGAGCTGAAGTTACAAAGGGTTTGAGCTACCATATTGGTGGTGGGAAGAGAACCGAGGTCTTCTGGAAGAACAGCCAGTGCTTTTCACCATTATTGCATGAGTTCTTTTTCTATTATAATAAAAACCTTTAGCAAGATATTGGGGAGAAGCTGAAATATCAGAGAGGTAGAGAAACAAATGACAGTCACTTCTTACCCAGTCAGCTCTTCAGACCTGTTCCCACGAATCCTCTGACCCCAAACTACTCCATTCTCAGTCAAAAAAGGAAGTCAGGTGAAGGGAAGAACCTGCCTCCTCTTACCTTATCTTTCTTTCTCCACCCAGCTTTCTTACTTCCTGATTCAACTTTCCTAGTGCTAGGATTAAAGGAGTGTACCACCACTTTCTGGCTGTTAAACCTTGAACTTGCCTCCCAAGTGCCGGGATTAAAGGCATGGATCACCATTTCCTGACCTTCATGGCTAGACTCTGTGGGTGACTCTGTCCTCTGATATTCCAGACTATTTTTATTAAATAAACAGACCACTAAGAAATCTCTCCACTTCTCAGATGGCCTTCCTTTATCTGTGCTCTATTTTATCTCTGAAAAATACTGTCACTGATATAGAGCCATGGAATTCCTTATGATCTTATTTTAATTACAGACCCAATGAACACTTAAGTCTACCTTCTACTCTCTATGCATTTGAATCTGGAGGGCGCTCTTAACTGACCATAGCACCTATGGAGGCCTTTCTCCTGCTTCATGACAACACTGTCCATGTTGATCAGGGTGGCAGCTAACAATGTAACCCCCCCATTGATGTTTTTGCTTTTACTCTTCCGACTCTCTATCTGCCACTCAAATCTCATATAAGCCACACACATGAAAGCTTACTCCTAAGTATAAAGGCCTGGCCTTAGCTTGGCTTCTTTCTTGACAACTTTCCTTAACTTAAATGATCCCATCTATTTTTTGACTCTGGACTTTTTCCTTTTCCTATTCTGTAATCTTATTTTCATTCTTACTTTGTGGCTGGGAGTCCCCTGGAGTCCTCCTTCTCTCGCTCTCCCCCTTTTCTTCTCAGATGCCTTATTTCTTCTACGTATACTCTCTGCCTGACAGCCACACCTCTTCCCTCTCCGGCCCTGTTATTGGCCATTCAGCTCTTTATCACACCTTCAGATGTTTTAACACAAATATGACATAAACAAAAGTCACACCCCTTAAAATAATGTCCTACCACACTCCTCCCCCATCTCTTGTCCACAATGGAACTGCTCTGCTCTGGCACCATGAACTGAAACACTGGAAACCATGAGCCAAACTACACCTTCCCTCCTCGCAGGTTCTGTGTATGTGATGAAAACTCAGCCAGCACAGTAGTCTAAGACTCTTGATGTTCTGGACAATCAATAGATCTTAGAAGAAAGAAGGAGCCCAGTGGGAGTGGAAGGGGGATGGGAGGTATGGGGGAAATGACCTAAATACATAATATACATGTGCAAAATTGTGAGAGAATTAAAACGTAAATAAAGGGGAAAAAGGTTTCTCAGAAGACCCCTCTTCCTAAAGAAGAATGTAGCTTACTTAATGACTGAAGCTTATTTTCAAGATTCAGTTTTGTTTAGTGTTTGTGTGCATAGGTGTTTGTGTATGTGGGTGTAAATGCTGTGTGTGTGCAGGAGTGCTCACGGAAACCAGAGAAGGATGTCAGAGCCTCTAAAGTGGGAGTTCAGCTGGTTCTGAGCCACACTATGTGGGCTATGGGAACCGCAAATGCTCTTACCTGCAGCGTCTTCTCCTCTGCCCCTTAACTGACCCTTAGATGGTGTTGCCGCTATGCAGAGGCAAAAAGCATAGGAAAGGTGCTTCCTCTCCTTGGTGCAGCAGCCCTCTGTCCTCCAACGCCACCCACTGGAGGCCAAGTACTCATGTCTTCACACATGGGTCAATAATCACAGAGCCAGGACAGAGTGCTTTGAGAAAAATCTTAGCAATAAATAAAGGCAGCTGGAAGGGAAATAATCATATCAGAAAAAAACCTATATACAGAGGACAGGGGATGAGAAAAGACTCTGATGTAAAAAGAAGCATTTTTCCTCTCCAGTGACAAATTCAGAACATAACTTTTAAAATGATGTTAAACTCTATGGCACAGTTTTTAAAAACGGTATGCAAAGTAGATTTAACACCTTGAAAGTAGTTCTGCTCAACAGAATCTGAACAAGGCATTTGGATGGCATATTAAAATGCTTCAGAGCCAAGAATCTATTTCATTTTTGCTATCTAAATTATTTCACCAAAAGACAGAATCCAATTAAGCTAAATCCTTTAAGCACATTAAACAATTCAATCTTCCTCCATGTTCTGAAAGTTTGCCCAAATTTGAAGACTGGTCTCCTGTGAGTTGTAATGAACAGTTAGTTTCTATGAATACTTCTTCATAATGCTGTAATTTCCATAAAGAATCAAAGGGTATTTCTAAAATCCATTTCTGGTAGGCAGAAAAATCACATCTGGGATTGTCCTCTGGAGCTGGTGTCAAAAACACTTCATAGCGATGCCTGTCAAAGCATTAAGGTGAAGAGAGACCCAAATTATATTTCCAATAAGAAACTTGGTGTGCATTAACGTTAGGAGCTGGGCAGCTGGGCTATTTTAAGCTAATTTACTGGCTTCTAACCCAAGCTATGTCTGGTCAGCCATGTCATCCTGTAGGATACAGTATTCCAGGAGTATCATCATCCCTGGTTTTATGGCAGGAAATGAGCCATGCTGTAAGTGTCAGGATTTGGAGGGTGGCCTTCTAAGTTTCTACTCAGATAGACAGTTTTAAAAGTTCTTTAACTTTTGTTAAGATGTTTTGGGGGTGATCTCACTCTGTCGGAACTCATTCTGTCATGGTTTAGATGTACTATTTCCTCCAAAGTCTTCTGTGTTTGCTTGAGCATTTGTTCCAGCTGTTGCTGGAGAGGTTGTGGGCCTTGATTTGAAGGGCCACTTTGGGGTTCATCTTCAGTTTGCCTCTGTCTTCTCTCTTGTCCTGTCCTTTCCTCCCCCTCTTTGAGTTGTCTGTAGCTTGTTAACCCCTGCAAAATGACTCAGACACTTATATTAATTGCATGCTGTTCAGTCTATGGCTCAAGCTTATTTCTAGCTAGCTCTCACATCTTAACTCAACCCATTTCCATTTATCTATCCTGCCACATGGCTGGCACATGGCTGGTGTCTTACCTGTTCTTTTACGTCTTGCCCTCTCAGAGGCTGGATTGTTTCTCCCTTGACTCTGCCTTCCTTCCCCTTTATCTATGCTCAGATTTCCTGCCTGCTTCTAAGATGCCCTGCCATAGGCCAAGGCAATCCCTTTATTAACCAATAATATTCTCAACATAAAAAGACACCCCACATAATCTCTTTTCCTACTTTCTCTTTTCTCTCTTCCTCTCTCTCCTATGTATAAACATAGTTCTTTCTCTCTTGCTCTCTTCCTTCCTGTTCTTACGCATTGTAAAGAGGTGAGGCATCCCTGTCATGTGCTCCTGCTGCCTTAGGAAGCCATCTGTGTCCATGAGTTCCCTGCTATGGTGCACATATGTCCCCTTAAACCATTGGCCAAAATAGATTCTTTCTTTCTTAAGTTGCTTTGACAGGTATTCCCTAACAGTTTCCATAAAGCAGCTATACATTCTCTCTACATTTCAGCTCTGAGAACACGATCATTGTTTTGGCCTGGAGCACAAAACCACTCAGCTGGAGGAAGGTGAGTCTGAAATTCTTGGCTTCATCTTTGTCTACGTTTCCCTTTGGGCAACTGAGGAGCCTGGTAAAGCTGTACTAAGGACATCTTTCTTAGCTCTCACTAAGTAGAGTCAAATAATTTGTCTGTTCATCAGGTTAAATGTGTCAGTTTTTATTAAATTACTACAGGAGTGTGGCAGATGCACAGGTGGCAGTAGAACCCTGAGCTATGGAGCTGAGAAGAAAGATGTTTGAACTTGCACAGTTTTACAGAAATCTCTTTGGTGCAGCCTTTAGCTGCAGAGTTCAGAAATGGCTCTCACAAGGTGTCTTCTAGCCCCCGTCAGAGCACAGACCATTTTCAGGGTGGAGACAAACAGACAGAAAGAATGTGGGAGCAGTGGGTGTTGAACTGTCTGTAAAAGCATTCTTTTGCTCAGTGCCCACTTACTTACCTCATCATCCATCTTACTTGGAAATCTCATTGTAGGACATAGATTCTCCTGTACTATCTAGAATGGGATAGTTGCCCTTTCCAAAACACATGACTGCACTCTTATATCTGTGAGGTATCTTTGCAATGTAACTAAAGATTCACACGGGGATCATCATGTTTCATATGTGTAGACCCCAAATTCAATGACAGGTGTTATTAAAAGGGAAGGGGTGGGTACATCAAGGGTAGAAGGGCCTAGATATGGAGGCTGAGGGGCCAGTGAGGTAGCTGTAATCAAGGGTCACTTGGAGCCACCAAGAGGTTAGTGGAGACAGGAAGCATTCCCCCCAAGCACCTTCTGAGGGAGCATTGCCATTCAGATAACAGGCCTTGCCCTGCTCTCCAGAGTGTGGAATAACGCCTCTCTGTTGTTATAGGCCAGCTGGTGGACATTTGTTTGAGCAGCTACTGAGGATAAATATGGATGCAGCTCCAGACCTCCTGAAGCCCAGGTTTAAGAGGCTTTAAGTGATTCTGACGGGCAAACTGGTTGTGGGACTGAGTACATGGTGTAGTTCAGGGGTTTGTGACATTGATGCGCATCAGGGAATCTGAAGGCTACAGGAATACAGATGCCCAGGGTTCCAGAGTCTGGATGAGGTAGCCTTTGCAAGTAGCCCTAATGATAGGAAGGCTAAAGACCTGATGATCTGTTTCATGGATCTGCTTGTCACCTAGGCAGAGCTTCTGAAGCTTTCAGTCATATTCCTGATCTCCAGGCTCTGCTGAAACCACTCCCCTCCCAATCCGGCCTGTCCCTTCCACTGCCACCAGTTTTCTGGTTGGGGCATTATTCAAAGAACACAAAGGCTCTTGAAGAATACGCACTGCATTTTAACTGCTCCCATGGACGTGCTCCCTGCCCCCAGCTCACCTAGTGTGTTTCTTTCTATGGCCCTCCCAGTCCCTCCGTTGTCCCCTAGAGCAGCATCCCCTTTCTCTGGATACCTTTTTTTACTTCTCATTTTTAGCAGCTCAATTGTGACATCATCCTATGTGGGTGTCTGTTTTTTCCTTTTCTTTCCTGGCTTATAGCTTTTCACCAAATTTGAAATTCTTCTTGGCCACTGTGTTGTCAAGTAGTTTCCCCCGCTAGCATTTTTGTCTGTTTTCCAGGTTTCTACAGTTTTGTATTTAAACTATCAGTTCTGTATGTAGTTGGACATTTCTTTGGGCCCCCAGCTCATAAATAAAGACACGGAGATACCTTAATTCTGGAAGTTTGCCATTCTCTTCCCACTAGATCTTATAACTTAAATTGACTATAGATTTTATTAAGTTCTATCATGTGACCTTCACCTCTCTCCTATGCTGTGTCTGACTCGTTTGGTGTCTCCATGATGGTTTATCCTCACGCCATGATTATCTCTCTTTCTTCCTTTCTCTCCGTGGAAATTCCGACTACACCTCCTGCCCAGCTATTGGCCGTTCAGCATTTTATTACACCAATCACAGCGAATGCAGCTACACACAGTGTACAAATACTTCGTCTCTTAGTCCTGTGGTAAAGAGTCCCAAGTCTGACCCTCTGAGTATGGAATTTGCTGGTGAATTCTGAGAGTTTGGGTAGTGGTAACATCCTGATTTTCAGGATGAAGCTCACAGTTTGATGTCCTGTATCTGGCCCTTTTCTCTTGCCAGCTTCCCTGTCATCTGACTCCATTGGTCTGTCCAGATGTCAAATTGGACACATTAAGAAAGCATGTCCCAAGTGGTTTTGACAGTGAATTTTTTGAGGGAGGGAGAAATATATATATCCCCCACTCTGGGCATGAGTTGCGGGAAAGAAGCTAGTAAGATCAAATAGATTTGAGATAATTTTTCTTCCAAGTCCCCTAGATCCTGACATATATAAATTGCTGTAAAAGAATACTTAGGAACCCAGCCATTCAGAAGTCATTATAACTTCAGAGTTAAATCCATTATCTAACATTTTAAAAGATTATTTAACCATAAAATCATTTTTTAAAAATTCAAAATTTAATAAAATCCATAAAACAAAGCTTGGAAAATATCACCACGGAACCATCTTTGGCTAAATGTCATTTTTTTTTAAAGCCTCACAAACTTTATTTCTTAAAAGTTCTCAGACCTGATTCTGCCCAAATCTCCCCATTTCTTCATCTCCTCCCAGGACTACTGTATCATCCCTGAGCAGAGCTCTTTCCTTTGAATCCTCTTCAGACTCCATTTGAATGACAGGATAACCTTCTCCAACCCATAAAAACCACATGGAAAAAGTAAATCCAACCTCCTCAGCCAAAGATGGGCTGCTTTAAAAATCAGAAGCCTCCATTACCTTTGTTCGAGTGTTGGCTTCAGGAAGCTGCAGCTTAGTTGGAGTTTCCTAGGACAAACTTCACAGTAGCAGTATAGGTAAGGAAAAGAGGGTGGTTGTGCTGAAGGTCATCCCGGAGCCACAAAGCTGGAGTGCAAGCAGAAAGGGAAGTGGCCACCAGAGACCAGAGTCAAAGGTGGCTGCAGATGGGAGTGCAATGAATATCCATGGTGGCTCCATTAAAAGTTTCCATTTTACCGTGTGTCTTAAGGTGACTAATGTTGGGATCAAACACTGTGACCAAAGAAGTTTAGAAAGGACAGGGCTTATTTGACTTACACTTCCATATCACTGTTCATCATCAAAGGAAGTCAGGACAGAAACTTCAAACACATCAGGAACCTGGAGGCAGGAGCTGATGCAGAGGCTGTGGAGGGGTGTTGCCTACTGGTGTGCTCATCATGGCTTGTTTAGCCTGATTTCTCATAGAACCCAGGACCATTAGCCCAGGGATTGTACCAGCCACAATGGGCTGTCCCCTCACACCAACCACCAATTAGGAAAAAGCCCTACAGGCTTGCTTATGGTCCATTTTCTCAACTGAGGGTCTCATTTTCAGATAACAAACCACAAAAGTGATCTACATTTAATGCAAGACACACTCCAAATTTTGAATTTGGGTATTTCTGGGCTAAACTTACGTATATCATATTCTCATGATCCTGGGCAGTCCTGGATCTCAAGGGTGAGCAGCCCATGTTCTGCAGGTCGGAGTGGCTATTAGATTGTGTATAGTGAATGTGGGAGGTGTTTTTTGTATGCGGTGAATATCCTTTACTAACACTGGCTAATAGGAAAGCTGCTTTGGCCTATTGCAGGCAGGAAATCCAAGCAGAAATCAAGGAGAAGGGCAAAGTCAGGAGACACTGCAGGCTGCTACCTAAAAAGCAAGATGTAACGGAACACAGGTAAAACCTCAGAACACATGGCAACACATAGACTAATAGAAATGGGCTGAGTTAAGTTATAAGAGCTAACTGGTAATGAGCCTGAGCCATCAGCCAGTCTGTAATTAATACAAGCCTCTGAACAACTGTTTTATAAGCTGCTGCGAGACCAAGATGGGAGAGATTTGTCTGGACCTCAGGCTGGCACAAGTCAGAAAACTTATGGTGGCTACAAGTTTTGAACTATAATATTTGCAGTGGACAGTGGGTTTGCCAAGATAAAATCCCATCATGTATAGTGAGGGTGGGTCTTCGAAAGGCCTAGATCAAGGGTGAATGAAGGAGGAAGATCTGGGTGGGAAGTCACAGTAAGGGCGGACAGTGGCAGCGAGGGTGTGGAGCAGTGCTGTGCACTCATCGGAGCCTTTGTTGGGGTACTGTACTGGGGTACAGGCCTAGAACTTGCAGGCAATCTGCAGCCTGTTCTCTTCATGTCCTTCTGTCTAGTTCAGTGACGGAACAGCGTTCCTCTCCTGGGAAGCTCCTCCCTGCTCTTACCCCAGTGCCAATCACTCTTTCTTTTTTGGTGTTGCAGAACTTGACGTGTCCATTCTTGGAATTTTCTGCTTTGCTCCTCAGTACTTTGAACTTTTATTTCTGCTCACCACAGGGCAGTAGAACATATCCTTTTGCTATCACCCAGCAGTGGGACCTGTGCTTTTCTTTTTCTTATTAAATGTTTGAGATATGCAACACAGAAAGGCTATTTACATTGAGAAATTAGTAGTTTTTCTATGAGAGAGGATCCACTTTCCTTTAAGACTTCATTCTGCTCCCTTTGTAGAACAATGATAGAAATCGTTCCTTATGAAAATCTTGCCTGCTCCTTTGTTTTTTCCCCAGTGTGTGTTATCTTCAAAATATTTTACAAGCTAGTAGTGCTCAAAAGGCTAAATCTAAAGGTGCTATTATCATTATTTATGGATAAGAAACACAGTAGGTAATTTACTGCTCTGTAAATTTCCTCACACAGTGGCCACACTGGGACTTTAAGTCACTTAGGTCCTCTGAGCGTTATCCCAATGGCTCAGTTGGAAAATTATAACTTCTTTTAAGAAAAGTTGAATGGAACTTTGGATCTGTTTGTTGCAAGAGTTCTTTTTCTTAAGAGAAAGTACTATAAAAACATAGTTTGAGAACGAAGCAAAGTCCTATGTTAACACTCGAAAGACCAGCAGAATTCTCTGGTATCCTCAACCGCCTTCACAAAATGGCACACTTCTTATTCTATGCTTAGTTCAATATATGAAATGTATCAGCATCTCTCCCGGCTTGGGAGATCCTAAACATTCAATTCATCTGAAGAAGAAGGGACATGAGAGTACGAGGCTTTATCACGATGTTTTAGGAGGGAGTGGGGAAGAGGTGGAGAGGAGGGAGCAGAAATGCTGGGGAGAGGCGGGTTCTAGAGAGTGAGGGATGATGATGAAAGAGAGAAGGGTAGAGAGGAAAGCTTACAGAACCCAAGCCCCACAGGCTCCAAAGAAGTCTAGTCAGAAATGTTTCTACGTGTCCTTGGGACACAAACTTCAGGGTGAGGTTATCCGTTCTTGGAAATGGTTTTGTCCTGGTTAAGTATGATTCCACCTCCACACATGCAAAGCACAATTTTCTATCCTAGACCCTAAAAGTCTTCATGTTGCCTGTTGTATAGGAGAGAAGCGAGGTGTTTCATGTCCCCTTGATGAAATGTCCTCAGGGAGTCAAATCAAGGCTCCTTCAAAATTTGAGCGCAATCAAGTCTACTTGTTCCATCAGTTGCACATCCCTCAAGTTCTACCACATGAAGATAAAGAGCTATATCTGTCCATGGCATCACCAACAAGAAACGTATTCTGGGACTGAATAAATAGAAAGAAAAGGGTAATAACCAGTGACACCATCATATTTGACAGGGACTGAAATAAACACCTTTGTCATTGCTATGAAAAAGAGTAGGCATTTTAAGATCAGTTTTCATGTCCTTTACCTGAAAGGACATTGCATAATGCATTAGCACATTTCAGCTATCTGTAGGCTAAATACAAATTGTCATCAATGACTGTGGTATTTGATTTGATAACTTATGTTTCCCATCTGAACTTTTCTTAAATTAAGCCAACAGCATTTACTGGTAGTCTGTCACACAAAGTAGCCAGTGGTTTGTGGGAAAAACAGTTGATTTCCATCATTCTGTGCCAAAGCCAAGGGGTGCTATAAGGTTCACGGGGAAATCAATACATGTTCTTTTAGAGTCTATGCTAGAGGAGAAAGCCATGTCCTTCCTTCAGCACTTACTTAGTGATATTATTTACAGGTAAAACACCTGCTGACAGCTGTGCTTAGAGACGTGAATATACTACAGTGGCTGGAAACAAGCTGTTACAAGTGTGAGTCCTCTTTGGACTGGAGCATTATGATTGGTCTGACCCCTATGCTGCTTCTTTGTGTCGTCCCTCTCACATATGAAAGATGCAGCTGTTGGTATGAACTGCAGGAAAAATAGAGATAGAGTTTTGTGTTTGATGAATATATTTTCAAATAGGCTTAGTTTTAATATGCTTCCTTTTACTTAACAGCATAAATCTCTCAGATCCCAAAGTAAATACCAGTACATGTTAAATATCTTCTGATGTATTTTCTGTTAACTGTTTTGAATAACAGTTTATTGCAAATATCACAAGAGGACAGAGAGTGGAGAGAAAGGAGGTACATTTTATATTCTCCCAAGGTTGTTAGAATCAGGGCTGCAAACTAGGGCTCACTGCAGCTGGGTGAACAACTTGGAAATGGGGTATCAGTGGAAGAGGGGTGGAGTACCTCAGCAAATCTTCCATCTTAAGGAAAAGATGAACTATACTTTTATCTATACCACTCATAGAAAACTGTTATCACATCATTATCTTAGGGTTTCTATTGCTGTGAAGAGACAGCATGGCCATGGCAGCTCTTATGAAGGAAAACATTTAACTGTTCTGGCTTCCAGTTCAGAGGTTTACCCCATTATCATCATGGCAGGAAGCATGACAGCATGCAGATGGACATGGTGCTGGAGAAGGAGCTGAGAATTTTAAATCTGGATCCTTAGGCAGCAGGAGAATGGGTCTGGCTTGAGTACCTGAAACCTCAAAGCCCACCCCTAGTAATACACTTCCTATGACAGACATCTACCCCAACAAGGCCACACCCCCTAATAGTGTCACTCCCTGAGTCTATTGGGGCCATTTTCATTCAGACCACCACATCATATCATCCAATGAAAAGCAAGGAGGGGCCATGATGACACTCGAGACAAATCCACAAGATCCACAAGGAGATTAACTGTAGATTGACTTGATATATATAGTCCCCAGTCCTTTTTTTGTCATTGTTGTTTTGAAACATCTCTTTCTGTAGCCCTGACTGTCCTGGAACTTACTATTTAGACCAGCTGGCTTCACACTTACAGTAATTTACATGCCTCTGCCTCCCAAATTTTGCTTTTATGCCTATACTTCAATTGTAACTTCTCAGCTGCATAGCAATAATACAGTTTCCAGTGCAGTAAAACACATTTTTCAAATCATGAAATAATTTTATTTAAAAGTAAACAAGACATTTCTTTTAAATGGGAACAAAATACGGGAGATCAAGTCAGTAAATAGGAAACAAAGTCTGCTGCATAGTTTAAATAACTATTTGTCTGATATCTTTTATCTCTGGGATCTTGTTTGTTTTGTTTGCTGTAGTAATAACTAAGAGGCCTCACAGGGAGGTGGACGTTCCTTTTACCACCTCTTCTCCTGGTGTCCTTCCAACTTTAGTTTCTTTTACTAAGGCAGACTTAATTTTGGGAAGGATGAGACTACATCCATCACTGTTGGGCCTCTCGTCAGGCCGTTAATAATGATCCTGAGGCCTGGTGTATTTTCCTGAGCCTGACTCGATTTGGCAACCTGTCTTTGGCCATGATTTCTGCGTATGAATGACTCAGCATATTCTGACTGGGGGGGGGGGGGACTGACTCTGCCTAGTCACCGCTGTTGTGACATAATCTCATTGGCCCCAAACTCTCACCCATCTCCCCTCACCCAAGACTCCTACCTCCTCCTCACCTCAGACATTATAAGCCCCTGCCTGATACAATAAAAGACTTCTGGCTCAGCAGGCTTCTCTCTGGTGGATAGGAAAGGTCTGGGCCATGGACAGTCACCACCCCGCTCAGTCCCAGGGAGTGACTGGCAGGCCCTGTTCTTCCTCACTGCCTCAGCCCCAACTGTTTGCTGACCTGACACATAGCTTTTGCAGCCTACTGTTTTTTTTTAATGGCTAGAATACTCAGAATTCAGCAGCATCTTCAATCATCTTTTGAATAATATGGCGTTTAGATACTAGAATTACAAGCATTATGGGGATTCAATAAAAGCTTCAGAAGTTTTGGAGATATCAGAGGGAATCTACCCACAGTCTATGTGGGGATTTAATAAAAGCTCCAGGAGTTCCAGAGCTCTAACCACAGTCAGTCTAGGAGGATCAGAGTGGTGATTCAAACCTTCAATCCGAGCACAGGGAGTATCCTGGGAGTGAGTGGTGTCCTACGCCCTAAATCAGGTCATTTTAGATTACAGAAGGAATTCCAGGCTCCTAAGCAGGCAGTGGTGGGGCCACACCTTAATTTACCAAGAGAGTATTTAAGACTTAAGGTGGGTATAGAAGGGAAGGAAGCCAAGAGAAGCTAGGGTGAGGAAGCTGGAAGACAGCTGGGTAAGATCTGGCTGTGGTGTTTATTCCCTCTAATATCTCCAACTTTCTCAGAGATCTACCCCTGAGTCTCATGTATTCGTGTGACAAAGCATTTCTAAAATTTGGATGTAACCAAACAGTTTTCAGAATCTGTTAATCTTCCAAATACTGAATAACTGTAGGTAACACCATTGAAGAGGCGTCTTCTCTAGATAGGATGTGAAGGGAGATGAGCCACATGAAGTAACTCTGTAATCTTATTTGTTCTTAAAATGCTCATGTGAGGTAGATTTTAATGTAGAGAATAAGATGAGGAAAGTCAAATGCAGAGAAAAGAAATGCTAAAGAATTTGAAAATTGGACAGGCCTGGGTCTAAAGCCTCATGGTGAGTAGGCTACTGCTTTAGGTGTGGTTCCTCAAGAATTATGTCCACACTGTAGTCTCTGGGTGTTGAGAATATCACCTTATATGGAGTGAAGGATCTTCAGAGAGGGTGTTGATTCCAGGTCGTATGGTATGCCTTAGATGCAGTTGTATGAATCCTTTAGAGGCACAGAGCAAAACCATGCAGAGGTGTTTAAAGAGGTGTGGATTTGGAAGCTGAGGTTGGTGTGATGCAGCCACACACCCAAGGACACCTGGGGTCGATAGTGTGGAAGAGGCAGGAAAGATTTTCCCCTAGAGCTTCCAGAGAAGCACGGTCTTGTGCCTATCCTGATGCTGGACTTCTGGCTTATGAAGTTGTGAGACAAAAGTGTCTGTTTCTTTAAGTAGCCCCAGGACACACATTTCATCATACACTGCTTCCTTCTGGCCTAGACACCAAAAGCTCTTCAGGTTTCACTCCTCAGATACAGTGACATATTTCCTCAGGGATGAAATCTGATTGGTCTGAAACAGTCATAGAATCTCATTTATATTCACAAAGAGTAGCTATGGTCTGAGGCCTTCAGAAATGTTTTGCTGCTGAGGGTTGTGAGAGGTGAAGGGGCCTGGCTGGCTTCCAGCAAAGGTTTCTCTAGTCAAATT
Source organism: Phyllotis vaccarum (assembly GCA_033318265.1). Classification (NCBI taxonomy): domain Eukaryota; kingdom Metazoa; phylum Chordata; class Mammalia; order Rodentia; family Cricetidae; genus Phyllotis; species Phyllotis vaccarum. The sequence goes on along the minus strand of JARWLC010000009.1, from coordinate 4,664,957 downwards.
GTTGAAAAGACCAACTTGATACAGTAGCCTTTCAAAAGGGCAGGTTTGCTGGATCAAAAGGCAGGCAGGCCTCCAAGTGTTTTCCCAGGAGTTATGTGTGACAAGGCAAATGGAGGCCTGTTATCAGTCTAGCAGTGAGGGATGTGTGGAATCTGGAGGATATTTAAACCTAGAAGGGATAGTTGGAGACATTTCATCTCAAGACTGGACTTTGAAGGGGCCATTATTGAGGACTCAAACCTCCTGGCTCCAGCCAGGTATGGACAGAACATTTTGAGATCCAGACTTACAGCACTATTGCTGTATGGACTTTTAAACACATTTTCAGCTAGGAGGGAGTGGATAAATTGTACTTCTTCCATTAGTTGTAAGATGGATCATTTTTAAATAGTTTTATGATTTCTTGAGATGTTTGTACACACACACACACACAGAGAGAGAAAGAGACAGAGAGAGAGAGAGAGAGAGAGAGAGAGAGAGAGAGAGAGAGAGAGAGAGAGAGAGAGAGAGAGAGAGAGAGAGAGAGACTCTCTTACTTCAGTGGAGAGACAACCCAAAATCCCCAAAAGGTTTCTACAAACATTGATAGAAGCAATTCTAAATTTTATTATGTAAACAGTTAGTGATGTAACGCGTCTTTTTCTGTCCCACCAGCCAGCTCCCAAATAATGAGACAGAGACTCATTAATCATGAAAGCTCTGCCTGTAGCTTAGGCTTATTCCTAACTAGCTCGTATAACTTAAATGGACACATATAATCTATGTTCTATCACAGGGTGTTACCTTCCCTCCATCTTGCACCTCCTGTTTCCTCTGTGTCTTCTGGTGTCACCTGCCCATTCATTCATTCCTCCTTCTCTTCCTTTCTCTCTCCTGAAATCCTGCCTTTGCCTCCTGCCTAGCTATTGGCTGCTCAGTTCTTTATTAAATCAATCACAGCAATATTTCTTCAGACAGTGTAAAAATATTCCACAATATTATAAGCTGAAATGTTTTTGAAACAGAGGAGCAAGGATGTTTTTTCTCTCAAGGCAAAATTATTTACTATGTGATTGGACAGTGGTGTCTTTGTTAGGGTTACTACTGTTGTGAAGAGACATCACAAAACAAAATTCTTATAAAATATTTAATTGTGGTAGCTGGCTTACAGTTCAGAGGTTTAGTCTATTATCATTATGGCAGGAAGCAAGGCAGACATGGTACTACAGAAGGAGCTGAGAGTTCTTATATATTATTCCACAGGCAACACAGGAAACAGACAGTATCCTAAGCATATATCAAAGCCTGCCTTCATGGTCATATACTTCCTCCAAAAGACTGCCTACTCCAACGAAGCCACACCTCCTAATAGGGCCACACCCTTTGGGGGCCATTTTCTTTCAAACCACCATGTTTGACTGCTTGGCTCCCAAAGACTTGTAGCCATATTATAAGGTAAAAATGCACTCAATCCAACTTCAAAATTCCCTATAGTCTATCCCAGTCTCAAACTTATTTAAAAGTCTGAAGTTCAAAGTCTTTTCTGAGATTCATGCTATCTCTTAACTATAATTCACTACATAATCAAAATAAAAAGTAGACTACATGCTTCTAACATATAACGGATGGCACAGGAAATATATTATTATTCTAAAACATAGAGAAGGGGGCATAGTGAGTAAGACTGAAAACTAGCTGGGCAAACTCCACTCTCTGCATCTCTGTGTCTGACATCAAAGTGCTCTTCAGATCTGTTGTTGAAACACACTTCCTTCTCTTGGGCTGGTTCCACTCCTTGTTAGCAGCTCTCCTTGGCAGGTAACCTATGGGGATATGTTTCAAATGTAATAAAAACCAGTCTGAGATATCAGAGGATCAGACAGTGGTAACTCACACCTTTAATCTCAGCCATAGGGAATGTCTGTAAGTGGTGACCTACACCCTTAATTAATCCCAGCAAATGTGAGTTTGAGGCCAGTTTAGTTTACAGAAGGAATTCCAGACTCCCAGGCAGGCAGTGGTATCATGCCTAAATCTTAACCTGGATGTGAAACTGAGCAAAGAAGGCTTTTAAGGCAGGCGTAGAAAGACAGGGAAGGCAGTAGAAGCTATGGCACACACTGTTAGTCCCAGCTCTTGGGAAGCAGAGGCAAGAGAATCTCTGTGAGTTCAAAGCCAGGCTGGTCTTCAAAGCAAGTTCCAGGACAGCCAGGACTGTTACACAGAAAACTCCTGTCTCGAAAAAACAAACACAGACTGGAAGAGATAGTTCTGTCCTCTGATATTCCAGACTGGTTTTTACTAAATTTGAAACATATCCCCACAGTAACCCATGGCTCTGGCATCTCTACTGTCTTTTGGGGTCTCCAAGATAATCCAGGCTTCAACTTCACATAATGGTTCCTCTAGGCCTCCATTCAGGGACACATGCCTGACCTTAGCTGATTTCCTTAGCCCCTCAGGCAAATTTTGTAACTCATTTCTTGTATCCTCAAAGTTAAAGCCAGAGACACATGTCTGAAGCTGCTGAGTTCTTCAGCTTGCCAGGGCTGGCTGAAACATACCCCCTTGTTTAATTAAATTTTCACCAGCTGTTTTCCAGGATTTCCTTCACTGAGCTTGACTGTCCTGAAAATGAATCTGTAGAGCAGGCTGGCCTCAAACTTTGAGATCTTCCAGCCTCTCTCTTACCAGTGCTGATATTACAGGCATGGACCACCACACCTGGCTCTAGGCTTTTCTTTAATTTCTTTTCACAAGTTGGAAACTTAAGTGGATGGGATCTTGCCCTCAGGTCACAACTCCCTTTGGTCCATTTTAAATTTGTTTTTTGTTCTTGAACACAGCACTCATTCCATTTGACTTCATGTTCCTTTTATCTTCAAATTGTTCTACATCTTCTATTTTTTCTTGCTCAACTTGCTCCTTTCCATGGAACCCTTTTCTCTACATAATCCTTCTCCCTCTATCCCACCTGTTTTCTGCTATTCGTTTCCTTCAAAAATCCACCCCATGGCTTCTTTCCTGTTTCCTGTCATCTTCAGGTAGTCTGGGTTAGTTATTACAGTTTGGAAGCTAGGGTCTACATATGAAAACACAGGGCACTTGTCCTGGGTCTAGATTACTTCATTCAGTATTCACCACCCCCCGTCATATCCACTTTCCTGAATAGTTCCTAACTTCATTTTTCTTTGCAGCCAGATAAAATTCCATTGTGTATACATAGTGTATTTCCCTTTTCTATGTGTCAGTTCATGGACATCAAGGCTAATTCCATTTCCTGGCTATTATGACCAGAACAGCAATGAGCATGCCTGAGCAAGCAGCTCTGCAGTAGGACTTATAGGAGTGGTAAAGCTGGGTGATATGGTAGATTTTTTTCTCCAGTTTTTTGAGAACTGCGACACTGATTTTCACAGTTGCCATAGCAGGTGGCAATTGCACCAGTAATAACGTTTCTTTCCTCACATCCTCCTTGGCAGTTGCTATCATTTGTTTTCTTGGTCTTAGCCATTCTGTTCAGTTCCATAGAGCATTTCTAAACTGGGCTGGGTTTGTTGTTGTTGTTGTTTTTGTGTGTGTGTGTTCCAGGTACTAATCTTCTGTTAGACATGTAGATACCGTTTGCTTCCATTCTGTGAAGACTCAGTTGGTTTCCTTGGTGCACAGATTTTGCAGTTTCCTGATGGTCTGTCAATTGTTGGACTCAGTTCCTGTGCTTCTGGAATCCTTTTCAGAAAGTTCCTCACCTGTCAGGCAAACCATTCTCTTGCTTTCTCCTCTATCTGATTAAGGATATTAGGTCTTGAGTTGAGGTTCTTGATCTATTTGGAATTGAGCTTTGTGCAAGGTGAGAGACGAGGATCCAGGTTTATTCTCCTGCATTTGGATATTCACTTTTCACAGCAACATCTGCTGAAGACACTTTCTCTCCAATGTGTATCTCTGGCACCACTGTCAAAAATCATGTTTGTACTTTCATGGATTTACATTTGAGTCATTAATTTTATTCTAAGTTTGTTCTACATTTAATTCTGGCAAGAGCTCACTGGTTGGACATGACAGAGACAAAAACCTTAATGAAAACAGACAAAAACACTGTAAACTCAGAAAAATGGTAGACGGGACACTGGGCAACCAATGTGTCCTCTTGATTATTTTTAGCTTATCCGATAGAGAAGATGAAGGAAATAGCCTTTATGCTGGAATCAACATGGATTTAAAAGGTGTTTTATTCTGGGCATGGTGACTGTACTATTTAGAGTTCGTCACAGAACTTATATAAATCTATCTATGGAATTTATTGGAATGGCTTACAGGCTGCAGTCCAACAATGGCGAGCTGAGAATGGAAAGTCCAAGAATCTATAGTTGCTCAGACCCAAGATACTGGGTGTCTCAGCTGGTCTTCTGCATATGCTGGAATCCCAATGATGACAGAATGGGTGTGTGGACAGGGCAAGGGCAAACAAATGAAGAATGATCAAACCCTTCCTTCTTCCATTGTCTTACAAGGCTTCAGCAGAAGCTGTGGCCCAGGTCAGATCATCTTTCTGCCTCAAAAACTGGATCACAAATGTGCCCTCCTTTTCTGGACTGTAGTTCATTCCTGATGTAGTGGAGCTGACAACCAAGAATAGCCACCATAGTTAACCATGCTTGTAATCATAAGACTTGTAAGATGTAGACAAACTTCACTGTGAGGCCAGCCTGGGCTGTACAGCAAGAACCAGTCTCACAAAAACAAAACAAACAAAAAGTAACCCACAAAAAAGAACATTTAATGTTTAGAATATAAGAATGATATGTGAAAAATTACGCTATATTTTCCTGTACCTATACATAAGAATCATAAGTATTTTTTGTTTTTGAAAAAAGTTTTTTGTATGGAAAAGCAATTTGATCAGCTCAAAAATTAAAGGACATTGGCATAAAGTGGGAAGTAAGTACAGAAGTACACAGAAGAAGCAGACAGTTTTAAATCAGATTACAATGCAGAGGCCCCATGCAGCAGATCTCGGCATTCTTTATCCAGGAAGGCTGACAAGGCTCCAGGAAGAGCAGGGCTGCTTTTCTGCTGGTTTGGTTTTGTTTGTTTTAAGATGAACTTCTCAGCATGCTATTTATTTCAGTAAAGGTTGGTAACAACACTGAAACTGATTGTTCCAGAGAAGGCCAGGCAAACCCGTTAGGAGATGAAGCCTAAATTAAGAGCTTACTTTGTCACTTAAAATGTGATTCCAGGCAGACAAAAGCTCGGCAGTGATATTTTCCGTAAGTGTAAAAGTTTTCTGATAAAATCACTTGCAGTGGTGGATTATGTTTGTTATTATACTAACTGCAGTACTTGAGAGACCTGAGGCCAGGTCTATCTAGCGAGACACCATCTTTTAAAAACTTATTAATTACATTTTTTCATTTATTTTACATACTGGGCAGTTCCCTCCCCCTTCTTCCAGCCTCCCCACCTCCCCAATTCACTTCTCCATATTTACTCTGAAAGGGGCAGGTCTACCATGAATGTCAACAAAAACATGACACACCAAGCTGAGGCAGGACCAAGCTCCTCCCCTGCATTAAGCCTGGCAGGGCAACACAGTTTGGAGAACTGGTTCCAAAGCCAGCAGAGTGCCAGGAGACAGTCCTGATCCCACTGCTGGGAGCACCACAAACAGACCAAGCTACACAACTGTCACTCACACACAGAGCCTCGGTCAGGCTCTCCAGCCAGCAAGACACCATCTTAAAGAAAAAAAAAAATGGTTAAAACAAAGTAGTTAAAGTAAAAAAAAAAAAAAAAAAAAAAAAAAAATCAAGTAACTGGAGAAAACCTAAGCTGGACAGAGAGGCGAGGTACTTCCTGAATAAGCTACCATCTCAAGAACACATCCAAAACCCCTCACCACCCATTCCAAAGATGGAAGAAATACCAGCCAGGAAACCCTCCTGATGATAAAGAGGTCCCAAGATCTGAGACTTTTCCAAGGGGAGACTGCGTTTAGCAAACACCTAGAAAATACTTCAAACAGAACAGGTTATTTATTTATTTTGTGTGTTTTGATATATTTGGACAAGCCAAATTAAAGATTTTCTTGTGAAATGTTCTCACAAAATACACAAATTTGTAAATTTTTGTCTGAATACATCAGAACACTTAAATGAGTAGGTTCACTCAGGCCCTCAGGAGTCCCACTCGCTTTGGAAAGTATCAGGGTCACACACTGAAAGGGCTGGAACATCTACGCACATCAATAGTTTGGGGTGGTGTCCTGCTACCCCCACTGTTACACTGACCACGGAACGGAGGTCTGATAAGCTAAGACCCTTGCTAGCCCATGCACCCACCAGTAAAGGTGGAGTGAGCTACTCCTGCTATGGACAGTGCGCTCTCCCTCTGTGCACTGTGCCCTCAGCAAATAAGGGGACACAGATTGATCCCCAAGATCATGAATGTATGTAACCTTCCCACAATGTATTTATCATCTGGTTTACTACCGTTCTTAAACAGCTTCACGTTTATCTCAAATCAGATTCCAAAGTAAATGAAAATGCTTTTGACATATCTTTGTTACTTTTATCTTTATTTTGTACGCTATAGAATAGAAAACACACTATTAAAAAGCATAAATACTGAAATTTTGTTTATGTGATATATAAGATTCAGTAATAAACATTTATTACAAACATAGAGCTGAAATACCGTCATGATTGGTGATTTGATGTGATATTGTAAAATTTGCTACATTTCATGATTTTCACAAGAAGAATCTGAGTTTGGTTTGTCCAAACTCACGAATTCTCACATTACGCTCACTTTCTGACATACTTTTTATTCCTGTTTTCTGAACATATTCTGAGTGAGAGCTGTGAGGATCACAGTGGTGACAAAACCCTTCATTTCTTGTAGGCAGCAGCAGGCTGGACTGATTCTCTTAACTTTCTTGGGAACGGTTGTCTTCAACGACAATAGATCTGGTAGGACCCACTTCCACAAATATATATCGAAACTCAAACTGGCCACTCTGTGGGTTCTGAAAAATATACAGACATCATTACTCTCTCCACTGGACCCCACTGATGCCTCGACACCTAGGACCAGGGACAGGCATACCTCTTCCACTTCCACATGCACTGTTCCTTGCTTCCCTGGTTCAGAGCCCTCAATGTAGAATTTCACACGCATGCGCTTTAGCCCATTTTTTGCATATTCAATAAAACTGTCAAGAAAATATAAAGATGAAATCCAGGCTCCTTTTATTTGAAATTTACACTAGCGTTTTCCCAAGGACACTAGATGAAATCCAGGCTCCTTTTATTTGAAATTTACACTAGCGTTTTCCCAAGGACACTGTATTACCTGACATGCTGTCTCCGCCCACGTCTTGACATTTCCCCATAGCCTTTAACGGGCTCCCCAAACACACCGATCACCTGCAAAATAGAGACCAGGCTAATTCAGTGAAACTCTTCATGCCTCCTATCTAAATATTTTCTGACATTATTTGTTGCACATTGCAAATGATTTTAGGGAAAAGAAATCAATATGGTGAGGGCCCTTTACAAAAATGGCGACTCAAAGAGAAAGGGTGTAATGTAAATCATTCTTTAAATAACTTAGTATCTCATACACAGGGACAGAGATGGTTCACTCTGGAGTACCACTTGTAGCTTCAGAATGATACAGGCTGAGATGTAAGAGAGTGAAATATTTCTTGACTAATACTCATATTGGAAGATAAAACGGACAGGCATTCAATATAAAATTATTATGTGTCTAGTATTAAATGCTGTGGGGTAAAAACAAAATCTTAAAGCCCTAAGCAGAGTGAGGAAAAAATATCAAGTAGTGATGACACTGTTAAAATAAACCAGGTACAAATATTTTCTTCCTAATGAGAAAATTCACTTGATGTAGAAACAATGTGCATTGAATTTTTAAAGCAAATACATTGGAATACTCTTTAAAAAACACAAGTTGAATGTCAGGATAAAAATACTCTATTTTGTCTCTTTGCTAAGTGTCCTTATTACTGCAAGCATACATGAAAAGGAAGGCTGTCAATCAACTGAGACCTAAGGCATAAGAGCTGAAAGAGGAACTAGCTGACAAAGAGTTAATAGGCTAAGCCCTGCAGTGTCGAGGATTATCTACTGTAAGGTGTGTATATGGCCTGGCAAAAGTGAGACTTACCCAGCATTAACACAACAGATCTGCTGTTGGACCAACTAGAAAGCTGGAACTCCAACAACACCCATTCGTTCATATATTCTGTGAGGTTCTATTTGTCTCAATCTTAAAATGCCTAAGAGCCTGAGTCTGTGATTAACACTGCATCCTAATACAGGCTAGCGCCTACCGGAGACCACACAGAATTCCTTGAATTCTAAATGTTTACAGTGGGATGTCCAATGTGGAGTCTCTGCCAACCTTAGTGCTGTTGACTACACTTCTTTTCAGTCTCCCCCTCTGTGTTTGAAGACACAAAAGGAAAAATACCAGAGATCACCAGCTTCTGAAGTATCCACCCTGACACAGAGGCACTTAACTACCACGAAGAACTGGTAAAATGAAACATACATAGTGATCTTTGAGTGCCAGGATGCTGTGGAATAATACTGTACACTGTATAAATTATGCTTTGATCAGTTTAATAAAGAGGCTGAGTGGCCAATAGATGGACAGGACAAGGTTATGTCAGAAAACCATACTAAGGACACGTGGAAGAACAAGGAGGGATCAGAGGAGTCTCCAGCAAGACACAGTATAGAAACTGGAGGTAGAAGATAAAATGAGAATTAATGCCACATGGCAGAATGTACACTAATGTAAATGAGGTAATTTAAGTTGCCAGAGTTAGTTGGTAACAAGCCTGAGCTATTGACCAAGCATTTATAACTTATATTAATTCTGTGTTGGTTATTTGGGAATTGGCAGGCAGGAAAGAAAAGTCCATCTACCCCAGGATCAGAGTGAGTTAGTGGACAAAGACCTAATGACATAAGAACAACCCAAGCAGCTCATCACTGCATGATGTCACTGCTTCAGAAGTAATGCATTCTTGCTCCCAAACATCTTTTCATCAGAGAACTAACCTCAGGATGTGTTCTGCATTTCCCCAAGGCTTTCCCATATATGATATTAGGACTGGATGAAGAAAACAGTTCTTTGAAAATTGTGTATAACAAGCCACCTGAAAGAGCAGAGAAAAAGAATGAAGCAAAGCCATTGGGTGAGAGGCTGTGGAAAGGTATTCAGGTGCTTGTTGAGCTTTGTAACCTGTAATGCTGACTCCAAAGAGCACCACTATCAAGTAGGTAAAGTCTCTTCCAGCTTCTTTCACTGCAAAGAGAAAACGTTGACACGTTACAAGAGTGTCCACAGTAGCCTGGCCCATAGAGGCTTTGGGTGTTCCTAGCAGGTGGCATGTGGAGGTCAAGGTCCAAGGGAACATTCTTAGCAGCTGATCTCAATGCTCCTGAGCTTCGGAGTTTCAAAATGATTCCTCACCCTCGTGCTAACTAGGCCTAGTTCAGCTTAGCTTCCAAGAGCAGAAGAGAATGGGCTGTTCAGAGTGGCATGGCTGTATACAGGACTTAGCCACCTCTGTACTTCTTCACTGAATGTCATAATGTTGATGCTGCTTCCTTTCTAGTGAAGAAAACACCTCTCAGTCCCTTGGAGTGAGAACAGCCATGGATGAGTAACATGAACTCAGGTCCACCCTGTCCAGATCAAGAACGCCAACTCGGTCAACCCGAAGACAAGGAAACAAAGGGACCCAAATGGTAGCAACTCGTAACAGTACCACCCCACACGTCTCCACTGAATGGTGCATAAAGTTCTCAAACTGAACTTGAAATTGGAAGGGAATCAAATAAACCTACCTAGGCTGTTCTTATTTTCCTGCACTAAGTAAATATGCGAACATATGGATTAAAGAGAAGTTTGGGAAACCAAGATAATGAAGGTATTATTATGGGGGAGTATGTATACACACACATTATTTACAAAAGTGCATTTTATATGTGAAAAGCTACATCATCACAGTGCATTTTTTTCACAAATACTGACAACATTTACCTCTTTGGCACACTTATAGGTTATGATAGTCACATTGGAAACCCAGATTTCTCTAACTTCAATCCTTAAAAATTTATTTTTCCGGGAAATCAAAATTTAAGAGGTGGTATTCCCTCCCCCACTTTTTTCATATGTACAGTAAAAGACTATAAAAAAAGAACCCATTTATTTAGAAGTAACATACTTTTGGGTTTTAGTACAGGTTGCTAACCTGAAATGTGTTCAGGGGGCTAGAGTGATGGCTCAGTGGTTAAGAGTATTTGCTGCTCTTGCTGACAGCTGGAATTCAGTTCCCAGCATCCATGTCAGGGGGTTCACAATTATCTGTAATTCCAGCTACGGAGGCTCTGACAACCTTTTCTGGCTTCCATGTTCAACTACACTCAGGTACACACACACACACACACACACACACACACACACACACACACACACACACACACAAAGATAGTCTTTGTAAAAAAAAAGAAAATAGAAATATTGCATCTACCAAAATGTGTATAATTTATGGGACTGACCTAAACAGTAATTGCTTCACAAATCCAATCTCTTTACTAGGTTTAGAGGGTGAGGTCTGCAATGACAATCTCTGTTCCATTATCCATAATGTCATGAGCTACATGTCAATAGACATTGTGTGAGGCCCCAAATTGAGAGCGCAATAACAATTAGACTAAGACATAACCATATGTGTTTCTGCTTTTCACATCGGGTCATTGGCCTGGGCACCCCAAAATCCTGTTCCTCCCAACACTCAGTCTTAACAGGAACTCTCTAACTCCAGCACCAATAGCTCCAGTAATATCTACTGTGTGTAAGGCTGTGAATATCACACACACTGCTGGTTTTAGAAGTTCCTGTCAAATATTACATTGTGGCTCTCTTCATTCTTATTGACTCTTTAACCTAATTCCCCCATCCCGTGTGTTTCTGCATACCTTTGCCTCTGTTATTGAACGATGTAACACTTTCTTTATTGACCGACAGTAGTAGCTCTTCCTACTTACCCACACAATTATTCACAATGTAATAAATATCCTAATTCAGGATCAAATTTGAAAATAATTATAAAGTTGTGAAAACTGTGGGTCGACAGTGGTTGTAAACTATATATTTGACAGTTCTATTAGTTGTTTTAATCTGTATAGTTCACCTACCCCATCTTTAGACGCGAACATAAAAAGGCATATGGCATAGTTTGTCATGTTGGCTTGAGAGACTGGTCTTTATTGTACTGATATATAATAATACGTATAGATTAAATATCCCCCCCCACCTTACCTTTCTGAGATGTCGAGAGGCCGGTTTCACCTCTCTGATTTCTGTGAATAGACACTTGTTTGCTGCTGTCCTCCTTTTCTTTCTGGGGGTCCGGTCCTTGTGTCCAGATGGTTTTCTTGGTGAGCCCAAGAACAGTTCTAGGATGCACTATGCTCTTCTGTTCTAGCAGCCCCCATCGCAAAGGCTGAGTCTTCAAGCAAGCTTTGGTGAGCACCAAGCGTGGCAAAAACTGCCTGCCCAGGGACCGCGGCAGCTTCTCCATATGCTGCACAACTCGTAGAAAAGCATAAATCATGTTCACAAAAACTGGGAAGATTCGGGACTGCAAGTTGTAAAGTTTAGTAATCTACACACTCAAGCGGACAAAACAAGAAACCGCATCGGTCATATTATACAGTGTGCTCAGCGTATATCAAGATAAAAAATCTCCGAGAGGTTACACACACCTTACTGTACTCCTTTCTCTTGCATTAAAATGCCCTATTTACCTTATTATTGACATTCACATCTTGCCCGCCATGCTCCCGCAAAGCAGTCTGGGAAACCCCACACATCCTGGGAATCGCAGTTTCAGGACTCTACTTTTTACTGTGTAATCACAGAAAAAGGAAGGCAGGATAGACTACATCTCCCACAATGCCTAGCAGCCAGAAAGCCGCCGCCCAGTTTGTATTCCCAGATGCCTCTGCGCCGGCCTCTGCGCGTGCGCTGAGCGTCCTCACGGCAGAATGAGGCGGGGCTAATAGGCTCCCTCGTTCTTCAATGGCTGCGTGGCATAAACAGAACTTGCAAAAGCGGATTGGTTCCCGTTTGCGTGTCCCCATGGCCCTTTTATAGAGGACCGTCAACAGGGAAGCTCACGTCGTGGGTCCACCGTACTTATGAGGAAGTGACAATTCCAGCGTTTCTCAGAAAAACAGCTCACACACGTAGATGAACCGGGCCACCGCAGGCCAACGTCTCTGAACGGTGAACGGCCATCAGCATGACCGGGGCGTGGGAGAGAAGCCGGACCCGGAAGTGCCCAGAACGTCGTTCGGGAAGCAGAGGCAGAGGCGACCACGGGGATGCTCAGCCCACGGACGCGCGAGCCTGGCCGCGGCTTTGCGCACGCGCGAGGGGCGGCGCCGCTGGAAGGTGCTCTCGGGTCTCCATGGCGACCGGACGCGGTCGGCTGCTGCGGCCCGGGGGTTACGGCCTCAGGGCGCCTCGCGGGTCCCTCGACGGTGGCGGCGCTACCTGGGGCAGCGCGAGGGCGACCGCGGGGCTCTCCGGGTTCAGGTGACTTTGGGGGCTCGCGGGTGGGTCCCACTCCTCTGCTTTTTCTAGAATATTTTCATTGGTCCCATTCTGGCATGTGACTCCGGCTTCTTTTTAACGCGGGAAAGATCCTATCGACCTCTCCGTCGTGGAAACAAACCCAGGGTACCTCACGTTAGGATACAAGTAGAGGTGTTTTCTAAGGAAGTAAAATGCATTTACTGAGCATCCCATCTACTTAATGATAGGCCCCGTGGTATAGCTCTTAGGCGACTTCTAATAGCTGGGAGCTGGCCGCAGCGCAGGTGTAAAGACAGATGCAGACCTACTGCTTGCACCGGGCACAAGGCTCTCAAGTACCTTTCCTGTACTTTAGAGACTTGAGTAGAATGTATCCATCAAAACCCAGTGCTAAACAGGTGCTTTTCTACCCACCTGGATGGTCTCGAGGCATGCACTCCTCAACGTTTTGTACACCTCTTCCACCACGCCAGTGTTTTCTAGACAGTCACATCTTGTTAGACGACTGTGTTCTAGTTTTCTGTGGTCCTATCAAGTGTAAGAGCCTGCAAGATGACTTTCAACTCCAAGGTTAGTTTTCTCTTTCTCTCAAGGAGTGCCTTTTAAGTCAAAGGCTATTCCTCTCTTACAGTGTGAGAGAAAACAATTTTGGGGTATGAGAAAAGGACCTTTCTGGAGAATCTTTATTCACCCAAATAAGTACCTTACTAAACTTGCTTGTATGCTGTTTCTAGTACTGTACCGGTCACTCCAATTAGATCACTAGGTGGAGGGATAATGCTAAGCATTTACTTTTGTTCCTTTTGAGAAGGTGTCTCTATGTAGTCATGGCTGCCTCGAAACTTACTATGGAAACCATGTTGACCTTGAACTCACTGAGATCCTCCTGCCTCTGCCTCTTAAGTGCTGAGTTTAAAGGCCTGTGCCATGTCCAGCAAAAATTTACATACTTGAGGATTTTCATGTATTTCTAAGGCTTCTTGATTTATAGATGCAACAGTCATGGACATATTTTTTAAGCAGCCAAATATCTTTGTGTAGGTATAAAAATAACCTGCTAGTAGGTTATGTCAAGTACCTAAGTTATCTACTCTCGATGACTCCAGGACCCCACTTTATGTCCTTCCATTCTTACCTGTTTCAGAAAAATGGCATAGATATTGACTGAGTTCCCATGATGCTGGACAAATCATAAGACTTGTGACAGAATGGTGACATTATTTGCATAAAAAAGAAGAGAAAGACTGAACTTTATCTTCCATTCCTAAAATTATTCTTTGATAGTGCTTTGTATGGGACAGCAGGATGAATTTCATGTGAGCCTTTTATTTCTCTTTAAATTGGGTGGCATTTCTGATAGATGGTTTGGGAACCTGCTCTGAACCTGTGAATTTGACTTGTATAAATTCTTTTGGTAAAGAATCATCAACTAAGAATAGAATGATTGACTATACTTTAAGAAGGCAGTTATTAGTGATGCTACAAACCTTTAATCCCAGATCTCAAGAAGCAGAGGCAGGTGGACCTCCAAGTTCAAAGCCAGCCTGCTCTGCAGATGGAGTTCCAGGACAGACAGGCTACCCAGAAAATTATGTGTCAGTTGAAATCACTAGTTTTTCATTTAACACAAAATAGGAACATTTATAAACATTGTGTACTATATAAGAAATGCAACAGAAGGCACATCAGGTTTGGGTAATTTATACCTAGTCTAATTGGATTTATTTCATACCAGCAAATACTGTTTAAAATTATTTCTATAAATGTCATGACCTTATTCTAAGCTATCAGGCAGAATGTTCATTCAAGATGTACTTATTGCTAACTCATTGTCCTTCTGTCTGGACTTTTTCTTTGTGTACTTAAAAAATGCCTTCAAACTAAACAGTGGGTTTGACACAGAGCTCTTTGAAGATATGTGTTCAACTCATTGGTTGGTTAGTGGCCCGTTTACAATGTGAAATCCATTTCAGGAAGAAATGGAGATGTGCTTTTCATTCGTGTCAAATTAAGTAGATAAATATTTGAAGTGGTAAAAAAGCATTCTAAAGGTTTGTCAGCAGAATCTTGGGGACACTCCTCTTCTAGCTTGGGACCATAGTATCTTTTTAACTGTCTAGTTGGAGACTTAATTATTTATTCTGTGAAACAAGAGGAGGGGGTATCTTTTAAAGGCAGAAAAAAGCCATTAAAAAGTAGCCATGCCATTTTTAGAAAAGTGTTTAAAAAAACATGTCTGCAATAAAATGCCCTTGCTTTTCTTATAAATGTAGGATGCAATACGTTTTAAGGCATTTGATAAATTTCCTTGTGCATAATTTGCTATTAACATGTATTTCTATTAAGATGTATCTGAAGAGTAAACTGATAAATAAGCTGTAGTAAGCATTTTCATCAGAGATGGTCATATCTGTTTGATATCACATTAGAGAAAAGCCTTTGGTACTTTTTTCTTTTCTAAATAACTGGTGCCAGGAACTGCCTACCTCTCTAGTCATTTTACTTAGCTGTGTAGGGAGAGTAAACAGCTTGATTTTGAGGAGGCCTAATGCATGTTGATCTACAGTTTTTGTACACATACTTAGAAAAGAGATGATGGTTAATTTCATGAGATTTTTCTCAGCAAGCGAATTAGCCTTGGTGCTAACTGCCTGATTGTGTCTCTCTCTTGCTGTTTTTTTGAAAGCTGGATATTACTGTGCTTCAAAGAGGCATAGCCCTCAGATGTGGGCGTGGGCCACAGAGGTCCTCTTTCTGATGTATAAAATTAACACAAAGCCTTTGAGAGGAAATATTAAATGATTTAAATAGAAGTCTTAATAAGATGTAAATAAAGTATTAAGAAAATGTACTGAAGCCTGCCTACTGTACACTGCTACCACCATTGTTCTTATGACTATATCTTAGCCTTGATATGACTTTTCTTCTAGATGTGTGTGTGTATATACACGTGCCTTTTTCTTTTAAAGAAATAAAAACAATATATTTATTATTAAAGTATGGCCTGGTATTTCAACTGTGTATAAATTTGGAAAGTGTTGAATGCTGCCTGAATACTATTGTGGGTGCTGAAGGTGAGTCCAGAGTAAAAGTCATGTGGTCAGAGTAGAGAAGACAGCCAATTGGTGGTGACATGGTCACTAATAGGGGAAGAGCTGGATTAGGGTTGGAGATGGCTTTCAAGGACCTCTGGATGAGATCATGTTATTTGAATAAGTGCTTACAGTTGGTGAGTAGCAAGCTAGGCAGATAAGCTAGGAGACAGCATGGGCCTGTTTGTATTTGAAATGACTGTGTAGACACTGCATCTCCATTAGCTGTTAAGATTGTGGACATAATACAACTTTACCAGTACCTATCCCTATGCTGTTTCTACCGTTTTCTTATCCAAGGCAAATAGCTTTGAGGTGGACATTGATTGAGAGAACCATCAGAGCAGATTTTCTTGAGCTATGGCTTACTTCTAGAAATGAAATTGTGGATTAAAAGTGTGTGTACTTTTTAAAGGATCTTAGTCTGTACTACTAGATTGTGGCTGTATAAAGCACTTACTACTTTGTCCTTCCACCAGCGAAAGTGCCAGCTTCTCTGTAACATGGTGAGGAGTCCTTAGCATGTTTGGTTTTTGCTAGGTTGAAGTTTATACGCCATACTGTTTTTCTTTGTTCTCTTAGATAGGCCTAAGGCAATACATTTTATTTTTCTAGCTTTTGAAAATTGGTTTCTATTATTTGTCTGTGTAGGAGTGTGTGTGTGTTTGTGTGTGGTTTTGTGCACCTAAGTGCAAATGCTGGTAGATACCAGCGGCCTTAGGTTCTCCCGGAACTGAAATTCAGGCAGTTGTGAGCTTTCTGGTGTAGCTGCTAGGAACCAGATTTGGATCCCGCTCCTAAACCACAAGCCATTTCAGCAGCCATCTAGTATCTCTTTATTGAAAAAGAAATACACTGTGGGGAAACACTGTTCCCAACATCATAATGCCTTTTAGGTAGGTTTGTACTTAGCACAGCAGCATTAGTTTAAATGGGAAAGAACTGTGTGAGTTAGTGAGAGTACACGCTTAGTTTACACTCAGTACTTACTGTAGGTAGAAGCCTCCACATAGATGTGGTATGTGTAAGTAAGTCAATGTAGACTTTATAAGAGTAGTCACAAATAACTTTAAATTATTTTAGAATGAATTTTTTATAAAGTGTTTTACTGTGTTCACTGGTGCCTTCCCATCTTAATACATATCTGTTGTTGTAAGCATGTACAGTACATGCTTATGCCAGTCCTAGGAAACTAGTATCATTTGGGCATCATTATTTGCTTCTGATTTTTGTGTGAGGGCCAGATAAATGGGCTTGGAGCTTTTCTGCTGTAGAAATCTTTGTATAAGCACAGAATTTCAACAGAAGTATAAAAGTGTGCGATAGAGTTAGGGTTTTCTGATTAGAGGGACTGGAGTGACTGACATTCTCAGACTTTGAGATGGTGTGCCTTTTGTCTTCTCTTTTCTGCTCTCCAGAGTCAGCCTGAGATCCACTGTCTGGCCTAACTCGGAGATGTTGGAGAGTCAGATGAGCCATTTTTCAGGCCAGAGTACAGAAGCATGTGCTATCTGCAGTTTTTACTGTGTATGTTGTTACCCTCTGGGCTCTGGGAGAGGTTATCCAACCTCTCACACCAGACTACCAGGGAGCAGACAACAGCTAATATTTATGGGGAGCTTCCCCTGTGCCAGCCCTGTGTGCTGCTAACCAAAGGGGAAAAACTTACTCTGTTGCTGCTCAGTAGCCTAGAGGAATGGTACTTGTTGAGCAAGGCAGTTGGGGGCCTGTGGAGGATTTGCTGATTATGATAGATACATATTGTGGTGTGCTGTCTTGGCAAAAGGTAATGGGCTACAATGCTGCCCAGTCGCCTGAGGCCTTGGGTAAGGGCCCTTTGCTGCTTGTGCTTTCTAATAGTAGGATGTGCTTGGAGTTGAGAGTTGGCATCTTTCGTGGCCCATTTGGTACAGACGTATACCATCTTCCAGATAATTAATTAGCTTTACATTGAAATTCTTAGGGCAGCCTATTTTTGCTTCTAATCAACTCCTTTTTTGATGTTAATCCAAATACATTTGGGAACCAGGTTGAACCTGAGGGTGGTTAAAATTGGTGAATGAGAAATGGTAATACTCTATATTCATAGTAAGTAGCATTCAAGGTGTGGTGGTGTGGCAGTAGCTCATGGATGTATGTTTATATTGCTCAAGGAAGTGGCTTCTAGGCATTTTCAAGAAAAATAAAGTATCCCCTAGGAACACTCATCTGGGCTACTTCCTAAAAACAGGATCTGTGAACTGTGACTTCCTGTTGTTTCAGACCTCTAATCTGCTAGTGAGCCTCACTTGTTTTGAGGACAGACCCCAATACAAACTTGTTTTAGGGACTTTAAAATAGTATGCTTATTTTATCAAATCTGAAAAGCTGTCAGTTTTAAGATACATTAGTTTATGCATCACTAAAAAGATAGCCAATTAAGATATAATGTACTGAATTTATTAAAATGTGAGAAACCTTTGGATGTTAGGTACCTGTAAAAGATAGTTAATGCTGTTCTTTGAAACTCCTTTGACGACAACAAAGTTGTAGGTTGTGTTGACAGATCTAGTTTACAGTTAGGAACTTATTAAAAAATCTATGGATTCTACCTTCATTAGGTTTCTGTTATATTATTGAAACTGCCTTCTCAATATATCTGTTTTAGTTAGAATTGTCAACCTGAGACAGCCTAAAACCTTCTGAGAAGAGAATTTCATTTGGGGATTGCCCAGGTCAGATTGGCCTCAGGGCATGGCTGAGAGTGACTGCTTGTTAATTGATGGAGGAGGGCTGGCTGTAGGAAGCTAAAGGAGGGAGCCACCTAGCAGCATTGCTCCATGGATTCCACTTCTCAAGCTCCTCTTTAGATTTCTATTCTCTCATTGAACTACAACCTGTAATAAGCCCTTTTCTTTAAATTGTTTGGGTTAGAGCATTTTGTTACAGCAACAAAATGAAACTAGATCAGCAGGTTTCTATTTCCTCCTTTGTTTCTCATGCATACATTTTGGAATGCCCCTTGGAATAATCTGTGGAGTTTTTTGATCCTTCAGAATTTTGTAGAGGGGAACAGATAATTCATCTCATTAGATAATTACATAACTTGGATTTTTTCACTTTTACTTTCAGAAGGGGTTCTGGGGTTAAATTTGCAAGAGGATCATCTGTCTTGAGGCAATATACCGAGCACGGCCAGGACAATGAGAAGTCTTCCTCCATGTGTTTTATGTCCCTCGACAGGTATGTGGCCTGCTTCTCATGGGGTAGTGGGTATGGGGTTTTTAGGGAAAGTTATCGTACTGCATAGACCAAGTTGCTAATTTGAGCTCTAAGAATAGGGTTATGTAGGAAGAAGGTACACCACAGAGAGCTTGACACGAGTCACGAGCCTGTCACTATTATCCTTATTAGTCTAGTTTTATGAAACTCAACCTTTAAAGGTGACAAGTACATTGAATTTTCCTCCTATTAAATTGTTCCTCCTAATTATTCACTTCTCAGTAGATAAAGGCAAAAGAAGATTGTGTTCCTTATGAAGTTGGATAAGCCTATGGAATTTTTTAGATCAGATGTTTGGAACTCTTTGTCACTGCGAGATCTGTACTGTGACCATTGGACTGAAAATCCAGTCTTTAAAAAAAATTATGAACTGATGTTAAGATGCCTATAGCTGTGTTGTAATACCATTACGGGATACATCGACATAATTAGCATCCCTTGGAGCCCTGCCACATTGGTATTTTCATGGAGAGACACTTTACCCCAGGATGCAAAGCCCAAAACCCTATATATTGTAAACTAATTCACAATTGGACATCTAATACTGTATTATTTAACCAACAGTATCATATTTTATGTGCACATTTTAATGTACATACTTTAGTATGTTTTTACACATAGATGTCAAAAGAGATAATTAATTAATGGCATCAGTTACATTTAAAACTGTTTACCCCGGGGGTAGAATCTGTCACACAATAACCTGATGCTCTACTTGATGCTGCGGGGCACATGATAAGCCTTTACATATATTTTCTAGAAACTGATGGCCTAGTGAGAGAGAGAGAGATTTTTTTTTTTTTTTTTTTTTTTTTAGTGAAAAATTGTAAATTAGGTGCATCTATCTTGTCAAGAAAATGAGTGAATTTCATATTACAAATAATAAAATCTGGTGGTAAGGAAAGGCTTCCTTGGGGAGGTAACATTGAAGATGGAAAGTGAAGGTTGGAGAGAAGTGTATGGGACTGGAAACCCAGAGGTACAGAGGCAGGCTCTCTATAGGAGAGGTGCTGCAGGAGCTGGTGTGACAGGGAAGGCATGGGGCTACCAGGCCCTGTGTAGGAGCTGGACTTGTCAAATGCCTTGTTCTCATGCTTTGTCTCTCTGTTCCAGGAGAGAGACAGTGAGACAGGCAAGTTTGGGATATTTGGAGGGAAACTGAAGTCATTCATATAAAGGACATGCATTGTGAGGGGTAAGCCTCAGACTGTTGGCTCCAGCAGATGTGGTCCTGTTGCTAGGGATGTGGAAGAATTCCATGAAATGGGAGAGTGCAGAGGAGAGTCATGAGACTCCACAGGTCCAGCACTAGCTTTCCTGGAAGTGATGGGGGATTTGGGGCAAGAACAAACTTGTCTTGTGAGGAAGCCCGGAGGTACTGGGACACTGAGAAGTAACCAAGGATCTAGGGAAGACCTGTGAGTGGTTAGAAGGAAGGGACCAACCACTTACTTTTATGCTATTTTACGCTGTATATTTATAAAAACAAAAAAGAGGAGGCATGGACAAGTTGATATGTTTTCTGTTGTTTTTCTTTCCTAGAAGCTCTGCAGCTGTATTGCAGAGGATGTATAGCAGCTAGAGAGGCTTGGGGAGAGATGGGGGTAGGTCAGCAGAAAAATATTAAGATGAGACGTTTTGGTCTTGGGTCAAAGGCTGATGTGATGATGGAGAAGAGAGAGACCTGGATAGAAGACTGAAGGTTTTGCAGACACTGGTGAGGATCCAGTGCAATGGTGATTTGATAGAAGGGGGTGAGAGATCTCTGAAGAAATGGTCTGGGATAAGGATGGAGATGATGTAAGCAAGACTATGAGAGTGGATTCACTGTGTACAGTAGGGACAAAGCATGTTTGTAGTTTACTCTTCTTCTGAAAAAACACCATGATTAAGGCAACTTAGAACTCCAGAGTGAGTCCATAGGGTAGGATGCTGAGAGCTCACATCTTGAAGTGCAGGCACAGAGTAGAGGGGGACTGGATGGGGCCTCTCAAAGCCAGCCTCTGGTGACACACTTCCTCCAGCAAGATCACACCTCCTAAGCCTCTCCAAGTACTGATACCAACGGGATTGGACCAAGTATTCAAATGCCTACGACTATGGAGTACACTTTCTCTACTACTACTACTATCCCCCTCCCCTTTAGAAAATGAACACAAACTGGCTGAGTTTCTTAGAGACAACCACTTGTTTATAGCAGAGCTTCTTATATCTGCCCTGTCTCTCACGTACTCATTCCCTTTCTTTCTTCATCATTCCTTATTCCCATTTCAGTGTAGATTCCAATAGAAAGTCACCCAGTGTGGATGTCAGTGTTGGTTGTTCCAGCTAGAAAACAAAATCATTAAGTAGTAAATATGAGTGTATTTGAGTCTTATGTGGGCATCCAATGCTACTGTGAGTTTGAACAAGAGCCATGTCATATCAGAGGACAGCATTTCCCAGAACTCCTCTTGTTCTTACATTTCCCCCTCCCCCATCTCTCAGAGTATCCCTGAGCCTTGGGAGGGGATGATGTAGTTGCTTATGTACATATGTCTCAGTGATGGTTGAACACTAACAGTCACTTGTTCAAAGAACTTTGAACAGTGAAGGGTAGATGGGATCAAGATATATATATATATATCAAGATACACATCTCCCAATGTTTAATTCTGGTGGATAAAAAGGTAAAACTTGATTTAATGCCTCACTTGAATGGGATTCTGTTCACTTAAATTCTTACAGTTACTCCATACCTTTCTGAAATGTCTTTATTATTAACTCTAATTTTGTTTGAAGTATAATAATTAAAAATAGCTATAGATTTTTAGAAAAGACTTAAAATATGAAAGGACATTCAGTGGATAGTCCTTACAGTTGACTGTCTTAATTTTCTATTGCTGTGATGAAGTACCATGACCAAAAGCAACTTGGGAAGGAAAAGGTTGATTTGGTTTCCATGTCTAGGGTCTTAGTCCCTTGAGGAAATCCAAGGCAGGAACTCAATCTAGGCTGGAACCTGACTGAGGCAGAGAATGATACAGAGGCTGTGGAGGATGCAGGGAAGGGGTGTGAGGGAATAGGGTGGTGAGGCAGAGAATGATACAGAGGCTGTGGAGGATGTGGGGAAGGGGTGTGAGGGAATAGGGTGGTGAGGCAGAGAATGATACAGAGGCTGTGGAGGATGCAGGGAAGGGGTGTGAGGGAATAGGGTGGTGAGGTGCTTCCTGGATTATGCCCTGGCTCCCTGAGCTTGCTGTCTTATAGAGCCCAGGAGCACTGACCAGGGATGGCTCCACCACCATTGAGGTCTCAGCCATCACTACAGTGGGCGAGGACCTCCTTGTCAATCACTAACTAAGAGAATGCTTCCCAGGCCTGCCTGCCTGCAGCCTTTACATTTAGGTTCCTTCCTCTTAGATGACACTCTTGTGTCAAGTAGACATAACACTAGCCAGCATGGTGCCCAAACTTCATGGGGAGGGCAGGGAAAATGTAACTAAGATGGGGTGCCTGTTCTTACGGAAGCCTTGAGCAGTAGGTATAATCACATGCTGACATGTGCTGGCTTTCTCCAAGGATCCACATTATTCTTTCTTAGTATTTTCAGGATCTTAGGACTAATACTGTCTTATGAAATGTTTGATCACAACTTGTATTAATAAATAATTATTTTATTAAAGTCCCAAGCAGAAACTGACCAAGCCATGTTAAGTTGGCCTCAGACTGTGTTCTTTAGTTCCTTATCCTTGCATTTCCTTCCCCATCCTTGGCAACAGCCTTCAAAGCTCCGTTGTTTGCCCTTCAGCCAAATGCTGTTATAGGTGTTTAGAGGCCCATCCTGATTTGCTCATGCTCCCCAGTTCTTGTGTGTGTCGGATTCTGTACTATAGAGATAATCCAGCACCGTGCATTTAGACATAAGGCCTGAAGTCAGTGTTCCTCTGTGAGAACATTAGGTGTGAACGTGGTTAATGTTTCCTGTTCTAGCAGCGTTATTCATGGTGAGAGTGTATTCCCACCCTCCACTCCTGCATTTCCTTAGAGGCTAACACGCTCATGATAGAATCCTTGAAGTGCTGGTGTTGATTCATCGTGTGCAGATGTGCTGGGTGACATTCTGGAAAGTCACTTTTCCTTTTCTCTTGTGCTCTCTTAATGGTCTATCTATGCACCCAGCACTATAATAACCCGGAAATTATAATCAAGAAATTAATTGAGGACAAGAGCACAGCTTATGTATTAAACAGATGAATATGTTTTAGAGATGCATAGCCAGTTGTATTCTGGTAATTTGTAGATTCATATTGATTAACTTGTTTAATTTTCTCCCTCTCTCAGAATGCCCTCTGAAATCTTGCTGAATATATTTTCCTACTTGGATGCTGTGAGCTTGCTGTGTACAGGATGTGTGAGCAGACGCTTTTATCATTTGGCCAGTGACAAGTAAGGAAAATACTATGTCTATCTGTTATATGTGATTATAGAAGTCGTGAAAATTAGGCATTTTAGCCATTTCCTAAAAGTGAAGAGAGTTTCAGTACTGTAAATTTTAGACAGTAATATGTCTACTGCTCTATGTAGTCATGGGAAGATGGTTTGCTCTCTACTGGAGGTTGTGCAGGTCATAGAGAAAGAAGTGAAAGAGGGCCTGTTACACTTACTTAGCTCTTCCTCCCAAACCTGCCAATTAAATATTCTTAAGATGTGGGAAGATGAGAGAGGGGAGGAGAGAGACCCAACATGTGGGAGCCTTACCTTGGGAATTAGAGAGGCCCCCAGTTAGGCTCCTGGGCATCTATGAATAAAGAGGAACCACTGCTTCTATTTTTTATTGTGAGCTTGGCCTGCACCCAGAATTTCATCTTGTATATGGAGAGATGGAGTTTTGCTGCTTTCTACTTAGCCTTTTGTACCCACTTCTTGGCTTTTTAGGGTTTTCTCTTAACTCAGTATCAAAGACCATGCAAATATTGATTCTGTGAAGAGATTACAGATTGATAGGAAAAACATCAAAATAAGCAATGTAGGTTGGTTTGATCAAGGTTGTGAAGAATAATAGATAAGCTGGAGTATTTTACATTCTTGGAGCATGGTAGGCAGAGAACATTCTCTATGGTGGTTCTCAGGTGCTAGCTAATTCATGAAAGATGGTTTCACAACCAGTTGGGAAAATTAAACCTGTTACAATAGGTTTCTTGGTCCTGGGTGGCCAGAGGTCCAGACCCACAGACCTGCCGCCCCAGACCTCTTAGCCGCCCACAGCTGATCAGGCCACAGAAATGATTCAGTCACTCATATTATAACTTCATGCTGTTTGGTCTATGGCTCAGGCACATTACTAGCTAGGTCCTGCATCTTAACCCATTCTCATTAAGTTGTCTGTCACGTGGCCCGTGGCTTACCTGTGTTCCTTACATGTTTCTTCTTGGGCAGCTGGCTCAGTCTGTCTGACTCCACCTTTCCTTTCCTACCTATTCTGATTCCCCACCTACTTTTCCTATGATGCCTGTCACTTCCCAAAACAGCTCTTTTATTTAAAGAATGATATTCACAGCATACAGAGAGACATTCCCACATTACCTACCCCTTTCTATGTAATCAAAAAGGAAGGTTTCAATTTTAACATAGCAGATTTACATATAACAAAATAGCCATCAAGCAAGAATTAAAGTTACAGTATCTAGTCTAATTGTATTTAGCAAAATTAAAGAAAATACTCTATCATCTACCTTATCCTTATGAATCTAAAGTTTCATATCCAATATGCCTTTCAAATGACTAAGAAAAACTATACCTATAAATATCTAATCTTCAACTACATCAAAGACCACAGAAGGATATATTTACCCAAGTAAACCAGAAGTGCAGGTAACTTCCAAAAATCTAGAAATGACAGAGATGACACCTATCTGCCTGGACAGTCACCGAAAGTTCCTTTATAAAGTTGAGGCATCTATCTTCAGCCTACAGGCCCAGAGTCTCTTTTCATTTCAGTATAGCAGAAAATCTGCTCTGCACATTCTGGTGTAGTTCATCAGTCGCTTCTCCTTGAGTCCTGAAGAATGTCTGACAGTTTTCTCTGCAAAGCAGGAATCTGAATGACCATCTTGGCTTGTTCTGCCAAAGTTCAGAGGTCACTTTCCTATGGAATCTGCATGTCCAGTTTAAACAGCATACTGTCAAGCAGTCAATATAAGAACAGGTTCGTGTCCAGTGGCTAACCATTGCCACAAAGAAACTAATCTCCATATGGAGTTTCTTAGATGCCCATTTTTTTCTTGAAGTAAATTGGTGCTGCCAGGAGCAGACCTGTCTCATTGTCCAGAAAAGTCTAAGTTCTTAAAACATTTTAAATGCCATATTCTGTAAGTCTTAGAAGTATTTGAAGATTACTTACCTAATTGAATTATATCTTTGTATATCTAAAAATCTAACTAACCATGCATTTCTTGATTATACATTACAATTTTAAATCAGTTAAATAAACATCCTATCTTAAACGAGTAGAAAATACATACAGCATAGGAGAATTGACCTTAAATTTGTATCAGTAAACCAAAATCCATACCAATGTAAAACATTTTGAGATTAACAGCTGATTTTGTGATCTAAGTAAATTCAATAATCTAATTTTTTAAAAATCATTGATATACCATATCCCCTTTTTCTTCTTAGAAAGAGATTAACTATGACCATTAACCATTTATAATGAAAACAAACATTTATAAACAATATTTTTGGGAATTTGGGCATAGTTTTCCATTACTAGTTCCTGCTGATTATGGGGCATTGAAAAATCTCATGGGTTCTTGAGACTGGATCATAGTCTGCGGCCCTGTATCTGATACGGCCATCTCTTCCCATCAGAGATTTTTTTTCATGTGGTCTTGGTTGATGAAACCATATTTGCCTGGAAGCAATCCACAGGTTCTCATCTTCTGTGAAAACAAAAGCAGAACTCTTCCAAAGCAATAATTTCAAAATCAAAATACCTTTAAAATATATGTTCTTGTTTAACTTAGCCTTTGCAATCCATTGTCTTCCTACAGTTAGCTCATTAATAGTTAACAAAGTAAAAGAAAACACAATAATAAGCAAAATCCAAATTTTGTGTCTATTTCCCATCTTTATGTGGCTTATTATATTTTTATTGCTCTATTTCTCCTTTTAAAGACTTTCTTTACCTTTCTTTTCTCTCTGAAGCCTATGTGCCTCTTATACATTGTAACCCGTTTACAGGTTTTTTTCCCATCTGAATCTGTTTTATTGTGAATCCTTAATCATCTTCCAACTAGAAGAGCTTTTACAGTATTCTCTTAAAGAGCCATATAGTTTTTGCAGATAAAGCTGAATCAGTAAGTTCTCTTAATTTAGGGACCGCATCTCTGTTCACCTCCAGAAAATAGAGCCACCCAAGAAATGTTGCTACAAAGAAACCATTTGACTCAAAGTAAATGTAAACGTTAAATCAATGGCATGCTACTGAGTCTTCTGTGAGACTTCAGGAACCGGCCTGGTTGCAGCCTGCCACCAGTCCTCCAGTCTGCTGCCAGTGCCATTTTGAATGTTGCCCGGGTGCCACGTGCTTTCTCTTTAAAATGACCCACTTCAGATACACAATTTGGAAGTTACTTTGGCTCAGTTTCTGTGATCTAGAACCCTTTCTAATCTTTCTTTGGCTTTATTTGGGCGTTAGGTCCACGTTGGACGCCATCTATTACAATAAGGTTTCTTGGCCCCTGGCAGCCAGATCTACAGACCTGCAGCCCCAGACCTGCAGCCCCAGACCTGCAGCCCCAGACCTGCAGCCCCAGACCTGCAGCCCCAGACCTGCAGCCCCAGACCCCTTAGCCCCCCGCCGCATATCAGGCCCCCAGAAATGACTCAGACACTTATATCAACTTCATGTTGTTTGGCCTATGGCTCAGGCACATTGCTAGCTTGTTCTTACATCTTAACTCAATCCATCTTCATTAATCTGTCTGCCACGTGGCCCGTGGCTCACCTGTGTTCCTGACATGCTTCTTCTTGGCAGCCTGCTCAGTCTGTCTCTAACTTTGCCTTTCCTTTCCTACCTATTCTGATTCCCCACCTACTTTTTCTATGGTGCCTGTCATGGGTCAAAACAGCTCCTTTATTTAAAGATTGATATTCACAGCATACAGAAAGACATTCCCACATAATAAACCTTTGATTCCTACTCTACATTTGTGGAGATTATGACGCAGTGCTTTGGAAGGTTGTAATTTAGTGCTCTGTAACCCACACTTTGGCAGTTTTTAGGTCATTCTGAAATGCTGGTCTATGATATCTTTAATGTTCTTATGTTTGCCTTTCAGTGAGGAACTTATAATAAATCCTCTGATCTCATGAAGGCTGTCCTCTACTGTTTTTACATTCCAGAGGGAACGTGGACCTCCTCTAATTAGAAAGGGAGGTTCTTGTCTTTTAATTTAAAAAGGTGTAAGAGATTCTTATGTGAGAGAATATGTTTTATCTATATCAACTAGCATTTGACAATAATTCTGGAATGAACATAGATTATTTTTGAGTCAATAAAATGCGTGTGTATTCATGTGTTTATGCACATTTTTATGGACCTGTCTAGGCTGCAATTATGTCACCTCTGAAAACAGTAGTTACCTCATGTGAGGACTGAATAAGTTGATGAATGTGAATTGTTTAAATAACAATTGACATGTGTGCTCAGGAAAACTTAACTGTTTTCTGTAATATTTTAATGACTCACTATTTTACTTTTTTGAAATCAGGGCATGTTCATTGTTAAAAATTTAAAGGTAGGAAGCAAAATGAATGTATAATCTATTTACTCACTATTTCATATTTGAGTACAGTGCTTATGCATGTGTATATCCACTGTAAGACCAGACTCACCCCTTATATACACCTGCAATATTTTTTTTATGATTGAACTCCTACTCAGTTATGTGCAGAAAGATAGTATTTGGAAGACACCAGATAACATGGAATTCTTAATTTAAAAATGATTCTGGAAATAGGGTTTTTTGTTTTTTTATGTGCTTTTAGTGATAGTGGATCTGAAACATTTCATTTCAGACTGTGGTCCATTGTGTGAATGAAGACATGTAAATTATTAATGGAATTGGCCTATTTGAAAATTAAAAATTATTGTGATTCTCTAATATAATATGTTATGTTACGAGTACTTTGCGGTGCCTCCAAATTGCTGTGTTTTATTCCTTTTTTCCAGCTTTATTTGGATCAAAATCTACTCAGCTGCAGTTTCATCAAAAAGATCACATTGGAAAGTTAATTCAATGGAGGAGACGGCCACATCTGTGAGCTTCCTGTCAGTTGAGGATAAAGAAGTTGGGTACTGGAAGAAGGAATTCATTACACAGCAGATCTCCTCTGTGAAAGCAGCCCTAGCCCACATTCTCAAACCTATCAATCCCTACACAGGTCTTCCTGTGAAGACCAAAGAGGCTCTCAGGTGTGTAGGCTGTGTGTAGGCTGCTCCTGGACAGAGCCCTGGACTCTTCCTGGTTCTGACCCAATGTTGTCATGTCCAGGTGTTTTACATATACAGGGATGTGCAGGTTTTTAATTAGTTTTCAGGCCTAAGGATTGAAACTAGGGTCTGATATGCTAGGGAAATGGATACCATGAACTGTACTTCTAGACTAGATGAGTTTATATCAGAGGGACTGTCTCTGATAGGGTTATTGTATGTGTGCATGTGTGTTGTGTCCATAAAATGTCCTATATTTTGGTATTGGCTTAAGTTTTTATGAACAGCAAAAATACCTCATGATATCTAG
The DNA here is from genome assembly GCA_033318265.1 of Phyllotis vaccarum. Taxonomy (NCBI): domain Eukaryota; kingdom Metazoa; phylum Chordata; class Mammalia; order Rodentia; family Cricetidae; genus Phyllotis; species Phyllotis vaccarum. The sequence goes on along the minus strand of JARWLC010000009.1, from coordinate 4,636,195 downwards.
TAGAACTAGGGTGTTGATGGGCACCTTCCATTGTTCGTCTGAGCTGCTGGTCATGGGACATCCTAAAATGATGCTCAGGGGGTATTTGTTGGGAGGTACTATGGTGAGATGACAATATGTCAGGCGTGTGCCAGGATTTTGACTTTTGTCTTTTAAGGAAGCAGATATTATGGAAATGCATATGAAGTGTGTGTGTTGATACAGAATTCTTTCTTTGAAAACATTTTGGGCTTTCTTTTCTTTTTCTAGAATATCTGGCCTAGGTTGGGCAATTATATTAAGAGAAAAAAGTGGAAAAGAACACATTGTACAGCATGTTGATCTTTCCTTAAATGACACGTCTGTCACAGTTTTGTGGTATGGCAAAAACTGGCCGTGTCTGGCGACATTGTCCACCCTGGATTTGTGTGGTGTGACGCCAGTTTTTATGGACCAGTATAAAACACCTGACCCAAATGGGTAAGTATTAATTCAGCAGCACATTGGCAAGGACTCCTGGGACCTGAATATTAATTTGCATTTCTTTGTAATTCTAAAATACCACTAGTGTTTGATGATTGCCTCTCACAGACCTTCCTGTCATTCTGCATTTTTACGGGACAAGAGACACTGGGCTTGTCACATTTAGGTCTAGATTTACATTTCTTGAATTTTATAACAGTAAACACAACAGTCTTTTTAAAGGTTTTAGATGATGTGTGGCTTTTCACCATTTTTACTTTTACCTGTCTTAACAAATGATACGAAAGCAGCATATTCTTCAGTAAGATATACTAATTTTAGTTTAAATACTTTATAAATATCGTTATCACTTATTTTGTGTGATTTTTTTTTTTTTTCTCTTGAATTTACTAGATATGTGACCATGTGCACCTGACTCTGCCTCCATCTTCACACCTGTAAATTGGTATGATGCTGATGGCTGTTAGGGTGAAGATCAAGAGACTTAGTCGTGAGCTTTATAGGCCAGATAAGTGTTCACAATAGAACACTCATCCTTCTTTAGATGGCTTTGCCTTGAGTCCGCACACGCTTAAAGGCTCACATCTGCTTTTCCGAGCAAATCCCATTCATCAATGATCATTGTCTTATAAAGACGTGGCAGGTGTAGATCCTTATGTCCCAAGTAAGCTAACAATTTTTATATCAAATCTGGCAGTGTATGGCAGTGTCTGCTGTTTGTCCCGCCTCTTGCCTATGTTGGTGTCTTTGACTTGGCAGCAGCATTTTCTACATCGTTTTCCCTACTGTTTGCTTACTGCAGTTCTCATGGGTCCCTCCTGTCTCTGTCCCTCTCTAGAGTCGGTGCCATTTCATGGTTTCCTTTGAGTCTGTTCTTTGCTCCTCTGTGCTACAGCTCTTGCTGCTTAGATCATACTTGGACCTCTCACTGCTGCCTATACTTGCTGTGTTCTCAGAACATTATCAATGTAAAAACATGTGCATTATTTTCCCCAATAGGTTACTTAGTTATATTTTAACAACACAGTTATTTTAAGTAATTTTTTTATTTGGATAAATATGAAATTTATATGAACTTTCAATTTTTTTAATATAATAGGTAGGTTGTATACATTCTAAAATTATGTTTGGAGTAGGAATCCACAAAATGCACCGTTTTGATAGAATGGTATGTTACTTGGTGTATCATGAATTATTTGTAGGTTCTAGTAGAATTAGTTAACATTAATTAAAATGATCTTGAAGGACTATAGGTTAAAGATCACATGTTATGTTGAGTTGTAGGACTTTCTTAAAAGTATGTGTGTTCCCAGAAATTGCCATCAATTTCAGGAATACTAGTTACTACATGGTAGTTAATGCTGGAATTCATTGTATTTCTATTTAAACTCTGTGGGCCAGCCTTTGATGGGCAGTAAGCAGAGCTGGAGGTGTGTTTTAAGAATCTGTGTTGATGGGTCTTTCTGTAGATTGTAGGCCAGTGCTCTCATCCTGAGGGATGGTCCTTGACTGCACCTCTATGATAGCCAGGAGATTGTTTCTATTGTGAAGTTTTTCTAGACGGGCTCTCAGCTACTATTCTTGTTGGTGTTCTACTCTCAGTTAATGCCCCTACACCCTCCAGGTTTGTGAGTCTCAGTGGCCATGGCTGTGGCTTGTAGAGCTCAAGCGAAGGAGGATTTGTCCCCAGAGTCTGTTCAGTGTTCCCAAAGCCATCCTTGGGAGTATCCCAGCTTTGGTATATTGACAATGAAGGGAAGAGGCTTCCTGCCATCTCCACTTAGCTGCCGCTTTCTGTTGTAATCTGAGCTGTTATCGTGTTCATCCCTCAGAGCAGGTGTCCTCACATGTTGGGACCCAGTCTGTGATGTTGTCATTGTCAGCTGGAGCTAAGCTTCTTCTTTTGGTTTTCTTGAGTTTATGTAGTGTCACTGGTCCTGTGTTCATATCCTCCAGGCAGATCCCTCCTGTGTCTGCTTTTAGTTGATGAGTCACAAATCTCACCAACCAGCTCTGTCTGAGCGTAAACATTCCTCATGAATGTGCTACAACCCAGCCACCTGAGAGCTGCAGGTTGGTTTTCTTGCCTTACAGCCGTCTGCTTTGGAATAGTGCCACCGGTGACCCTGCTTTGCTTACTTGTTACTGGAGGTAAATCTCAGATGCTGTGTCCCAGTATCTAGGGAACCTTGGCCCAATGTTCTGGCTCCGTTGTTTAGCCATTGAGATCTCGGCTCCTTTCTGATTTTCTGAGCCATTTGTTGTTGTCAATGTAATAGCATTTGCTCTTAATGTGGAACATTGTGAGGACATCTGCACATCTGAGTATTTACTCTTGGCCACTAAAGCTGAGAATTCTCACAAAAACCTCATGACTTTGGTTTAAGTTCATTTTCTAATATTTTAGTCTTCACTGTTTCTCTGCTCTACCTTAGAAAAACTGGAAAAAACGCACATCTGCTCTCAGAGGAAGAGCAAGAGGAGGGGAGTAAAACACAGGGTGAGAAAGTTGGTGTGTTTGCCTCTCACTAAGTTGTATAGGCTCCATGATTCTGTCACGTGGTTTGAGCGTGTTAGTGTATAAACTGCTCTACAAAAGCATTTTTAGTTACACTGATGAGACTTGATAACAAGACTTATTGGAAAGTTCATATCTTTCTCTTTTCTCTTGGCATGGTGTTCCAAGACCACGATGGCTGTCTTTAATTACAAAATATGATCTGAGTCGTTTAAGCAAGTCTACCATGGTGGGCTGTGACAGACTTGTCCGGATATTCTGTCTAAATCCTGGCCTCCTAGTGGGGCTGTGGCAGGTAAGATGGAGCTCGTGCATGGACTGTGTTCTCTCACATGTTTGCACTCTGTTATATATGAGGTTGGATGAGTTATTTCTAATGTTAGCCATGCCCCCTCTTCCCCTGCAGAAGTCCATGTTCCATTCTCCTTTCACCTGCCCAACATGGAGGGCTCTAAGGATCTTTGCGATTTGTGGATGTGACACAGGATATACTCTGCCCTTCAGGGTCAGCTGTCTAAGAATTTACCCTTCTAGTCTGCCTGTTTCTATTCCACAAGGCCAGGCTGAGTTCTGATCCTTCTGTTTCTGTTTTTGGTTTTTGCCTTGAATTTTAATTCAAATGGAATTATCACATTTCCCTCTTGCCATCTTCCTTCCAGCCATTTGTAGGTCTCTACCCTCCACCCCCTTTCACACCTTATCCACTCTCAAATTGGTAGCCTCCTATTATTATTGTTACAGCCTGCTGAGTTAATTTTTGTTGTATGTGTGTATATACAGTTTTAGGGCTTGCATTGGATAACCAATTAGGAGCTCAGCCCTGGGAAACTCATCCTCTGTCTCTCAGCACTCATTCATGGCCTGTAGTTCTATGCTTAGGCATGGACTGTGTAGCAATTTCCCTTTTCTATGTTAGCATGATATCGGTCATGCTGTTGTTTGGGTCTTGCAGTCATTTCCAAGACTGACTGGTGTTCTGACTCTTAGAATCTTTATGCCTCTTATTCTGCGATGTTCCTGAGCCAGAAGCCTGATGTAAAAGTTTCCACTGGGGCTGAGCTCCAAACTACCTGTTGATCTCTGTGTTGTGTCCTGTTTGGATTTTGGTAATCATCTCTTATTTGCTGTAAAGAGAAACATTTTTGATCAGGGGTGGTAGATACACTTACAGTTATCAGGAGAAGATTTAGAATGTAGTAGGAATACTGTCTACCAAAGTGGCCACAGTAGATTATTTTCTGAGGCCTATGACTTTACTAGCCCTAGGAATTTGGCTAGGTTTCTAGTGTTAAACGGGCTTTTCTTCCTGTTGAGTGGGCCAATTAGCAGCTGTTGGGTGCTTCCTACTGTAGTACCACTTATTTGCACCTTTACTGTTTGCAGCTGGTAGGACTCTTAGCTTATCTCTGACTTGGCAGCTGCATAGTGTTTTCTGGTGCCGCAGAAGCTAGACCACAGGAAAGAGACTTTCAGGTCAGATCCATCTTAAATCATCTGAGTCAGTCTGAAGCCTGTGTCCTAAGCATGCAATGTATTCAGCAATAGGGACTTACCTTCAGCTTCTGAGAGGCAACCAAGGCAATGGCAAGTCTGCACTGTTTGGGAGTCACTTACACTGCCCTGACCAACCATTCAGAAGAAGGGTTCTCGTGGAGTTATATTCTGAACAGTCACTTAGTGGATTTCAGGATAGTGTGTTATACCTCTGTGCACCCACATTTACTTAGTTTTGCAGTTTTGACTCTCTGCTCTTATGAGAGCAGTTCACAGTTGGTTGAGAGTAGCAGTGTGCCTCTGTGTACAATGACAGGATAAAATTACAGCATCATCCTCTTGTCCTTTGTATCAGCTGACCATGGTAGTCTTTGTGTCTTTCCCTTTTACTCAGTGAGTATGATTGGAGGATGAAGTTTACTTATGCATTTTATGACTTAAATTTATAGATCTCTTTGGTCTAGAATTACGAGGACTTGTCTGTTTGATCTGCTTTGAGAGTGGCACCGTCAAGCATATTATTCAGGAATAGCTGCAACAGTAAACACAGTTCCCCTACAACCACATTTTCTGCCATGTAACCTGGTGGGCAAGTGAAGAAGTGAAATCAGTCATTTCTACTGCAGTTGCCAAACTAAGCAGTTATTTGTAAAAGAAACATTGTTCTAGTTTGATCCCTGTTGCTATGATAAACACCATGACCTAAAGCAACTTGGGTGAGGAAAGGGTTTATTTCATCTTATACTTCCAGGTCACAGAAGTATCATTGAGGGAAATCAGGGCAGGAAGTCCAGTTAGGTACTAGGCTGCAGGAACTATGGAGGAAGGCTGCCTGCTGCTCTTTAGCTGGCTATCGTAAAGTCCACAACCTTGTGCCTCCTACTTCAATTAGCAATCAAGAAAGTGTCCTATGAAGACTCCCAGGCAGTCTCTTCTCATTTGGGATGTATCAAGTTGACAGCTGAAGCTGACTAGGAGAAACATCTAGTAATGCTTAGTATTTGTGAAATTTACCAAACATCTACAGGGTCTTATCATACCTTCTTTATCTTTGAAAAGAATTTGAGATAACCTGAAATCACCTCTCTCTTTCTGCATGTGTGTGTGCACACATGCACACACACACAAGTATATGTGTATATGTATACATGCATACGAATACATGCATACTATGTATTTATGTATACATATGAATAACATGGAAATCATTGTTTGAATAGAACATTTTGCTATTACACAAGTGCAAGACATTTATTAAATCTTTTGGGACTACATGTTCTTCATATTGAGTGAATTGTTGTTCAGCTCTCAGTACTGTATGCAAGTCTTTTGGTAAACACTTCATTAGCCATAACAATGCATGTATCTTCAAGATGATTAGCTGTGATTCTCAAAATAAAGTGTCAAAAATTAAAATGCTGCTATTGAAAACTGTTCTTTTAAATTAACGTTTCAGAAGGAGGATGGGCTGGCTTTTGTCATGGCCAATCTTCATTTGCATCGCCTTGTGGAGAGAAGCACCTTAGGCTCAGCCACGCTGTATGTATTTGTATATGGGTGAGTTGGGTGTTGTGTGGTCAGGATAGAAGGTTAGAAGTTTTAATTTTCTTACCATGGCTATAAAAGTATTCTATAGCCAGTAGACACAGACAGCGGACATGACTGACCCCTTAGCTATTGCTAACATCATTGTGTTATTTATGAATATGTACTGCCTGCTTTATCTAGTTTAAGGACTTTATACCTATGTGGCAAGATTGCTTTGTTCTAATAATGTGCTGCTGTCCTCTCTCAAGTTCTTGCCCTAATGTGAAGTTTTGACCTTTGGCCCTTTGGTTGGCTCCACTCTGTCCGCTAACGTGTCAGCATGTTGTTAGGTGGGGAGAAGCTTTTTCTCTCCCAGCAGCTTTCCCCTTACTCAGTTTTTTAGTATCTGTAAAGATCCTGGATGTTTTTAAATATGTTGCATTCCTTGGTGAGTTTTCTTACTGAAACAATTGGTTGGTTTGAGCTTGAATCTGCCTGATTCCATGGCCTGGAAGTCTGTGTTGGCGAACCTTCTTCTGGGTGTGTCTGTCTGAGGCCACTGGGAACACCGAGGGCAGAACCACTTATTGTTCTAGGGTGGATCTCAGTTACGTTCACTGATGGCTGCCCATGGACTTTTTGTAGATGTTGGTGAGAACAATATGAAACATCTTTTGAGTTCAGGATATGAAGATAGTTAGGGTTCCTATAGTGTGTCATGGGTAGGAGGTAGTGTTTTGAATAGCTAATAATTTTTAGGAGTATTTTCCAACCAAGTATTTTATCTGTGATGTTAACAGATTTGTGTGTGTTTTGATGTGCTTTTCAGCCCCTATATGCTGCCTCCTCATAGTCCCTTTGTGGACGACAGCCCAGAGTATGGACTGCAAGGCTACCAGCTTCACATTGACATGCATGGTGGTGGGATTTTCTACCTGTGTAGTACATTTCGCAATCTTTTCTCCAGGAAAGGTAAAAATAAATTTGCTTTTGTTTCTGAGATTTATGGGTAGGAAACAAGAGAAAGTGCTTTGTATCCAAGTTAAGACTTACCCTTCAAGCTGGTCCTTTATAGTCTTGTCAGCCGGCTCTGTTCTCTGACTCTCTGCATAGGACTTGTGAAGTACAGCAGCCACTCTCTCACCTCTAGAGGAGGCTTGCCTCCTATTTTCTGACGATATTCCTGCCTGTTTTTCTTACTTCTAAGTCTTCCCTTTCCTCAGAAATTTGGAAACTATCACAGGGTAAATACCACAGCCTCAGAGAGAGAGAGAGAAAGACTAAAGAGAAACCAGTTTTCCTCACATTTGCTACCTCAGTGTTTGCTCTTGGCGACAGTTTCCAAATAAGAAAGGGTGAGGGAAACTGAAGCCCAGAAAGCTTGCCCGCTGCATCCGCCTGCTTACTTCCTTTTGGGTTGTTTTATGAAGTCTGGTGTAGATCTGCTTACGTTTAAGTTTAATGGTTTGGTAAGTATATTTTATAGAGAAAAATGTAACTTTATTCAAGGCATACCATGTCAGGCTGTCCTGTCAGTAATGCTGAATTTCATCATTTGGTTAAGATGACTTTTGTATCTCCTCACCGTGAAGGCATTCTTTTTCAAACATAATTATTCATAATCTTCTTCCACCTGGTGGACTTGCCACCCACTAAAGACCCTTGTCCAAATCAGATTTTTTTTTGTTTGAGTTTAGAAAAATATTGATTTTTAAGAATGATGATGCTAGTTTTTGACTTGTTGGCTGAGCTTCTTTGTAAAGCATGTTCTCCTACCTGGTGAACCGCAGAAGCAGGTGAGCACCCAGCTCTTTCTTCCCAGCCGCCGATTGTCAGCTAAGAAAATGATACTCTTTATGCTAGACTGAAACTTTATTCATGTTTAGTATGACGTTGGACTTTTGGGTTTTTAATTTACTTAACAATAACTTAAAATTATCTGTAGACAGTTTTTTAAAGCTAAAATTGTCACCAGGAATCTGTATCAGCTGGTGATCTGTGCCTTTCATTTGTCTCTGTGTTGGTCTGCAAGCCACCCTTGCCTTTTGGGCTCAGGAAGAATTTTGTGCTTGTTGGCATGTATTTTTTTATTAATTAAATTTGTTATTTCGCAGTTTCATGCATGGATGTAACGTGCTGTGATTGCTGCCCCCTGTCCCCTCCAGTCCTTGTCATCTACCCGTCTCTACCAGTGTCTTTCCTACCTTCATGTCTTTCTCTTCTGTTTGTGATCTGCTGAGTTTAATTAGGGCTGTCTGTGTAGTCACTGATACACGAACAAAAGTGATACAGCCCCTTACCAAACCACTACTTGCCGGTAGTTCAGCTTGGAAGGGAAGCCGCCTATGACTGTGACTGACTGTTGACAGGGCGGCTCTTTCGAAGACATGGGGCAGTTTGCTCTGTGTCTTGTCACTTGGTGTATCATGTTTTTCAGCAGGAGGTAGGTCCTTTTTATTTCGTTCTGGTAGGAAACTAAGAGGAATGTCAGGAGCTTGTATTGTTTTTGAAGTCAGTGGAACTTCCGTGACCAACATCTTTTAGTATCCCACACCTGGCAGTGGAAATTTGTTTATTGACCCACTGGTTCTAGGAATAGCATTATCTATTTATATATGTTGCAGTGAGGTTTCTTGGTCTCGGGTGGCCAGAGGCCCAGACCCACAGACCTGTCTCGCCAGACCCATTAGTTGTCTGTTGTTGTTGTTCAGGCCCCAGAAATGACTCAGACGCTTATATTAAGTTCATGTTGTTTGGCCTATGGCTCAGGCACCTTGCTAGCTAGCTCTTACATCTTAACTCAACCCATTTCCATTAATCTGTCTGCTCAAGCCCCTTGTAGCCCAGATGATCATACAAGGGGCTTGAGCAGCTCTAGCTCTTGGGCCCCGAACCTTAGCTCACATGTCTCCTAAATTCAGGTTAGTTCTACTCTACGGCTGCTGCTGTCCTTGGCAGTCTTTCCCTGGTATCATTTCCAATATGCTGAGGCCTTTGCTGCAACTGAGGTTGCATCTTTATCAGTTGCTTCTCCCACTCTCTCTTCAGAGACTCCAGCTTTGCCATGACCCCTTCGTGCCTTCAAATCAGCACCATCTGGGTGACTTACTAATTGCCAAGTTTTGCATGAGATGCTGGCTTGGCCACTCTGGACATAGTGTCTCTGTGCTGTCCTTGAAGAAGTATCTTAGAGGATTATGTCTCAGTGATGCTGGTCTCCTGTTAGTCACATCTGAGTTCTCCTCAGCTACTTGATAACAGTTGTACTAAAACAGACATTTAACTTGAGTGATGCTGGTCCTTTGTTTATCCTAACTAAGTCTCCAGTCATCCCGACCAGAGCCATAGAGAATGCTGTACCAGTGGTCTTGATAGAGGTCTTGCCTCTCAGGCCTCCATCTCTTTTAGCATTCCTGCCTTCCAAGCTTCTTCTATATAAGTTATCAATTATTGATAAAGATGCCTACAGGTCAGTCCGATGGGGGTGCTTTCTCTTTGGGCACCCACCACCCAGCTCCTAAATAAATAGACTTACTTTTTATTTTTTATTTTTTTTTTAATTTTTTTTTTTTTAATGCCAGCTTGGCTTATTTTTAGTCACCTTTTCTTATTTTAAATTATCCCATCTATCTTTTGCCTCTGGGCTTTACCTTTTTCTGTTTCCATATATGTCTCTTTCCTTCTTATTCTGTGGTTGGCGTTTGGCAGGGTGGCTGGCCCCTGGCATCATCCTCCTCCTTTTCTCACTTCCCTTCTATTTATTCTCCCTGCCTGGCAGCCCGCCTGTCCCTCTCCTGTCTGTTATTCAAGACATTCAGCTCTTTATTAGACCAATCAGGTGTTTACCAGGCAGAGTAACAGAGCTCCACAGAGTTAAACAAATGCAAGATAAAAGAAGGCAGCACATCTTTGCATGTTCCACAGCACAAACAAATGTAACACATCTTAAACTAATATTCCACAACACTTCCCCGTAGCACCTCCCTAAAATAAAACTAACCAACACAGAATACCACAGCAAATGGTATTTCTTCTCTGATTTGTTTGCGTATTTGCCATTGATGTCTAGGAAGCTACTGACTTTTCATGTGCTCATTTTGTTATCCGGAGCTTTGCTGGAATTGTAGCAATTCTAAGAGTTCTTTGTAGTCTCATATATAATCATATCATCTGCAAAGGGAAATACATTAACTCCCTTCCCCCTTTTAATATTTGTATCCATTTACTTCCTTCTCTTGTCTTAGTACTGAGCCTAAAACTTTGAGCTTTATCTTGGATTGGAGAGTGGACACACTTGTCTTCTCCTTCATTATATTGATGTGTACTATGTCTACTCAGAGCTCCTTTTTATGATGTATCCTGAAAGTCTGTTTAATTTTATCCAAGGGCTTTTTGCTTCTACTGGTGTGATCATAATCATGTGATTATGCTTTTGAGCCATTTTGATAATCTCCTGGTCATGGACCTACTTTGAGCCTCTGCCTTGGTGGCCGTTTTCAGGCCTTGGCAGGCCCTGGTCATGAATCTGCTCCAGAGCAGCTGCTCTTTGCAGAGTTCCCAGCTTGCCATCCTTTCCCTGTTGTGGGATTCAGGTGTCAGCTGATAAGGTCAAGGGACATTTATACAGAGCACCGGGCCCCCCGACCTGAAGGGGGCGGGGGAAAAGCCCCATTAAAAAGGGTCTGCGGATACGACACACTCTCTTCCTGGTTCCTGGCTGCTGGAGGAAGGACCCCTTCGTCCGTCCGTCTGCAGACTTCGGTCCCTATTGTACTTGGTTACCTGTACCGTGAGTGTTGGTTTATATTCTAATAAATATCTATCGAGTATTTGTGTCCTTGTGGGTAAGCTCCGCCTACATTTCCCCACTGCCTTTTGGGCCTGTCAGCTCTTGGTGTGGTGAGGACCTGCCTTTGATGATGAGTGATTGCAGGTGGTGCCTTATGTGTGACCAGTACTGCCACTGTCCCCTCTGTGGCATCATCCCCATCCATCTTCTACCCTGTTCTGCTCTCCCCATTCTGCCATACGAGTACCAGCTCCCTGTGGCCTTTGGCCGGCCCATCTTGCCTGCAGTCTTCCCACCACAGGTCTCTGCACAGTCACTGTCAGGCTAGGCTCCTTGTTGGCTGTGCAGCTCAGGCCCTCCCCATAGCTCTCTGTGTTGCCTTACTCAGTTTTACCAGTTAATTTTGTTTCAAAGATGCCTTGATGCTCTTTGTTTGTTTGTTTGTTTGTTTGTTTGTTTTTTTGTTCCTGGTTGTCTCCTAGGATGCCAGTTTGAGTACTGAGTGTTTAATAGATGTGCACGTATGTATTCTCGAGAGTGATTTATGGTCTCTTTTCTTTCTTTGTGTTCTCCTTATCCCCTGTGTCTGTGTTTATCTACACAGTATATGTAAAATTAACCAGGTTACTGCTCACTGCTCCTGAAGGGCCGTTTGAGGAATCATGGGCCTGTACTGAAGTCCCTGTGTTTCTTCATCTCAGACTCCGGGGCATGGGACAGCATCCCCACTAGAAGCTCTGTGCTTCTCTTAGGAGAAAGGGGAATGGCTTTCTGCTGGAGACAGTGATCCTGCAGCTTAGTGGCATTGCTGGGCCACAGCAAGAGGATGGCAAGGGGTTGAGAAGCATTTCATGAGGGATCTTACTTCCTGCCTCTCCGAGTCCAGGAAGCCCCAGGTGCCAACCAAGCCTGCTTCTCAAGCCACCTCACAGGTCAGAGTAGCCACTGGGGTTTTGCCCTGGCCTTCTCATTTCTTTTCTCTTACACACGCCGGCACCTGTTACGTTCACATGTGCTTCTCTCTGCAAGGAGGAAGCCACAGGTTCATCCATAGCCCAAGTGTTTTGTGTCTGGGCATCCATGGAAAAGTTCTTTGCAATCTGAATGTAGCTCCTATATATCCATCTCATCTCCTCACTGCAAGGAAAGTATCAGGCTTGCTTTCTGTTTCTGACTGGACATGGTTTGTACAGCTATCAACCATTCGTTAACATTTATAAAACATTAATTGCATTTTAAGTTTTTGCTGCTTTAAAATGTGAAAGTTTCACCTTGTATAAATACAGAGCGCTGCAGTATTGCCTGTATGTGGAATCTACCAACTTATAATTCCTTTTCCTTATTTGTGTCATCCTCATCTGCTTAAGTCTATGTGTCTGTATAATATACATGCTTATTATACATGTAGAGTTAGCCTGGCTACTGCTGAGTGGGAATCAGTTTGACCTGATACACTGAGCATTCATTGTATCTGCTTCATACCGTTATGAATTACTGAGATTGAAATAGAGTCTCTTCCCCTCTGTTACTGATTTGGGATATGCAGGGAATAGCTAGTCATCTCTTTGATTCCATAAGGCTGCCATGAACCAAGTGGTTCCCATTTGCATGTAGGCCCACCTCACTCCAGGGCAAACACCTGGTACATAACCGTTTTTGTATGTTTGCATTTCTCACACACACACACACACACACACACACACACACACACACACGCAGAGAGAAACAGAGAGAGAGAGAGAGAGAGAGAGAGAGAGAGAGAGAGAGAGAGAGAGAGAGAGAGAGAGAGAGAGGGAGGGAAGGAGGGAGGGGGGGAGGAGGAGGAGGAGGAGGAGGAGGAGGAGGAGGAGGAGGAGGAGGAGGAGGAGAAGAGAGACACACTCTGACTGTAACTGTCTTTCCAGAGTTGTTGGTTTCCTAGATGTGGTCAGAGTAGGTCTGTTGTGCTGATGTATTGTAGTAACATTCGGTCCAGCTCTATACAAGGTGAATAAACCATATCAGTAATACAAGAGTTGAAGTTAAAGGGAAGTGTGACATTAAACAATTTGCCTTTTATCTAGATTGTGCGTGCTGTGTACATGCACCCTCATCCCTCCCCACTTAATATAATTAAGTTATATTAAGTATAACTTAGTATTTAGTTATATTCAATATTAAGACATTATTTAACACAGGAAGAGAGCTTTCCTATGTAGATTCAATGCATTTCCTCCCTCTTTGTGTGATTCCACTAAGAGTCAGCAGAGGGAGCTGTTGCCATCAGAGTTTGTAAGGTCTTAAGTACAAATGGGTCGTCCTTTACAGTTTTTGAGAAATTCTCCTGGTACCCTGTGGTATATTTAGTAAATTTCAGCTATGTCATTGCAGTTTAGGAAGACAGAACTTTATCCCTATTTTTTTTAAAGAAAGAAAAAACACTTTGTCCCTATCAAGGATGAAATGTTTTATCATCATGTCCCTAGAATTTAGGTTGCTCTATACTCCATTTGTCCTCAGTGAGACATGAGAAGCCTGGCCTGGCACTAATGAGACAGCCTCAGTGGAACACCACGGGGTCAGAGAGTCAAGGCCACCTTGTTTGATCCTTCATTAACAAATAGTGACAGAATTCAAGGGTGAATCAGACACAGAAATAGACAACATTCCTCCATTTAAGCATGAGGTAGAGCTTGCTGAGCCAGGCTCTTAAACACACTGCACACTACTGCACACTGAGAGCGTGACACCAGGGATTCTAGTAGTGTTTGGAGCAGACACACGTCAGTGTTATTTTGGGGGGGCAAGGGAGAAATATGACAGCAGTTAGTCTTGGGTGTCTAGACCAGCATGTGTTCAATATCTAGATTACTGCAACACAGGAAGGATAGAGTCAAATAGGTCATTTTGTAGGTCCATTTCTAGTATTCTATCTTTGAGTAACAATCATGTGAATATACCGATTTCATCCATAAATTGATTGCAGTTGTTTATTTAAAAACCTCAGTGGGAATTTTAAAACTTGCAGGAATGATTCTGAAATACATTTGAAGGCGATAGGATATAGCACAGGAGAGCACTTACCTAGTAGAGACCACAGGCTCTATTTCCAGCCCCACAGACGGAGAGTTAGGTGGGCGGTAGGTAGGTACGTAAGTAGGTAGATAGAAGAGAATGTCCTTTTGGAAATGAGTAGAAGGATGAGTGAAAAACTTGGGACTGAAATCTTAGTGGTGAACTTTTAGAATCTTTTCTGTGGATGCTGTGGGTCCAAGCTTTAGACATCAATGCGGTAATAATCAGGGAGCCAGGACAATTTAAGGAATAGAATGTTGTCATGACATTTGAGACCCTTGTGTGGTCCTTGCTGCAATCTGTTTTTTCTTCTGCCAGAGGCAGCCATCATTCTCTAGTGAGCTAATTGCTCTTCTCTATCTTTTTCTTTTTAAAATTAAGCTTCTTTGTATTGTGAACTGATACACTAAACAGATCCTTACTTGCTTTTAGAAATGTGCATTGAAATGGTATGTGCTTGGCAAACACTAGCCACCACACTCCTGTCATTAAAGAAGTATGGTGTCACTGATGAGATAGAAATTTAGATGAGTGGGACAGAATACCACTGCATATCTTCTACAGTTAAAAACTCTCAGAGTATTTTAAGCCATTTAGTTATATCCAATAAACATTTACTTACAAAAATTTATCACATTTTTAACTAAGTATAATTCGACATATCTTTATATCTGAGTGTGTCTTCATCCTGTAGAGTATATTATTTCTTGAAAGTGTTGGTATAGAATACATTGTGTAGAATAATTTGCCTAACTGGCAAAAAGGGTCTCTAGAGTTGAATATATAAGGAATGGAAATCCTCAAAGAGTTTGTTATATAGTCATTTCAGAGGGAAAAGTTCTGATGAAGTATTCTAAATAAGTTCTAAACGTCTGATGCAGGCTACCTCTTGGTAGTATTTTCTGTTTGTAACTCAATTCATGTACTTTATGAGAGGATCTTTGAAGATTTTTTGTTTTTCAATACTGGCTACTAAAATCAAATCAGAAGTCTCTAGTGGCTCTTCATGCCTAGGGTTAGATTCTTGCATCACAGGGATGAGGGAACTGGAGTGGCTTGGTGCTGACTGCTCTTGTCACATGAAATGTTTAGCTTTGCCATTGTCTTTCTCTGAGGTCATCGATGGATGTGTGCTTCTTTCTGCATGTGCAGGGCAGTGGCCAGTGATGAGTATTTTCTCCATTGTTTTCTACTTTATTTTTTGAGACAGGGTCTCATTGAACCTAGGACTCAATGATTGACTAGACTGACTGGCCATAAACCCCTCCTCTGTATGCCACTACTGTATGCCATGCTCCTGCTGGGGATCTAGAGTAAGGTCTTCTTGTTTATACAGCAAACACTACCCACTGAGCTATTTTAGGTGTTTAGCCACTTTGACAAGTCATTGAAGTTTTTTATAAAAAGGGATTTTTATATAATCTCTTTTCAAAGAAAAATTTATAATACCTAGAATGCCACATAATTGATGACTGTTTCTTTGTGTGTTCGCATTAAAATTAAGTACAATAGAAGATTATGTGAGGGTGAATTTTGCTATCTGAGTTCGATTTATGAGTGGGCAAAAGAGAATGGGGGATAATAGCACAGGAAATAAATTTCCAGAATGATTTGTAAGTTAATACTGGAGGTGAGTTTTATAAATGTGCTTTATGGGTTTTCCTTTGTGAAAATCTTTCTTTCTTTCTTTCTTTCTTTCTTTCTTTCTTTCTTTCTTTCTTTCTTTCTTTCTTTCTTTCTTTCTTTCTTTCTTTCTTTCTTTCTCTCTCTCTCTCTCTCTCTCTCTCTCTCTCTCTTTCTTTCTTTCTTTCTTTCTTTTGAAGAGACACACTGACATTAGTTACGACTATTTCCAACTTCATTGACTCCCTAGGATCACAGTACTTAGGATACTGATGTGTTAGCTTCATTGACTCCCTAGGATCACAGTACTTAGGATATTGATGTGTTAGCTTCATTGAGTCCCTAGGATCACAGTACTTAGGATATTGATGTGTTAGTGGATAAAACCAGCAAAGAGGAAAGCTATGTGAGTAAAGTTCAGTGGGAGCCACCCAGTGCCTAGAGTTCTCACCGCTCTCAGTGGGTTCACCTCATTCCTCCAGGACTGTGGAGAGCTGATAAGATCTCACTTATTAGAGAGAATCAAATTTTTATGGGGGCTGCTCTCTAGGTCCCTGTGACCTAAAACTACTGTATTTCCAGACTCCTACAAGGAAAGATTATATAAACCACACAGCCCAGGTATTAGGCACAGTGAGCAGCCTTATCAGCTAGGATTCTCCTGAATTCCATATTTCTGTTTTCAAAGGCTGCCAGCAGATCTTGTGAAGAATGGATGGACTCCAGCATGCTATATTAGTTCTTTTCTGCATAACTATCCATTAACATTTTGATTAGGTTATGGTACAGCCTGGTGAACAGAGGAAATGGTTCAGTTTTATCTTTGAAGTGGAAATTCAGCTTGCCAAAGGGCATGATCAGCAATGCAGAGGATAAAGGAGTGTATTCTTATTTGATCTTAGTATCAAGCTAATTATTACCAATTTTCAGAAGCAGACGGAGGAAGGTTTTGCCCAGCATGGTGTATTGTATCCTTTTATCAGTATGGAGAGGAGTAGTTAGAGTAAAGCAGAGAAGCGATTTTAATAGCAAAGCTCACTGCTCCTAGCCTTTGACTTTTAAGGAAGTATGCTTTCCATTTTAGAGAACTTTAGGTTTACAGCAAAACTGATAGAAAGGTAATACAGGTGTATCCCATACTGACTGATACCTTCTGCCTCCCCCTTAATACGTCTTTCCAGAGAAGAATATTAGTTACAACTGATGCCCACATGTCAACACGTTATTATAGCCCAAAGACCACAGTTTACAGTAGTCACTTTTGTTACATGTTTCATGGGTTAGGTTAGGGCAAGTTTTAATGATGTGTGTCTGCTGTGTTCCGCCCTTTGCTCCTTACCTTTCCTCAGTGTCTGGCAATCCCTGATCTTTACTGTCTCTATAGTTGTGTTTACACAGATTTCACACAGGTGGAATCATGGAAGGCATATACTTCAGACTGACAACTTTCAGTTAGCAACACTGAGTTTTTTTTTTTTTGGTTTGTTTTTCATAATGTGATAGCTCATCCTTTGTTAATACTGTATAGATGCACTAGCCTTTTAATTACTCTACCGAAGGACATCCTGTCTATTTTAAGTTTGGCGAATTTTGATTAAAATTCCTATAAGTATATGCGTGCAGGATTTTATATAGATGTATTTTCATCTTAACATATTTGAGTAAGTCGTAAGGAGCACAGTTACTAGGTCATGTGGTAAGAGAATGTTTACTTTTTAAGGAAATCGCCAAACTTTAGGTAGGCCCCAGTGTCCTCCCCCCCCCCCCCCAAATCCCCCAAAACCAAAAAAAAAAAAACAAAATCAAGAACAAAACTCAGACTTAATTTGTTCCTCCTAATTGCTCACCAGAACTAGATAAGACACCACGGTGCATGTAGAGGAGTAATGACTCCTGTTGCTCGGTCTTTGCTGCACGCTCTACATCATCTGTGAACAAAACTTTTCATTTCCTTCTTTGCAGTGAGGGTGCTCTTTCCTGTAGTTTGGATCAAGAATGTTTCCTGTAGTTCCCGTGTGTTCAATGCTGGGTTTGTTGTTGCTGTAGAGAAAGACTGCACACTGAAGAAAGGACCAATGGGGGATTGTGCATTCACTGTAGGCGTGCCCGTGGTGTAGCAGGGTGGTAGCCTGTTCCCTTGTCAATTCTGGCTGTACTGTGTGCTGCTGTTAGGATGAGCTTCCTCTCCATGGCACCAAAGCAGAGGGACCAACCTATACAAATAAACCCTTTTCTTTATAAATTCATTGTTTCAGATGCTCATTGATAGATATATTGATAGAAAGCCAGTCATTTTATATTTTATGTTCTTGCCTTTCTGCAGTATTCAAGACTTCCAGCACAGTCCTGCAAGACAGCAATGAAACCTCCTTTCCTTTCTCAGATCTTAGTGGGAAAACTTTGACTTTCTCCCCATAACTGTGATGTTAACGATCGTTTTTAAAATCCCCATTCTTTATTATTTAAGGAAATTTCTTCATTGTTTATTCAGAGTTTTTCTTGTAGTTTTATAAATGGGTGTTATGTGCTTCTATTTGTTCATAGACACATTAGAAGTATTTGCTCTGCTTATATCTTTTGGAAGAGGGTTTAGAAAATTGGTATCATTTCTTACTTTTTTTTCAGTGAAATGATTTAATCTTATGTTTTCTTTTTTGGAAGATTATTAATTATGGGTCCAGTTCCTTTTATAGTGACAGGCCTAGTCAGATAATGTCATCTGAATTTTGGCAGATAATGTTTTTCTAGGAATTGAACCAGTTCACCTACGTTATCAATTTGTTCATAGTATACTGTTTGGCTTAGTATTTACTGCCCCTTCACTATTTCTTCAAATTTGTACTGATGTCCCATGTCTTATTTCTAATAATTATATAGTTGTGGTGATATATTTAATAAAAATAGTGTGGAATATTAGAGGATAGAGCCACCCACAGAACCAAGTCAAGAAGGTCAGGGAGTGTTGACCCACACCTTTAATTCCAGCAAGGAGACAGATCTCTGTGAGTTCAAGGCCTAACAGAGTCAGGTAAGTGGTGGCGCCCACCTCTAATCCCAGCTCTAGGAAAGGTGAACCAGTAAGTGAGACAGCTGGGCAGAGAGAGAGAAGTTCAGCTTCCCCTGCCACTTCCCTTTTCTGCTGAGGACAGAGAGGTGGTAGAGGATTCACGGAGATAGGCCTAAGGAGTTTGGCTGGGTGAGAAGTCTGTGGTTTGTTTCTCTATCTCTGATATTTTAGCGTTTCTATAATATCTGTCCCTGGGTTTTCATTATAATATCAAATAGAATTTGTGCAGTATGTAATTTATGTTCACTTTTGTATTTTTAGTTTGGCTAGATATATTGATGATATTTTTAAAGAACCTCCTTTTGGTTTCTTTGATTTTTTTTTTCCTTTAGTAGTTTTACTAATTTTTATTCTAATTTTTATTGCTTCTTTCCTGCTGCTTATTTTGGAATTAATTTACTCTTTTGTGGCTTTTTAGTATGTAGAAACCGAAATTGTTTTCAGGTGGTTATTGCTTTTCTGCTAAGTATATATAAAGCTGAAAATATGACTCAAAGCCCTATGATGTCATTTCCCACACTTGGTACATTCTGGTGAGGACTAGTCTTCCTTGTTGGCCTGACAGTGAGGCACATCTCTAGGTGTGTCCTGGGACTGTGTCCTGGGAAGAGGGGAGACAGTGCAGGTGCAGGCAGTACCATGAACTGTTGTACCCCCTTTCCCGATTGATCTTGGAAATCTTTAAATCTATTAGCGTTTCTGAATCGGGAGCCAGAGTGAATCTTCCCCTCTGTAACTTGTTTCTGTTAGGTATTTTGTCACAACTTTGAGAAAAGTTAATAAGTTTATATCATTTAAAGTATTTTAAAATCTCTGTTATCTGATCTTCATGTCTTCTGATAGAGAGGTATTGAAGTCTCCAGTTCCATCAGTAGGATCCACTTACCTCTCCTGACAGTTCTGTTTGCTCACATATCCGGTACTGCTCTGTTCAGCAATTACACACTGAGGATTCTCACATCTTTTTGATCACTTTATCGCTATTTAGTACATCTTTATTGTCTCCCTCACCCCCACTAAATGGCCAGAATGCATTGGATCAAAGGGACCATAGAAAATAGGCCCTTAATAATGTGGTTGGTACATGTATATGCGTTTCTGGTTCTTTGGTGAGCTGTGGCTCTTAGTCCTTCTCGTAACTACTCTGGTGGATGTAGGGTATAGTTGCTATTTCCCATTCCCTGCACAGATTGTCTTTGTTGTTGTTTTGTTTGCAGTATTGACTCTAAAGTGGCAAGGCTCCTGGAGATAACAACTGTTGTTGCTCAAGATGGAGCTCCTCTGGAGTTGGCTCAGCCTTGCCCGTTTGTCTTCAGCCATGTGTGAGTCACCACTTAGGTTTCTGAGCAGTATTAAGAGCTCTGACCTCCCTGTGTTCTCCCATTGCTTGTCAAATTGTAGGGACAGTGGTTCACCCTGTTAGGCCACTTTTCTTTCTCACCTAGTAATAGTTGAGTTTTGAGTTTGTTCAGACTTAAAACCCCTAAAGACAACTGTTGTTCATAAATTTGCTCCATTTTCAAATTCATTAAATTTTCTCTGCAGAAATGATTTGGAAAATGTTCTCTGTTTTTCCTTGATACTACATTGTGAACATTTTCCAGTTTTAGAAAAAATTGACTTTGAGAAGTTGTGTGAAATTCCATTAGGTTTATCATGATTTATTGGCCCATTCTCCCAATTGAGCATTTGGGCCTTCATTTCTTATGATTGGAGTATTGTTATCATCAATGTTATTTTGAAAAATCTCCATGATTTGAGAGATAAAAATGGTTTATTTGACACGAGATGCCTTTCTCTATGCTGTCAATGTCATTGATAAATAAAGAGACCTGTGGCAAAGCATTTAAAAGCAGGCGAGAAATCCAAACATAGACCAGGAACAGAAGGGAGGGGGCAGAGTCAAAAGAGCATGCAATCTAGCTGCCCAAAGAGCAATATGAAAAAAAATTCACATAAACCATGAGCTATGTAGCAAGATAGATTAATAAAAATAGATTGAGTTAAGATAAAAAAACTAACAATAAGCCTAAGCCATAGGTCAAAAAACAAATAATTAACATAAGTGTCCGAGTAATTTTTAAAGACTAAGCAACAGTGGGCAGGTTTAAACTGCATAGTTAGGCTAGGCCAAAAACTTCTGCAGCATATATTAACCAGATGTTTGTGGTCATCACAGTGACCACACTGCAGACTCTTCCAGGAGTAGGTGCCCTCCTAAGATCTAGCTTCACCACCACCTGTTACTATTGGTGTCAATGGTTTACCATTGTGCCTATGGTTAGACACCCATTGCAAGGATAGGAGGTGACAGTGTGTGATCTGTTTTCATGTATCTTTCCCAATGGTATTCACTTCTGTGCTTGGTTCCATTATTTTAATGTTGTAACATGTTTATGTGCATGTACTTATTACAAATAGTTCTTACATTTTGTCTCTTACAGATAGTTCTTCTATTTTGTCTTTGCTTTTAATTTTGATATCCCATAAGTTTCAATTAGATGTGGTTTTAAGATATTCTAAAATTGTTTTATTTAGAACATACTACTTTCTAAAATCAGTTATACACTGACCTTATTTTCTATCGGTTAATTACTTCTTTTCATTTCTTACACTTTTCTCTCAGGGTGATTGCCTCTAGTAGAGAAGCAGATAATTCAGACTTATTTATTGTATTATGAAAATATATGTTTTCTATGCTGGGTTTAAAAATTAGTGCCATATTATTGCCTATTTATGCTTTACTATATGTATATAAATATATATTTTACATGAATTCATTTGGCCTGACTCCCACGTATTTTACAGGACTTTATCAGAGTCCTGTTGAGTTTGTACATATTTATTACTAGAAGGAATTAAGGTTTTATTAAGATTAAATCGAGGGCCACGAGTGTAGTAGTATGTACCTTCCCAGTTCAAGGGGTTCTCAAAGGGAGCAGAGTGGGTAAAATAGAGATATAAGCAATTAAAGGGGCACCCATTAGCTTGGCAGACAGATGTAGTCTGGGTAGCCCAGCAACAGTTGTTTCACACTGGGGAGGTTCAGACCATAAAAAAGTGTTTGAGCAGTTGCTGGCGCAAAAGGCCTGGAAATTTCCTGGAGAGCTGCTGGTCTTCAGTTTGTGTTCAGACCCTGGAGAAATTGGTTCTGGTTCTGTTATGAGAAGGGAATACCATAGCAACAATTAAAGAGACCAGTGGTTTTCACCCTTCCTAATGCTGCAACCATTTTAGACAGTTCCTCATGTTGTGGTGACCCCAACGATAAACCCATTTTCGTTGCTACAGCATAGCTATAATTTTGCTACTGTTGTGAATTATAATGTAAATATCTGTGTTTTTCAGTGGATCTTAGGTGACTTCTGTGAAAAGGTCTTTCAATTCCCACAGGGGTTGCAATCCAAATAGGTTGAGAATCACTGGGGTAAATAAATGAGCTTGTCTGCAAAAGGGGGGGTAAGCAGGCCAAAGGCAGTTTCCTTTTCCTGTGACCTCCTATTTGGTTTAGCACCTCCGTAGCATTTACTTCATTCCAGATGCAGTCAGATTGAAACCAAAGTTCATCACATTGCCTTAGTGGATCCTGTACCTTTCCCTCTTCATGAATACCTAACTTTTGTGTTGCTGTCATGACTAAGCCCCTTGGGGAAATGTTTCCTTGTCTACCTGTGAGGTTTGTTCTGCACCTACATATTGTTATTGTGCTTCCTCTTAGATACTGACTACACTGAACATTTGGGCTTTAGATGTAAGACTCTGCAGAGAACTTTAGAGAATTCATAGGTTATCAAGTTACAGATACTCTTTTCCTTGCACCAAGAGTAGGCTCTACAACAGCGGAGAGTGAATTCTTTTGAAGTGTTTTTTTCTTTCTAGATCTTGTGCATGTATCTTATTTTTATCTTATTTTTGTGGCTGCGATCCTAAAATAGGTGGCTTTTTATTCCCTCTGTCTCTGATATTAATTACTTGCTATGTTTCCAGGTCATGTTGTACTCTGTAAGCATTTATCATGGCATGTGAGTCCCTAGAAACAGTGCTGTCCTTTCTGGGTGGTGACTATTTAGAAAACAGAGCAGGCCTGCACTGTGGCTTCTTCATTAGGAGTGAGTACTACATTTTTCCTGTTTTGTACTTCTAGTGACTCCTGAGAAGTGAGCATTGACGTGACTTGACTGCTGCTCATGTCAGAGCTTACCTGGAGGAGGCAGAGCCTAACTGGAGTATGGCTGTTTAGTCTGTGGGCCTGTTGAATAATTGCAAGTGGCCACAACAGGGCATTAGAAGTCCAGGCCTTCGGGACTACACAGGCTGCACTCCATGAAGTCCTCATGGCCAACAGGTGAGGCTGAAGATGAGCCGTCCTTTATGAGGCCTGTTTCAGCTGCTGTGACTGCTGCTCCATATTTAACCTCGGCTTTTTATTTGCCCTTGCAAATTTGACTTTTTTGAAGTAAATTTTGTTGTCAAGGAAATTTGCTTAAGTAACATGTTTTAGATGGTAAGATATTCTGTAAGGGATGAAACTAGAATCTCTGATATAAAACAAGTAATTTGGGGAACATAAGTGCAACAAATGTATATGATAGGCTTTCTAATATTGCTTTGGTGTGAGTTTACTTGTGCACATCAAGATCTTTGATGTCTGTAGGATATTGAGTTGGATTGTAAACTTCTAACTATCTGTGCTCCCACTTTCTGTATTCCTAATAAAGTATCTGGGTCTCTTCTCTGTCTGGCCCTTTGGTCTTTTCTGGCTTAATTTTCTTGCAGCCCAGTGACATCTTTCCCATGTCACACTCTGTGCATCACTGAGACCCTTTCTTCACTGTCCATGCATCTCCTCTAAGCCCTGACCCACCTTTGTTGCTTTAACTTTGTGTCAGCCTCTCACCCAGGACTGTCACTTACAGTCACTTCTTGCTACTTAGAAATCTTCCAGTCAGTTACTTACTTGCCTCTTATACTTTCAGTAGCAGCTTTTCATACACCAGGAATCCTCTCCCTCCACCCTCCTCCCACACCCTCCTCCCAGCCCTTCTTCCACGCCCTCCCCTCCTCTCATGCCCTCCCACGCCCTCCTCCCACGCCCTCCTCCCACATCCTCCTCCCACGCCCTCCTCCTATGCCCTCCTCTCATGCCCTCCTCCCATGCCCTCCTCCCACATCCTTCTCCCACGCCCTCCTCCTATGCCCTCCTCCCATGCTCTCCTCCCACGCCCTCCTCCCATGCCCTCCTCCCACGCCCTCCTCCCACATCCTCCTCCCACGCCCTCCTCCCACGCCCTCCTCCCACGCCCTCCTCCCATGCCCTCCTCTCACATTCTTCTCCCATGCCCTCCTCCCCTGCCCTGCTCCCATGCCCTCCTCCCACGCCCTCCTCCCATGCCCTCCTTCACACCTCCTGCCCTGCTTGGCCATCACATCTTCACTTAACCACAGCTTTTTCAGTCTTGCCTTTTCCTGTTTGGGGGAAATGCTGTCCCACTTCTTTCCAAAATGAACTTTCCAATTTCTAAATATATCTACTCCTGCCTGCGCTGAGACCTTTATTTAGCCATTTGTCTCTTGTCTCTTTCATCGTCTTAAGTCTGCTTCCCTGTCAACTCCTCTTCTAGTTACAAATTTGTCTGTGCTTTCCATGTCAAAATTATTTTAGAAGAAAACAACTCAAGTCTGTGTCAGGTATGTTTTTATTAAAATTTAAAAGCTTTAAATTTTAATTTTATTAAAAGCTTTAAAAAGTACAACCTGGCAAGCCTAACAGACCATTTCATCGTGTTGAAGAGTTCAGTGTGCTTTGACTTGATGCAGGCCCATTGATGTCCCTCCCTCATGGACATGTCCAGACAGCATGTGCCAGGATGGCCTATCTCTTGTCCTATTTGGATTCTTAGCAGTCAGCTCTCCTGGCTGTGTGCTCCTGGCTCTGAGGCCCTTCCTACTTCTGAGAGTCTCTTGCAGTGCCATGAACTCCACTCTGAGTTAGTGTGAAACCACACGAAAAGGTTCTTGACATCTAAATGTTTCTTCTCTCAACCGATGGCCCCATCTCTGCTGCTGTCAGGAGTGTGAGGGTATCCTAAGCAAGAACAAGAGGACTTAGAGAACCCCTCCAGAAGAATCCAGGGGAGGGCTTGTCTAGAAAATACCTTATGTTCAGGTGGATTGAGCTGTGCACAGCCATGGAGGGTAGAACTGAGACTTAGGAAAAGGCCAGCTGGCACCTGTCAACCTAGCAATTTAAAAAATCAAGCTCTAGACGCTGTTGAATTAACCAGTGGTAAAGTTTTAGAGTCTAGGACGGCGTATTCTGCTCTTTAACCTGTGTCAATTGTCATTAATATCAGCAATAATCCTGCTGTATGTATGTATATGTTAATAGTCAAGTTAATATCAATAGGACAGATGGACAAAGACCACCTCATGATTTAAAAGACTTGAGTAGGTTTTACTGACACTGCTGTTACTATGCCAACCAGATGGAGAGTGATGGTTGCTCCTTTTAGCCTTCCTTGTATAGTCAGGTTGGCCTGTGTAACAAAAAGGACCAGGAGAGAACATTCTGGCCCCTACAGTGTCTGGAGCCCTACCTCTTCAGATCCCATCTCTAACTTAGCTTAGGTACTTGAATTTCTTCTCTTTTAGGGACTTGAAAAATAATAAAAGTGTCTAAAAATAGTTAGCTAGGAAGGAAAAGTGTAGGAAAAACCCCATGCCTCTTCCTGGGGATGTTTATGTCAGAACATAACAGAGAATGGGAATACTAAAGGTTTTCTCTCTTTAAAAGGCAGCACCAACTGCTTGATTATACCATTGTGTTATTAATTGCCCCTTTGTTGTATCTGGTCTAGTCAGTACTTAATACTACATAGCAGATAGCTCGAGTTCATTGTGTGAGAGGTGCTTGCTATTGCTTTCTCTGTGTGGCTCTGTGTTACCCTGTGTCTGGTGATTCCTGTCTCAGTCCATTTTAATCCTCTTTACCCCCTTCCGTCTCTATGTGCATTAGAAAAATCAGTTCCCAATCAACATGTCCTCCCCACATTCTTTACATTCCACCTTTTCTATGTTATGCTTATTTCTGAAACAGAAATGAACCCTGATCATAGCTGGCAATGTGTCATTAATATGTTATTTATATTCCATAGAAAGATATGGCCTTTTATTTCCAAAGATATTGTTTTTGATAAAACAGATCTCAGCCTCCAGAAGCTTGTGTATGTAATGAAATGCCAGGGTGCAGTGGAGGTTTAGAAAGAGGAGACGTGAGTAGAGTGCAGGTTGGTGACATCCATACAGGTGAATGCTGAAGTTCTGAAGGAGTAAATTGGGGCCCATCAGAGTCACAGTTGCATGGGAAGTGTGGCTAATGCAGTAGCAGAAGGCCTTAGGCTGACTCAGCTACTAGCCATGGACTTTTGTGTTGTACTTTCTTATTCTGTCAAAGACTCATGGATGGTTTGTTTTTCTCATCACAAATTGGTTTCATGTTTTAGTACTTCACATAAATAGGATCACAATTTGTCTCTGTGCTTCTGGGCTTTCTTTGTACTCTGGTTCTGCTGTTCGGTGTGGGGTTCAGGCTTTATCCACACAGTTGCAGGTATGATAGTTCATTCTTGTGTTGTGATTAGTAGTGTTAGATTTAGTGAATTACCAGATTCGTTTATATTTCCTTGGACAAGATACCTGTTCACGGAAAAGGTATTTGTTGTAGGGTTTCTGTGGAGTCTTGTTGGCCTGATGTCACCTGCTGTCCATCTACTCTGAGGAAGAGTGGGAGAGGAGCAGACAGTTCTTGTTACTCACATGGGGAGAAGGTGGGCTTCCTCAGAAGCTGCTACTATGGCAACAGAGACTGGGGGCAGTCTTCTCCAGAGTTCAGCTACACACCTCTGATGGTGCCTCTCCCTTGAAGCAACGAGTCATACAGGAGGCACCTGGAGAAACCTTGATGTAGACCTTTGGTTATACTTAAGTCAGAAAACACTATCGAACTTATAGAATAAGAATTTGGCTCCCAAGGAAATTTAGCGTCATTTTTATTTCATCCACTGTTACTAGTGGTTAGAGTCTAGACCAGGTGTCTTATGCCTCTTATCCAAAGAATTGAAAACCAGAGCTCTCCCAGGTTTGCAAAAATAACTTTATTTGGAGGAAAGGGTGCAAAGCTGCAGTGCTGATTATAGAAGGATACATTGT
Source organism: Phyllotis vaccarum (assembly GCA_033318265.1). Classification (NCBI taxonomy): domain Eukaryota; kingdom Metazoa; phylum Chordata; class Mammalia; order Rodentia; family Cricetidae; genus Phyllotis; species Phyllotis vaccarum. The sequence continues at coordinate 4,609,453 of JARWLC010000009.1, read as the reverse complement.
CAAGATTGACTTTGGGGCCATGTAAGAGAGTGCTGGAGAGCTCCAAATACTGTTTGAGGCTTTCTTCAGTGATGCCCAAAAGGAGAAGGAGTTTGCGTATTAAGGAGTGTGGTAGTTTAAATAGGAATAACCCCCATAAGCTCACAGATGTGAATGTGTGGCTACCAGGAAGTGGCAGTGTCAGGGTGTGGGGCTTTGTTGGAGGAAGTGTGTCACTAGGGTGGGCTTTGAGGTTTCAGAAGCTCAAGCCAGGCTCAGTGTCACTCTCTTCCTGCTGCCTGCTAATCCAAAGTAGCACTCTTGGTTCCTCCAGTACCATGTCTGTCTGTGTGCTGCCATGCTTCCTGCCATAATGATAACGGACAAAACCTCTGAGTCTGTAAGCCAGCCCCGATTAAATGTTTCCCTTTTTTAAGAGTTTATGTCTTCACAGCAATAGAAACTCTAACTGTGATAAGGAGTGTAGTGAGGATAGTTCTCTCCTTTTGTTGATAGGTCATATATTCATTTTCCATAAGATGATATGTATGTCACCCTAAAAGGTTATCAGAGGGCATAAATTTGTCTTATTTGCGTGAATTTAAAAGCAGTTCAGGCTAGATTTGTATTTCTAATCTTTCTTCCCGGATACATTGGGAGTACACTTGAATAGACATTGTCTAATATGATTGTTACCAGGGATGGGAAATTGCAGGATTATTTAGAGATGAGAGTATGGGTAGCCATGTTGAGGAGTTTCTAAGGTTACTAGGTGCATTGTTTGAAGAGGAGAATGTGTGCAAAGTATGTACAGGCTGCCAAGCACAGTGTTAGGAGTGTATGTGCACATGTGCATAACTCAAAACCAAATAGGGATCCCATAGCACTGATCTGTCTCCTATGCATGCCTACGTTACCATGCAGTAACTGAAGTGCAAACCAAAGAACATTTGTTTTCTTCTATGTTTCCTTCTGCTCTGCCCTGTGAATAACACCTCTTTCTGCAGATGTCTGTCTCTGAAGTCATCATGTACCAGTGAATATACTGCAGTCTTATAGTTCTTGATGTCACTTCATGGTGTGTGTGTTCTTAGGAGCTGGGCAGTGTTGTAACTGTCTATCACAAGAAGCTGAATGCATGCATTTCTTCCTGGTGATGGCAAAGTTGCTAGTATCCAGTTTTGAGTTAGTTAGAGGAGGGTTGTAGAGTGTAGAGATTAGGCTCAGACTGGTAAACATGTATAGGACTTTCCTTGCTTGTGAGCATGTGCAAAGATAGGTTTTTGCAGTGGGTCTCTTCTTCTCCCTTCCCTTGTTCCCTCCTCTACTCCTTCCTTTGGAGGGTTAGCACTCATTTCTCATCCCATTTGATTTTCTTTCTTTGACATAATTGCATTCTCTCCTTAAGCTTATCTTTTCCATTTCCATGACTGATAGCACGATCAAGTAATGTAGCCTGGATCTGGATTGGCTCCTCTTCCAAGTGCTCATGTGTTTTAAAAGTCGTGATTTTCAGCTTGCCATTATGAAAGGTTGTGTACCCTATCAGAAGTGGTGCCTGTGGGGATGTGCCCTTAAGGGGATTAGTGGATCTCAGTTTACTCTGTATGTATTCTACAATGTGTATTTATCATGTATCCAGAAGCAGTGGGTCAAGCCTGCATAGACTGAAGCATTCAAAACCGAGTTTCAGTAAACCTTCCTTCCTTGTAAAATTCTTTCGTGATGGAAAGCTAGCCAATACACCCATTGAATCTGAGCCTCTGTCTCCCCATCAGTGACAGTGTATGTATTTACTCAGCTGTCTTCTGACTTACCTTAGATGGTTTCCTTAGACCCAGCATCCATTTTCCAGTCTCTGAGATACAGATTTACTACTCAGGCCTCATAATAGTATGCTGTGTCCTCAGCGTACCTGTCCTTAGTGAGTAGAACCAGTACGAGGCTTACCTTATCAGCGTAAAGGCTATTTTTGCCCCACATTGAAATGCAGAAATTAAACTAACCTTAAATCATTTCAGGATGCATTGAGAATGGATATGTGAAGTTCATGGCAATAAGTTTAAAAAATAACAGAGAACACTTGCCTCTTATTGGAAAAGTTGGCCTTGCATGGAGAACTAATGTTTTTGATGGCTTTATTGAGGTAAAAACAAAAGTTTTTTTTTTCTTCAATTAACTTTATGTGAAATAAAAAAAAAAAGTCTGTTGGTGTGTATGTATAACCCTCCCTTAGAAGTATTCTGGTTTCTGTGATTTGTGAATTCTTTTAGCAGAATGAGATCTTTATCAAGTATTTATTTAATGTTTTGTATTAGTTACTGTTCTATTGCTGTGAAGAGACACCATGACCAATGCAACACTTACAAAAGAAAGCATTTAACTGGGGGCTGGTTTATGGTTTTAGAGGGTGAGTCCATGACATCACAGTGGGAAGCAGAAAGGCATAGCACTGGCTCAGTAGCTGAGAGCTTATATCCTGATCCACAGGCAGAGACAGAGAGAGACAGAGTCTGGTGTAGGCTTTTGAAACCTCAATGCCCACCTGAATTCACAAGGCCACACCTTCTTTAAATCCTTCCCAACCAGTTCTTCTAACTGGGGACCAAATATTTAACATGAGTCTATGGAGGCCATTCTCATCATTTCAAGTACCACAGATATCTTGCTGTCCATGAGTGTATAGGAGTAGAGGGCAGGTAGACTGTAGCTGTATTTAAATCTTTCTGACTACCTACTGCTCCCTCACACGCAGTCAGTCTGTCCAGTAGAGTGAGGAGAAGGCATTGGCCAGGCAAGTAGCATTTACTGGAACACTTTATACTCATTTGAAGGCTGTGCAGTTAGGAGTTCCTGTTCCAATTTCCAGGATCACGAGAAGCTAAATAAAAGTAGCCAAATGGTGGGGAGAGTTGGTTTAGTTTTGGGGATTGTCAGAGAGGGAGGGAAGAGAGTTAGGAGAGATCTCTCATGGTTCCAGTCTCTTGTGTGACAGTGTGCCCATGGTTAGCGCTGGTTCTCTTTACTGAATGCCATGAGTGGAATCTAGGGGTCACAGGTTGGCTGGAACTGCAAACAGCCTCTGCACTGTGCTCACTTTGCCCTTTGTAGATGTCTGGACAGAAATGAAATGACAGTAACCAAGACCAAGGGCTGTGTAGCTGATCTGAACCATTTAGGATTTGTTACTTACTCTGTTTATCTATGAGCAAATCTTGAACCTTGGCAAAAATTGTGTATGTCATATATAAGGGATTATGTTTTATATCTTTGAGTACAGATGTGATTTTTTGTTTTTTTGTGATAGACTGAAATGACCATGATATGAAGACACATATTAAAATAAAATATTAAAATTAGACCTTGAGGACCAAGAAAGGCAGAATATAAATATGACAAACTTAAAGGGCCAGGGTAATTTTAAAGTTATCTAATTCTTTTTCTCTTCACAGCAGGATCAAAGCAGGTGCTTAGTTCTCTGGGGTTAAAAAAGGAAGTGCAGTAATTATACCAAGAGACAAAGTTTTATCCTAACTCTACTGTTGAAAACAGTGTCTCCCTGGAATTGCATGTAAGGCAGACGCAGCCCTAAGGAGTCTTCTAGCAGCAAGTATGCTGGGACTTCATAGCATTTCCCACAGAGGCTGCACTAACTACAGAACCTGACCCTTCAGCAAGCTCAGGGCAAAGTTTCTGTAGGTTGCTCCATCTAAAGGTGGGATTCTGAGTCTTTGAAGTAGTGGCCGGATGGCCTTGGACAGTTTCTCCAATAATACCTTTTCTCACAGGGCAGTTTGTGGTCTCATCAGACATGGAGATTGGGTAGATCTGGATGTACCACTTAGGCATGGAATCAGTATTATATTTTACAGTTAATTTATCCTTGGAGCTCCCAAAGAATGTACCTAAGCGAGGGATACAGTGTTCCATGTGTTTGCCATATAGCTCAGGGATTTCCATCCAGGAATCTGACCACCCTAAACATAGTGGACAGTGAAACAATTTAAGAAATTGTCTCTAGGGGATTTAGCTGTTTTGTTTTGTTTTGTTTAAAGGAAGGACATAAAGTAGAAAAAGGCTTTAGCTGAATGTAGTTATTTACACCTTTACTTATATGGGAGAAACTAAGGCAGGAGGATGACAGCTGGTACAGGGCTAGCCTAAGCTATAGAGTAAAGCTCTGTCTAAAAGATAATTCTTAGTCACATAGAAGTATTAAAAATAGACATTAAAATAATCTCTTCTGCTTGGGAATCGCAGATACAACCTTGTAAGAAATGACAAGGCATAAAGGAAAACCAAGAAAAGAGTGTAAGAGAAGGATGTGAGAAAAGGATGGAAGGAAAGGATGGCGAAAAGACAGCCATAGAGAGATTCTGATAGGAAGAGAGACAGACTAGGGAATACGTCATTGGGAATTATACTGAACAGGATTTGCTGTCTACACTACTGCACAAGAAGCATAGTGCCTGACCATAGAGTACTGTCCTGTGTGCGTTATTCAGCCACTACAAGCATCTGTTTCTACCACCATCTTCTTACAAAGAGAAAAACTTATCTATGGCCTGCAAGTTGAACATCCACCACAGAGATGTGTGAGCTCCTGGTCTGGCTTGGGATGCTCCCCACTACATCATTACCAAACGAGCAAGTATTAACTCCCTGTATTCCTGAGCTCTGGGAGACCAGTACTTCCTTGTGGCAACTGTGAAGCCCAGACCATTAGAGACCTTTCACACTTACATGTCACTTCAGAGCAAGCAACATAACAAATCATTGCTTTTTCATTTAGCAGACCCAGATTTGGGTGACACACTTTATCAGCATTTATCCAGGGGGCATTTTATACATTAGAAGACTGTATAGAATTCCTAAGCACAAGATATTCTCTTATTTCTACTTTTAGTATGTGACTTCAAACTATCTTTTTTCCAGATAGACCCTTACTCTGTAGCCCAGGCTTAGAAATCTACAGAGAGCTTGGGATTGGCTACAAGAGGGGAACTAGGGTGCTACCAAACTTAGACAGCTGATGGCCAGTGATGCTACTCTCGTGCCAAGTCCAGTTCTAGTGCAGTTTTGCTGGGATGATCACGGGTTTGAATAAATTACACCAAACTTGATTGGTTTTTAGGTTATCCAAGTTGTTGAGTAAGAACTTTGATATTTAGTTCTTGAGCCAGAAAGAGGTTCGGCCAGGAGGCACACTTTGGAAGCCATGGACCTCTTGATTATTATGAGTTGTGGATGTAGACAAATTCCATCTAGTGAGAGAGTGATTATATATCATAAACCAGTGCTTTGGTCCTGCTGTGAGGACCACTAGAAGTAGGGTCTGGTGGAAGCTATAGATGGTTCTGGAAGTGTTGGGGAGGTAGTATTTGAAGCAAAGAATGATAAGCATTGCTTAGTCTGTCCAGGTGGAGACTTAACAGATGTTCAAAGGTGTTTTGAGATCTTAGGAAGAGGTGGGGTTAGAGTGAGTTGAAGTGTGAGCAGGAGGTAAGGCTTTGGACAAAGGGAAGATGGATTTGCCCGCAAATAGAAGAGAGAACAAGGGATACCAAGGCTCTGGGAGGTTTATTTCTCTCTCTGTGTCTGTCCATTTGTCTGCCTCCCCTCCTCCCTGCCTCTAGTTCCCCTTCCCCCAGAATCACTTAAACATGTCTGAATGTTAAAAGCTGGTGGAAAAGATACAGTGCTCAATTGTGTCAGAGGTTACCTTCTTGTTGGTGGACCATCCCAAACCCACCTGACAAAAGCCCACTTATCCTTGATGTGCAGGTAAGGAGATGGTAGGGATATAACTGTGTAGAGATAGGAAGGTGCTCTGCTCACATCTTTGTCAGGAGTACATGATGTGCAGGGCTCCCTGTGAGTAGGGCATAGAGGGTCACAGGAGACAGTGAGGTATGCCAGTTCATGGAGGAGAGCATGGCCATGGCGACGTGGGCATAGTGTCATGTATGGCTCTGCTGCTGCACCGGGCAATCCCAGACACAGCTGAGATCCAGAGCCAAGTGAGATAGAGCATCGATGAAGAGGTCGGTGCAGTGAAGAAGAGTGAGTGAGATGAGGCTGAGGAGAGTCAGGGGTCATGGGCCACGGTGAGCCACGGTACTCCTCCAACCTTTTCTCTCACACAAACATGTGTGTGCCCTGTTACATATGCTATCTAAGAATTCACTAAGGTGGGCCACAGTACTCCTCCAACCTTTTCTCACACACAAGCATGTGTGTGCCCTGTTACATATGCTATCTAAGAATTCACTAAGGTGGGCCACGGTACTCCTCCAACCTTTTCTCACACACAGACATGTGTGCCCTGTTACATATGCTATCTAAGAATTCACTAAGGTGGGCCACGGTACTCCTCAAACCTTTTCTCACACGCAAACATGTGTGTGCCCTGTTACATATGCTATCTAAGAATTCACTAAGGTGAGCCACGGTACTCCTCAAACCTTTTCTCACACGCAAACATGTGTGTGCCCTGTTACATATGCTATCTAAGAATTCACTAAGATGATGCTGTATTTAATTTATTTTAACACATAGTTGTGCCGCACAGCATATAATTCAGGATGCTCTAGTAGTGATGGCTTACAGTGACAAAATTCTGGTGAATCTGAGTCTAGTGGGCTGGGAGCTAAGAGTAGCTGAGTACGTAGGAAAGGGAAGAGACAAGTTAGAGCAAGGCCTACAGCGTTGATTCTGGAAGTGCTGCATTTACAGGAGATGCAGTGTCTTTTGGAGGTAAACAAGGAATGAACAGCTGAGATGAGGTTGAAGAATACATCATAGGAGTCATAGAACTGGGAGCCTGTCTTTGATCACTAGTGGTTGGGATCACTCAGGAGCTGGTGAGACTTGAAAGAGAGAAAGAGAGGGAGACACAGGTGGGTGTGAGCCTAATGCCAGTAGCAGTGTAAACAAGAGCACAGAGAAAGACAGCAAAGCAAAGAAACATGAGGCCAGGGTGGGAGAGTTGCAAGTTTGCAGCCTCATGGAAACAAACAGGTCAGCAGCATGGAAGGCAACAGCTAGGGCATTTAGAAGCTGCTGCCAGGGCAGGGTGCCACCCTCTTGGAAACAGTGGCATGGGCGTCTCATTTGTGGAAGACCTGTTGCCTTTAAACAGGCTGAGCACTAAGTTGTGCCACACTGACAGCTCTCTGTGCGTGTGTGTGAGTGAGGACGCAGCTGAGGGAGTCTGGTGGGCACTAGCTGGGTTTTGGAAAAGGTAGGTCCCATGATATACATGAGAGAATTTTGGAGTTGGTTGCCACAAGCATCATTTCCAGTCAGTTTTAGAGTTTCAGTTCCTGAGGAGATAAGCATTTTATCCTGACACTTGTGAATCTTAATTACAGAGTTGCTCTGTAGTGGACGTGACCCTTCTTGATGAGCACAAGAAGCCCTTTTGGTGTGTGAGTTCTCCAGTGTGCATGAGATCTGCCGCCTGTCCCTCTGATGGTCCTAATTTCCTGGGGCACACTTACTATGTGGACTACATGGACACAGAAGGAGGAGTACATGCAGAGCTGGTGTGGATCGAAGAGACAGAAGAATACTTCCTTGTCAGCCTGGTCCTTTATCTCAGTGTAGCAAAAATAAACCATTGGTTTGGGACAAAATACTGAGTTTTAGCAGTAGGTGGCGAAGTCTTGTTGCTAGTGTGGTGTTCATTTTTACAACTTTGTTCTTATTGACAGTTAAAATAAAGCATATCCATGTCTGTCTGGTACCGTCTTACTTTCTGTTAGAAACTATGGTTTGTGAGTAAATGTATTGTTTGGAAGATTAAAATTTTAATAGAGCACATACCAAATTCCATGCAGCATATAGAGGATCTGAGTGAAGGACAAATAAGGAACCTTTGCCATACTTTTGCAACTTAAAAAAAACATGGTATTATTCCAAGATGCAAAGTTAACAATAAAACTAACAGTCACTCTACCTCCAATCACTCCACCTCCTGTCCTTAGGCTCACTCTGCTTGCCTTCCCATGGTTTTCCTACAAGAGCTTTGCTCTGCCATTAGTGGCTTGCCAGAGCCTTGCTGAGGAAAGAAAGCTACAGTCATCTTGCCACACCATGGCTCTGGGCTAATGCACTGCCTGGTGTCAGCTCAGTATTACATGAGAATATTGGAGACACTTGAATATTCCCTGTGACATGGAGATCTTTTCTGGGCTTCCAGTCACTTCATTGGACATTCTCTTGCACAGCCCTGAGATCATCCAACCTTTGCTGTGGTTACCACCTGTGGAGAGAGAAACCCAACCCTAGTCCCACTGGGCTGAGAAGGGATCAGCATATTCAGATAGACCCATACTTAACTCATTAGATCAGAAGTCCTTGTGTATTTGCTTTGTTTTCTACATTGACTATGAAATATGTTTTTACATATGACTATGTTACATGTGAATATATTCATAGGAATATAATAAAATTTATTTTTTTCCTCTAGACTTTGCCTCTTTTTTTGCTAGTGAGTTCTTTCTGGCACACGTCTTGGTCTTACCATATAATGCCCTCTTTGATGTCAGGATATGATGTGGGACCCCCATGCTGGCTAGAACCTCTGTATATAACCCATTCTTGGGTATTTTATTATAGCAGCAAGTGTGCCGGGACACCATATAATTATTACATGTATTGAAATTATGGTTTTATATACATAAAAACCATTTCACAATCATACTCTTTTGACAAGAAGTAAGCTCTTGGTTGGCAAAGCAAGAGGACTGATTACGGTAGGGCATCTTTGATAACACAGCTCCACGGAGCAGGTGTCATTAAGCTGAATCAGTTCAAGAAAAGTAACAGGTGCAAACTCTCCATTATTCAGTTGGCAAAGAAAGCGTCGGAGTTACCAGAACAACATCTAGTGGGGAATAAAAGGCGCTTAAAACGTGCTCTATTGTCTGGCTTGAAATCTGATCAAAGATCTGACAACTTTCTGCAAAGAGACTCATATACTTGTCTCTTATTTTTAATAAGGTCTGTTCATAAACCTAATAATTACAAGTGCTCAAGAAGCAAAGTGCTGAAATGAAAGTCTGAATTATTTCCTTGTAATGGAATTGTGCCTTCCACAAGATGGTCTGGAGACAACGGGTTTTGGTACTGGTCTTCAGCCTGGAGAGCCTTCTTGGGTTTCCCACAATTTTGAGGAATATCATTTGGATTTCTTGAGCTCCAGTAGACATGTCATAGACTGTTGTTGGACGGAAGCCACAGTCAGGAAGACATACTCAGTGGGCACTACCAGCAGGATTCCAGAAAGGTAAGGCCACAGGCCAGAAGGGCAAACAGTAGGGTGTCTAGGAAATAAGCTGTAGAGAAGAATGTAATGCTAGAACTCTGAATAATGGGCCTCGTGTATCCTCCATAGCTGAAGCACAGAGCCGAGACTAGGCTCTTTTGGGCAAAACAGCCTGAGGGCTCAGCTGCAAATGAACGCACCCTTGGTCAGTCAGCAATTGAGTGCCAGCATTGGCCAGGCCCAGACTTCCGCTGAGCAGCACAGCCCCTTTCATTTTGGAAGTTGTGTAGAGGAGAGTACATAAGCAGGGGAAGTGCAGATGCGATAGAGATGCCTGTGGAGTCAGCCTAGAGATCACTGCATGGCTTTGCTCACTGCTTGCTTTACCTTCTGGTTTCTAGGGGATAATGAAAAGGACTCTGAATGTCCCCAAAGGCCAGTGTGTATTTACTGGTTATATGTTTGCTATAGTGAAATGAGATACACCCATCTCTATGGGTCTAATTATAAAATATTCTCAAAGTAAGATAAAACACTTCTCACTGACAAGGTTGGCTGGGGAGAAAGTAAAAATTCATATAAAATAATAGTAGCTTCTTTTAATAATTGAGAGCTTATTGAGTGCTAGGCACTAATTAGTAGCATTACTTAGAGCTTTAAAGGTCTCCCTAAACCTTATGGGTAGATGGTATAGTAATGACATTTCACCACTAGTTGCTGAACTGGGAAGTTAAATAGCCTGAGGAGATGAGCACATCTGGTGGGAGCTGGCATCTCCTTGGTCCTGAAGCCTACCTAGGCCTGACCACCAAACCATATTTCCTGTCTGCTCTGGTGCTGAGGGCTGAAGATCTCTCATGAAATTTGCCACACGTAGAACTGTTGAGTATCTAGCAGAGTGTTGAAAGTGTCCATGAAGCTAATTGGATAATAAACTTGTTTAAAAAAATCATGTTGTATATAACTGATGTCCACAATTACAAGACTGAGAATACCCAAGTCTATGAATAAAACTAGGTAACAGCGTGGTGGGGACTTTCTAAATTACATGTTTCTCTCTAGGTAAGAGAAGTACAAACAGCAGAATCCAAAATGGACACAGATGATTATGGCAAAAGTGAGTTACTTTTAGTTAGATGGCATGGGATTAGTTGTAGCAACATCTGGAAGGAGGAACACCTACTTCATACCACGCCCAAAGGCATATTTCAGGTTGATTATAGACCCAAATGTGTAAATTAAAGTAAGAAAGCACCAACATGACAATGTGGCTGCCTCAAAGTCTTCCAGGAAAGAGCAAATTGCCTGAATAAAAGATGGAAGCAGCTGGGAAGATGGCCCAGGGGGCAATGTGCTTTCTGCCTAAACATGGAAACCCGAGCTCTGATGTCTAGAGCCCTTGTCAAAGTTGAGTGTCATGTGTACACCTATAGCTCCAGAGCTGGGGACCAAGCAAAGTACCCCTGGGTACTATCAAAAGAACAGGACGCAAGTGTCAGTGGGGATGTGAAACTGCAGCCACTAGGAGAAACAGCATTTAAGTTCCTAAGATGATTGAAAATAGAACTAAGATACCACAGTCCTATTTCCAACTAATTATTCAAAAGAATTGTAACCAGAACATTGAAGGGGCATCACACTCATGTTCACTGCAGTACCATTCTTAGTCTTTACATGGTTAGCCTCTCTGATCATGGGTTAAGATAGTGTGTGTGTGTGTGTGTGTGTGTGTGTGTGTGTGTGTGTGTGTGTGTGTGTGTGTGTGTGCCTTTTTGAACCTTGAAAAATACATGGATCAAACTAGAAGATGTTATGCTAAGTAAAATAAGCCATAGATGGGCAAGTTCTGTATTGTATTACTTGTGAAATATAAAAGACAAAACTCTTGGTGTTTATTTTTTTTAACAGTTGATGGTTGTCTAGAGCTGCATGGAGGCAGAAGTGGAAACTTGCTATTTAAGAGTATAAAGTTTCAACCATGCAAGATGAATAAGTCCTGGAGGTCTTTTAGCATAGCAACCTCTCTCTAGAGACACTGAATTAAGCACTCACAAGTTTGCAGACAGATCTCATTTTAAGTGTTCAAAGCAAAGAAGACAGCAGGGCAGTATTATGTACCAGCTTCTCTTATGGGACACTCAGTTACTATTCTCCCTCTCTCTCCCTCACCCTCTGCTGGTGCATGAGAATGTACTGGTCTGTATGCTGTACACACAGAAGCCAGACGATGATGCTGAATATCCCCTTCCGTTGTTTTGTGACTTTATTTTTCAGACAAGATTTCCTGAACTGGAAGCTTACTGGTTGGCCAGGAAGATCCCAACAATTGCCCATTTCTTTTTCAGTACAGAACAGCAGGTACTGCCATGCTGGCTTTTCATGTGTTCTTTATGTGTGCATAGTAAGCACTTATTCATGGAGCCAATATCCCTAGTCCTCCTTTACTAAAAGACATGGGTGTTCACTTTCCTCAGGAAACATCCTCTTCTGCCAGCTCTCTCTGGAATATTTCTGTTCACACTGGGCCAACTTAGAACCAACATCTGCCTCTCAGTAACTTTCAGAAACCATGAATCAGCAGTTGAATTTCCCATCATAGAAATATAAAGATTACTAATGCCGCCTCAGCTTGCAAAGGAGTTCCCAAGGTCGATCTCAGGCTACCAACAGGCAGCTGTTCAACTTCATGCATTCCCTTCAGGGCCTCACAGTGAAGGAAAGCACTGAAAACAGCAGCCATTTGCTTCTCCCATCCCCCACAAAGGTGTTTTCTGTGGTTCTCCTTAGTAAAATTCAGCCACTGAGTAAGTAAACCTTCATGTAGGAACATGGGACCCGAAAAAATACTGGTTATTTGAGAGCATGCTCAGTAGAAAATATTAATTGATTAAATTGATAAGAGGTCAAATAAATTAACCAAAACTATACTGTAAAATTTTCATTATAGTTATACATATATATGTTACATTATGGTTACATATATATTATATAATATACATAATATATGTACATATTATATTACAAGCCATTTACTTTTGTGATTTAGGAACCAGGTCAAAGAATTTTGTTGGTTTAATGGTATTTAGTGTTGCAATGATTTTGAGAAAGTTGTTTTATTGATAAATAGTCTAAACATTCTCAGGATTAAAATGGTGGGGTTAATAATTACTGAACCCTTTATTTTTATTTAAAATGCTAAGTACTTCTTAAGTGTAGTGTGCTTTAAGCTAAGTAAGAATTGCATGTTTTTCAATAACAGGCTAGACAGAATAACAACCAAATAAATACGACTGGATTTGTTGATGTCATACAATGAGAAATGTTTTTTTTCTGTGTAATTCTATTAAAGTTACTATAATGTGATAAAATATTTAAAACCAGACATTTAGTTCATGGCTATGTTAACTCTATTACTAAACTCTGATGTGACTGACTGGCCTGCAGGGCCTGCAGTATGAACTCTTGGATTTGTTCAGGAACCACACAACTTTCAGTTGTCCTTAGTTTCTCTAGCTCTTGTGCTTTTCTGGGACAAGCAGATCTTTCTGCATTTAGGAAAGAATTACGGTTGTCATGGAGTGAGATCTTCAGTGACAATCTGCATATACACTTACAAACTGAACCTCCCTATTTTCCTGTCGCAAGACACCGCCTTTCTGTAATGAGATTCTGTGAGCCACCATTCTGCCACTTAATTGCTAAATTCCGTGGTGGATGGCCACTCAGGAGAACTTTGTTTCTGATGAAGCTCCAAAGTGGCTGCATTAACATTTCCGTTTACTGCTTGCTCCATCTTCTGCAATAATGACCTATGCACTTCTCACCTTAGAGGTGCAGTGTTTGCTCTTCCCAGGAAGCTCACGGGAGCACAGGTCTCATGTAGGGTCAAGATGAACAAAACCATTCACACTGGTATCAGAAGTCCAAAAGTGGCCCCACTATTGGAGGGGATGACCTATGCAGTTCCTGAGTTTATGTGAGCCTTTGCATTTGTGGTTATTCTTTATGGGTTCTATAAATTAGGGGTGTTAGTCAGGGTTCTCTAATGGAACATAACTTATAGAACACAAGTACCACAGAGAAGGGGGGGGGGGGGGAGATGGAGTGAGTTATTTCTCTATGCATCCAGGCTCAATTTGGTGAAATCATGTTCAGAGATTGAATTTTTGTAATTAACCATGCCATTTTTTTTTTCTAAATGAGTTCACAGTACCATCCATTTGAGCTCACACATAAAATGCCTCCATATATAACTTCTCTTCCTATAACATGATCCCAGGTATGTAGACTTCATGCTGTTTAGACCTGTAAGAATGGGATGAAAACATGTTTGTGACAAATGCCAAAGGCTCTATCTTCTGAGCTAAGGCTAGACCATTAGGAAGGTTTTGTGTCTTAAAGCCTGGCTTTAAGTTTAAAGGCAGATGGTATTGGTGTAGGTCAATCTGGGCTCTGGCATTCTTTGGCCCAGTGTCCTTAAGAGGGTGGCATAGCTTTTCCATGTACCAGTTTATTAATACATGTTTTAGAGGTAGCAGAAGTGCTTGCCTAATGGACTTGTGAGAGGAATAATGGCTTCCCCTGTGTCTAGCTACTGATCGTGTGAGCTCTAACTGAACCTGCATGGAATTCACCTGGGGCACAGCTGAAGAGGTATTAGGGGGTAGAAACCTTAAAATGAGAGCCAAACACCACTATCTTTAGTTTGGGGGTGATACTAATTGTTCCTTAAACCTTTGAGGACAGTTTTGAAGTGGCCCTCATGAGTGAGTACAGTTGGGCATTTGGAGTTTAAATGGTAGCCTGGGTTTCAAAGAAAGAGCCCTTTTATTCTTTATCCTAAATGGACAGAAAAAGGCTACACCTGCCTCACAGCCCACACTGTCCCTTGCCCTGGCTTGATATTTGAAACTGCAGACAAGGAGTTCAAGTAACCTTCAGCTCCTACCCCCCATTCTGGTTGGCAGTTTAAGCTTGCTTATTCCTGAGAACGCTTCCCGAGAAAACTCAGGGGAGGCTTATGGGCTGATGAAGAATGGTTCCTTAGGGATCTATGGGAGATGGGTTGTCATTTTGTTAAACTTCCAAGATTAGGAACCAGAATGGAAGGCTAAGGAGAGAGAGAGAGAGAGGGAGGGAGGGAGGGAGAGAGAGAGGAGAGAGAGAGAGAGAGAGAGAGAGAGAGAGAGAGAGAGAGAGAGAGAGAGAGAGAGAGAGAGAGAGAGAGAGAGAGAGAGAGAGAGAGAAAGAGAAACATTTAGTAGCTAAGTTAAAAAAAAATAAAAAGGTAAGATAAAAACTCTTAAGAAAGGCCACTCCATGCTCCCAAACATTTGGAAGCAGAGCACTGAGGTCCTTTGATACCTGTTTCATACCACCAGAAGCCTCATCCACTGGCTTCACCTAAGTCCAGGCAGTGTGGTATTATCCTTTGTTAAGTGAAGATATTGAACTTATTGACTGGTGGCAGACAGGACCTGGGTAGAGGAGGCAGGAGGTGGCTGTGTTCTTGACTTACTCCAAACAGAATAATTTAGTTGTGAGAACGTTGGCAGCACATGCTGGACTCCTGGATGAGTGTCCAAAGTGTATAGGAGATGGGAAGCCAAGTATTCATTTTCATCAAAAGGTTTTCCCCAAAGCACAGCATGGTTCGTTTTGCTCATGAGGTTACTCAGAAAGTGTTCATTGATTACACACATGATATTCCCCTGAAAGTCAGCTGTAAATGCCAGATTGGAAGGCAATGATAACTACTCTATTGAGGCAGAGAGACTTCTTTCTGTGTTTGCCTTAGATCTCCTAGGTGATGTTTATCCATCCCCACTGAGAAGTTCAGCTAGCTGAAAGAGCTGTATTGCTAAATGTGCCAAAGAGGTTCACAAAGCTCTGGTTAAGGTACTGGCACATGGTATTGTGTGTATGTATTAACAGTGTTCTGGGCCCTCCCTGAATTCAAGACACACACAGCCTACTCAGATGCTGATGCCTAGGATCTCCACATGGGCAGAGTGAGACAGAATAGTGCTGGCTTCTTGGAAGGACTATACAGCCTCACATTTTGGAAAATGGTACCTCCTTGGCTGGAGTGTGTGGAAGTGATAACTCATGATAGCAGGAGTGATGTCTGCCTTGCCGTTTGGTGCTGAATAATGAAGAACACTCTCTGAAAAGGTGATTGGATACACCTGAATACAATGGGACCCTCACCCCATATGTAGCTCCCCCGGGAGACATGTGAGTGATGACATCCAAGTACCTGCTGGTACCAGCACTAATGCTTAGGACAGGGCTGATGATGCAGAACATCTGCATGTGGAGGTTGTGGGAATGGCTTTGGCACCTTGGGATGACAAACACGTCATGACACTCTGAAGGCATAAAAATGTACTGTACTCTTGCAGCCCTGATTCCTTTCCTTCCTTCAGAAACATTAGCAGGGTTAATGTCCGGGGAAAGTAGTCTGTAAGAGTTCTGAGTCATTCTGAGTCATAAAGATCATCTACTCTCCCTGAGGTAGATCACTGTATTCTTACTGTCCCAGGGGTACTGTGTGCAGTATGAGAAATCCTTCAGTAAGGAGAATAGAAATCTCTGTTGAAGCGAGCGGATGTCCCTAAGAGGGCTGCCAGAGGTCAGAGGACAAGTGTGGCAGAAACTAGAACCATCTGAGTGAAGAGAGATGCTTGCATCAGACTCCTCATGTTACCTCAGTAAACACTTCCTGTGTTGGTAGGTAGAAATTGGGATGTCTCTCTGGATAGCATCTACCCTAGCACACTCCACCGGCATGTCTATCCAAATTGAGTAGCAGCTTCCCCATTTCCACTACCCATATGGAAGACTCAAAGAAGTTTCTTAAAAGTTTAGACCCCAAGGTAAAGTTACTGGACAACTTTTAAGGAGGAAATAGATACCTCTCAGGAATAAAAGAAAGGCTCTTTTGTATGCTGCATGTGAAAGGGTATTAGTTAGGTCTATCTGGGGATTGAACCCTGATATATATATATATATATATATATATATATATATAATGTATATAAATTCACACACACACACACACACACACACACACACACACACACACACACACACACACACACCAGCAAGCAGCCTCAGGTGGCCATGGGGTCACTCTCCCTTCTCAGCAGCTGGAGTGTGTCGATGTGCAGATGAGGAAGACAGGAAGATATAGCTGAGAACACTCCATTTTATAAAGTTAGGATTATTGTGCCTGCATGGAGGGTAGGGTTGGCTGCAGCTTTCTGAGCTTGACGTTGTGTGTGTATGTAAGAGAGAGAGAGGCTGTATCTCGCATCTAACTTTGCACTTCACTCTAGAAGGACCTTTATGGATGTCATTTAGAAGAAGACAATCTTGCTGAGCACAATGGCATGCTAAATAAAACTCACCAAGAGGACACATTGAATTGATAAAGCTTCATACTTCATTAACACTTGCCCAGGGAGAGAAGTTACAGTCAAACTGATGTCATTCTTTACATACTACAAATGTCTCTCTGACTGAGTTTTCTGAAGTGAATACAATGACACATCTTTTCCTAACTTGACTCAAATAATTAAACAATGAATAGCCACTAAAAAGGTCTTTGTGTATGTGATTAGGTGAGTTATTTTTAGAGGCCAATGAAAACTAGAATTGTGTCCATGTCTTCACTCATAGAACTTTTTACAGTTGTGTGTGTCCAGAGCTGTTAACTGAGTCATTTTGTGGCTGCAGCTTTAGCAAAATTCCTCAGCCAGAGGCTGGGGGGATATGTATAACTGGAAAGGATCCTGCTAACAGACTCTGGCTCTCTTCCATCCATTTTGAACCTAGTAAATAACTATGTTTATCTGTAGAATTACAATGGCTCTCACCTTCCAAGAGCCCAGTGATGGGGAGGGAGAAATACTTGGACAATAAACATCTTGTGAAAAGTGAAAAGAGAAACTGACTTGTGAGGACGATGGTTTTCATTTGTATGCGATATACAGTTTACAATGCAGGATGATGACAAATTGAGACCATGTCACCATTTAAAATAAAACTGGCATGCAACTAAGTGGCATGACAAATCTAACATCACACATTGATAAATGACTCCTGCCTAAAAGCAAATGAAATAATTTTTCTTATATATTTCATTTCTACAATCTATCATAGAATATTAGGGTGTGGTGAAAACAGTTTCATCCACGTGTTTCAGCTGAAAAAAAAAATCTTAAGTTCGTTGTCAAAAATTTCATTGCAGATACTAGATGTTCCTAGGATCCACTGATGACTAAGACAGGGCAACATTTGGTCTTTGACATACTAAGCAAGTTAGAACATGGGGTGAAGACATACTTTTTATTCCAGTTAGAGAGTCTAAAAACAAACGTATGCATTATGACAGAATGACGTTATCAAATGGATGCGAAATGATTCCATTAATGGTTCTGGATCTGCATTAGTGAAATATTAAAATTGTAGCTCCCATTTTTCACCTTTCCATAGACTGACACACAAATAAGTGAACAAACATGGGAACAAGATACTGGAAAAGATCTCATTTAAACTTTGGGATCTTCAAGGTAGAAAAACAATCAGTACAAACAAGAAAATAAAATGACAAGCCATGGGGAAGCCTGTAGATCAAATTGAGTATTTTTATGCAGACAGGTGCCTAAACCAATGCTGAGTTGTGGGAGATTGTGCTGTTCCATTGTAAATAATTATCCACCCTCTGGTTTAAATAAAAGCGCGGATTGGCCAAAGGCAGGCAGCAAGTGTGGGCGGGGCTACCAGACTAAGAAAACTCTGAGAACAGGAAGCACAGAGCAGAATGCTAGAGAGAAGCCGGAAGAAGCAGAGGACAACTATGCTGCTCTAAGAAAAGGTACCGAGCCTCACGGCTGAACAGGATAAGAGACATGGGTTAGATGAAGGGTAGAGAGCTAGCAAGTGATATGCCTGGGCCTGAGGCCGATCAGCTGAAAACTATTATAAGCATCTGTGTGTGTCTGTGGGTGTGTAGGTCTGCAGGCCTAAATCTTGAGGCAAGGCCCGAAAGTCCGGGCCAGAAACCTCATACTACATTGAGTGGTATCTAAGAAGCAGACAATTGATAAATGACGGTTACTCAGAGTACATTTTCAAAGCATAATGCTCCTTCAAACATATAATTAAAAACAAGAAACTGAGAAGATGAGAAATTATCTAAACAGCAAGTCATAGTGAAGGAAGCATGAGCGTCTGGACGGACATAAGACATGAAGACAGCTATCAGTCGCCAGTTTTCCTGGAGATTCCGATGAAACCAGGGTGGATTAGTTATGTATTCTCCAATTGGAAAACATATGAAATCCTGATGATTCTGAGTATAGATTAGGATGTAGAGCTTATCACGCATCCCAATGCTGCAACCATCTGAGTACCAGTTGTTACATTCACCTTATAAAATGTTTTATGTTTTATAGCCAAGTTGAAAATGTACGAAATGTACAGTGTGGCAATTTCATTTGAAAGAGTTCTCATTTGCTTTTTATCCCCATGATAAACCACTCTGACCAAATGCAACTTGGAAAGGAGAGGGTTTATTTGGCTCACATATCCTGGTCACTGTGCATTGATGGGTGCCAAGGCAGGAACCTCAAGCCTGGAACTGAAGCAGCAGTCACAGGGGTGCTGCTTACTGGTTTGCTCCTCAAAGCTTGCTCAACTTACCTTTTTATGCAACCCAGTACTACAGTGGGCTAGGCGCTCACGCATTAGTCATTAATCTCTTGCTTATAGTTCTAACTGATGGAGGCATTTTTATCCATTAAAGTCCTATCTTCCAAGATGACCTTAGCTTATATCAAGTTGACAAAAAAAAAAAACCCTAAGAATCGCAGTAAGTATGGACTAGTAGATGTAGACAAACAGTAACGTTTATAAAATGTTTATTTATTCTGTGGTGTAGATGGTAGACATGGCATGGCCATCTATCATGAGTGTCTCTGGGAACTACAGAAGCAGTTGGAACAGCTACCTTCTGAAGTGCATAGCAGCAGGAACAAATCTGATTCAGTAGAAAGCAGACAGGCTCACTGCATACATGTATATGAGCCTTTGGAGAGAGAGCAGTGGAAGATCATTGTAACTTGTAGTTGTAGAAAGCAGAGGCAGTGTGGCCGAGGGCAGGGGCCGAGGACAAACAGAAGATAAATCTCCAGGAGCACACTGTAGTTTCAGTAGCGAAAAGGCAGGTACTTATGAAAGAGTAAAACACATAAGGGGAATTCACAGAGTGGAGCCTGGAAGGATAGAACCTGCTCAACATACAGCATGTTCAGAGGTAGTGTAACAGAGAGTGAAGGCTGAGATGGAAGGGAGGGAGGGAGGGAGAGGAAGGGCAAAGCAGGCAGGAAGGAAGGCGGGCAGGCAGACAGGGAGGGAGGTAGGGGAAGGCAGGAAAGCAGGAAGGAAGGCAGGCAGAAAGGAAGGGAGCAAGCAAGCGAGCAAGCGAGCAAGCAAGCAATGACCCAGGAAGTGACATTGGCTCATCTTGACTTCTGAGTTCATGGATTATTTTGTGTCTGGGAATCACAGCAAGGCTTCATGTCTGATCCTGGTGTGCAGGCATGGAGAACTGGTTAGTGTGTAGGCCAAATGTGGATTATCTGTTTAACCAGGCAAAGATGGCTGCATTTGTTAACTATATACAGATGTGTTTCATTGTGTTAATTAAATAAAATTGACCTTGGCTCAGAGGGGCGGGCCTAGCAACTGATTGACAGGAAGTAACAGGGAGGAGCTTTGCGTGGGTCTTTTTAGTTGAGGCTTTGCAGAGGGGAGTGACTTCCAGGGACCACCGGCAAAGACAGAAAGGTAGGCAGTTATACTCTTAAGTATCTGAGCTCGCAGGTTTTCATCCTAGCCTTTGAAGCTCGAGTTTTATTAACAATTATAGAGACTTAGTTAGAGGTACCTTTAGTGGCAGCGACAGAGCCTTTGTCCGGGGAACAGAATTCGCTCCCAGGCTACAGTCTGAGCAGCTGGCAGCTCAGAGTTTAAAGCAGGGCCTCAATGAAGAAGGTAAAGCAACAGCCAACTCCGGGAAAGAAGTTGTGTCTGCGGTAATGTGGAGAGGTTGGGATGTTGCAGGTCCCGAGGCCGGTTACCTTATCTCAGGCTAGCTTTCCCTCCTGAATAGCCCCATTCCTCACACAGGAGTATCAGGACTACAATGCTGTGATGAACTGATAAAAACCCTTTGAAGTGTACTGCCTTAGTAGACCACTAACTTTTACTAACCCTAGAGCTAAGACAGCATTTGAGGGTAATTGAAAAGTTCCTCATATTCCCGAACAGTCTCTGATATTCTCACCAAAGTATTTTAAATTTGACTTAATTATGACTTTATTTATAATGTAAAACCATAAAATTTCATGGAATAGCTCTCAGAAATTCTAGAACAGTGTATTGAGAGAGATCTAAATTTATGTTCCCAGGCCATGGCCACTCATATATGCTCCATAATAAACCATGTCTTCTATTTCCTGAAGTTGAGAGCTGTTTCTTTCAATGACATTAGCTAATTGGTGTAAGACCGAGTCAGTCTGAGAGTTCTGTGTGATGTGAAAGTAAGGAAAGGCGTTAGGGAAGCTCAGGCCGGTTCTTTCAAGGGCACTTATCAGGAAAGTTAACCTACCAGAGCTCCAGACACATGAAGGGGTGGCTGCAAACCATTAGATGTGGGAACTAAGTTTTAAAAAGCCAGAGCAAGTGAAATGAGCAGATACCTCACAGAAGATGAGATATTTATGCTGAGAGGAAAAGGCTCAATATCTTCAGCCGTCCGGAAAATGAAAATAAAAACTCCTCACTCCTAGCAGAAAGGATATCATTCAGAAAACATTTCAGATGTGGAGGAAAAACAGCCTGAACACATTGTCAGTAGGAACCTAAGCAGTGCAGTCCCATGAAATTCAGTGCAGAAGGAAGAATGACCAAATGCTTGAGGTCTACTGATCCTGGAAATACACCCACAGGATCAAAGTTCGCACACTGCTTGTCAGCCTTCTTGTCACCTGACTGTGTCCACCGCTACACTATTCAGATCCTCATTTATAACACCTATGATGTGATGTGAAATCAGTGCGGAAAACATAAAAGAAATGCACTTTTCTACCAAACGGTTAAGCCACATAGAACTTTAGTTTTTCAGGGTAGTGGTGCATGCCTTTAATTCCAGCACTCAGGATACAGAGGCAGGTAGATCTCCAGGTTGGAGGCCAGCCTGGTCTACAGAGGGAGTTCCGGGACAGCCAGAACTACACAGTGAGACTCAGTCTTGAATAAAGTAAGTGTAAAGAAGCCACTGCACTGGGTAGAAATTTAAATCCCTCCAGAGTCAACATCTCTTGAAATCAAGATAAGTGCTCAAATTTGCATTCTGTGTACCACCTGTGGCTTGTTAGACCAACTGGCTCTTTAGATAAAGTGTAGCTATCTCTGCTGAATTATCTGTAACAAGAGGGATGATCAGTTCTCTCAATCAATAAGTGCCTTCCCCATCAATAGGCTATCCAATTATAAACTATTTCTAATGGTATCCTTCGGCAGGTGAGTGTCTATAGATGCACAATGGAGGGAGTACTAGGAGTCAAGAAGAAGTCCAAAACTATGATGCCCTTTGAAGAAAAAAGGAAACTAGGGTCACTGTGTTAAGGGAAACAATCAGGGCTCTAAAAGACGAGTGTCACTTAACTTATCCCATTTATGAAACATGAAAGAGAACATAGAAATGGTCTAGCCATTAGTAAAGGGGCCAGGCCAACGGGAAGGAGTGGTGTGCACGCATGGACATGTCATGGTGACATGCAGTATGCTGACTGTGCTGGCTGGTGTGTGTGTCAACTTGACACAAGCTGGAGTCACTGAAGAAGGTGGAGCTTCAGTTGAGGAAATGCCCCCTTGAGATCCAGCTATAAGGCGTTTTCTCAATTATTGATAATGGGGGAGGGAGGGCCCAGCCTACTGTGGGCAAGGGCACCCCTGGGCTGGTGGTCCTGGGCTCTATAAAAAAGTGGGCTGAGAAAGCCAGGGGCAGCAAGCCAGTAAGTAACACCCTCTATGGCCTCTGCATCAGCTTCTGCCTCCGGGATCCTGCTCTGTTTGAGTTCCTGCTGTGACTTCCTTCCGTGATGAACAGCAATGCGGAAGAGTAAGCTGAATAAACTCTCCCCTCCAACTTGCTTTTTGGTTATGATTTGTTGCAGCATCGGAAACCTTAACTAAGATACTCACTTAGATCTTCTGGATATGTAGGTGATGGAGAAATGAGAATTATGAGTTTGTATGGCTGCAGAGTGAGAAGCACCCACTAGTATCTAGCACCTTCTGTTGCACGAATTCTGGTTGTAATAAAGGAAACTCAGAGCCAGGTAATCAGGGAAAGACTGAAATACCAAAGAGAAGAAACACCACAGTCAGATCTCACCTAGCTGTCCTCCAGCTTCCTCAGCCTGCTCCTCAAGGCTTGTACTTCACCCAATTATTTCACATCCAGGTTAAGATTAGAAGCGTGGGCTACTACTATTTGGTAGTTAGCTTTGAACTCACAGAAATACAGAAAGATCTCCTCTGTCCCGTCCCTGGAGTTATGGGACTAAAGGCCTGGCACCACCACTGCCTGCCTGGGAGCCTGGAACTCCCTCTGTAAACCAAGCTGGCCTCAAACTCAGATCTGCTGGGATTAAGGGCGTAGGTCACTGCTCCTGGTCTTTCCCTGTGCTGGGATTTAAGGTGTGAGTTACCACTCTGTGATCTTCCTGGACTGACTGTGGGTAGATCGCTTCTCTGATATTTAAGACTTGTTTTTACTAAATATACAACATATCACCACAACCATCTATTCTAGCCTCTGCTGCTTTGTAGTGGCAGAGCAGACACGTGAGTTTCCCACTTCCTTCTGGGGCACTGACAAACTATGTAAGTACGTATTAAAATGTTATTTACCGAATGGCCCAAAATAAAAATAAAACCTATATGGTAATCTGTCTTTGGTGTGTTACCACCAAAACTTGTTATTGACTTTAAAATATTTTATTTTAAATACATTGAAAATGGTCTGTGCATCAGGCTGGAGGGAGAGAAGATGGGGGAGACCGATTTGTGCGCGACTGTAGTGCCCACAGAAGCCAGAAGAGGGCGTCAGATCCTCTGTAGCAGGAGTTACAGGCAGTTACAACTTGCCTTGATGTAGATGATGGAATTTGAACTTGGGTTCTCTGTAAGAACACCATGAGTTCTTAATCGCTCTGCTCATTAACAGGCCTGTTAATGACTTTATTTATGAATATACCACAGCCTAGTATCCCGTGCTTGGCAAACTCCTTAGAATTCTGTTTTATGTAGGTCAAGGAGGTAATTGGTATTTAATATCTGAAAAGCAAACATGTCTTCGATAGTAAAGGAAGGTCCTGCAGCTCATGGTTTGCAGCCTTGCTGTCCTGTGTCTGCCTTCTATTCTTTTGACTCATCCTTGTAGTTCTAATCATTATCAATCAGAAAGTCTAAAGAACCTACAAGGAATAAATAAAATGCTGTCTCCCATGGCTAAGTGCCTTGGAGACAATAAAAACATTTTGTAAATGAAAGGTTTGGCCTTACAGCGAGTTGCTTATTGCATTTGTACTGATAACAGAAGAAGGATCATTCACCATTTGTTTCTGTTTTCTGGGCCCTGTGAAATAGTGAGCAGAAGAGGCACTTCCTCGGGATCTGCCTGGATCTGGTGGGCATAGGTGGGAGGCAGACATGGCCAGGTAGAATTCTGACGAAATCAACCCTAACTGAAGAGCTTTCCTCCGATGGAAATCATCTTACCTTTGACCTCTGTGTGTTCTGTCTATTGGATAGACTGAAGCAGTCATTTTGAGGAGTCAGAGTAGCAGGATGAAATGGAAGACAGACCTTTTGAGGGTAGGCTAGTTCATGTTCTAGTCATGGCCGGGTCACCTGCTAGAATGGAACCTGGGACATGACCCTCAATGCTTCACTCAAAGAATGGAAACTGTATCAGTGTACCTGCCTATCTCATAGCGGCTGAGGGGCCTTGTGCCTGCACATGGGTGATACCTACCATCCATGTATTCTTGTCTTCTGTGTAGAACTTAGTAAATCAGAATGAGAGTGAGGCCAGGTCAGTGATGTCAAAGGGTTCTGGAAGGCTTCATGGTCTGCCGGTTGTCTGCTGCGAGTCTGTTCAGATGCATGCCTGCGCTTCTGTGGTGCAGCACTGCATAAGTGCACACCCGCATTTTTCACTTCATTTCTCCAGCAATATTAGAAAGGAAGTAATAGTACTTTGCTTTTATTTAGTGCTCTGCGTTTTTCTACATGTTATCCTGGTTATATAAATTAGAAATGGGCCACTAGCCGCTTATGCCTTGAGGGACAGAAAGAAAGGAACCAGTAAGAACAGATGACTGATCCCGCACAGCTCTCTACCTGCCTCTGTCACTGTGTGGTGTAGTTAACATTCTAGAATATAGGGGCATGTTTTCAAGAGACACTTCTTAAAATATACGTACTTTGCAAATGCTATTTATGTGCCTGTGTTTAGAGTGTTCTGGCCGTCATAATTTGATGCAAGACTTCCGGTTTCTTTAAGATTTCCTATTTCTTTTCAGGAGACAAGAAAATGAAAACAGAAAGTTGGAAAGATAGTTCTGGGAATATAGCAAGAGAGAAAAATCCGCAGTGAATCAGAAAAGGTTGCTCAGTGTCTTAACATAAATACCTTCTCCCTATTTTTAAGAAAATTTATGATTTTAACAATAAGTGTTTACTTTGAAGCTTTAGTATGGTGATGCAAATAAAAATACAATAAGGAAAAATCATGATCGATATCTCATCTTTTAAACAGTTGAACAGTCCTTGTCTCCTTTTGAAATTATCTTTCAGATCTGGCCATTTGTTTGCTTCTGACCTTCATCGTCGTGGGGCAGGCTTGGTACTAAGGGTAGGAGCATTGATTTTTGGCATGGGACCAACTTAGTATCTGTCCTGTGCTCTGATACCCATTAGTCGAGTCACCTTGCATGTGGGATTAATTCTCAGGTCCTCACTGTTCTCATTTGAAAAATGTCATCTGTAGAATGACAGTAGATTCCTCACAAAATTGCTGTATCAAATAGGATAGTGGCACCTGCCCATGACAAATGACCAGCAAATTCGGTTATCATTGTGCTATGTTTATAATAGACACATTGGTGTATTATTATTTATAGTCGGGCTGAAATGTGACAGGTGAAGTGGGTCTAGGAACTTGGTGCAGAGGCCTGGAAAGAATGTGCTGTAATATGGGCATGTCTCAGTTCCTTCTTTGTCTTTGCACCCAGCTGAATCATGCCCTTGGGAGACTGGAGATAGCAGAGTGCCTCCTCTTTCCACCTAAACACTTCTACGATGACACTCATAAAAAACTCTCCCCGGCAGTCTCCATTCCTTCTGATTTTAAATAAGTCATCACGGAAAGATCTGTTTGCTTTCATTTTCTTAGTTCATTTGGCCATTTTGACAAATGCTTTTGAGCATTGGAGGAGTGCACAGCCCTGGGTACTGGCCAGCAGGCTTGGGAAAGAGAAAAAAAAACGTAAAATAAGACACACAGAGAGACTCAGGCCTGAACGTGGTGTGATCTCCATGTGATGGGAACAGATCTCAGACTGGGGAGACTGCTGAGGGAAGGGAGGGGCTTCACAAGCTCTCTCTACTCACGGAACCCTCTTAACAGAACAGGATGCTCATAATTCACTTCAAATGTGCTAGGTCATTCATAAATCTAACTATGAATATGTAGAGTTTCCCTATCAATAGTTTTTAAAGAAGTCTGTTTTATTGTGGATTTTTTTTTTTTTTGGGTAAAATGACAGGTGGATTTGTGAACTCTCTCCTCTGTCTCATGGGATTGCTCGTGTTTCTGAGCTGGTGATACCTTGATCCACAGCTCTGCAGGCAGCTTTGGTATCTGGAAGGTGAGGTAACTGTGTTTGGTCTTCATTTTTAAGTGTTAAGTATTTGGCTTTGTGGCAGGAGCTTTTCATTCTCTATATGAATTTGAAGAATCCTTCAAAAAAAACCTTCTGGAACGTTGATTGGGATAATATCGAATTAATGGATTATTTCAAGCCACATTAACCTGCCACAAAAACCGTAAACTAAAACAAACTTACATTGGCAAAAAACAAAAGTCGAAGTGGTAAATCAAAGCCGCTAAGGCCTGGCACGCCAAGTTTCAGGGAACTCCAAGCACACACGCTGGCCTCTTCTGCTTTATCACGGCCAGTTCTGCTATTTTATATTTCTATAGTGACTCATCAGTTTTCTCGTTATTACGCTTCTTAGCACAAAATTGACACTGGTGTTCTTTTTTTGCCTTTTATTTAAAATGGATTTTTTTTTTCTCAGATAATTCTGATTAGGTTTCCTCGCCCTCCACCCTTCCCAGGTTCTCTTCACCCTCCCCTCCCATCCAGATCCACACCCTTTCTGTCTCTCATCAGAAAACAAGCAAGGCTATGAATTTATTATAAAATAAGGTAAAACAAGAATCGACACATGGGGAAACAATAAATATAAGGGACCCAGTAAAAGGGACAAGAAACATATATAGACATAGAACCCACTCATTCACACACTCAGAAATCCCATAAAAACACTGAAGTGGAAGCCATGATATGTATGCAAAGAACATAAAGGGTAAAAAGAGGGAAAATAAGTAAAATTAAGACAAATATGGAAGTATGAGATAAAGTTTTAAAATTGAGGGAAAAGCCCTGAAATGCCATAATAAGACAAAGAACCTCCAAAGATGTCCTGACTTTGTCTTCCACTGGGCATGTGGCCTACTTTTAAGAGCGGTTTGTTTACTTAGTGGAAACTCTCTTGGAGAAAGTAACATTTCTGTTTGCAAGTGGTTGTCAATTGGAGATAGCTCTGTGTTAGGGATGGGGCAGGTGTCCCCCTGTCAGCTCTAGAAGCCCATCTGCTCCATCTGCTGCAGCCCCGTGAAGGCCCTGTGCGTGCTGCCTCAGTCTCTGAGTTCACATGTCCCTTGATTCTGTTGATTCAGGGGCCTTGTTTCCTGGGGCTCTACCATCCTCTCTGGTCCTTACAATCTTTCCTTCTTCCTTTATAGGGTTCCCTAAGCACCAAGGGGAGGGATTTGATGGAGACATCCCATTCACTGAGTGTTCTAAGATATCTCACCCCTTACGTAATGCATGGCTGTGAGTCTGTGTACTTTCCTCATGTGCTGCAGGAGGAAGCTTCTCTGATGACGGCTGACCGAGGCACTAATCTATGAGTATAGTACAATAACATTGAGAATCATTTTATTACTACATTTTTTTCCCTTTTAAAGACTGGTATTATTTGCTTTTACCCTAGGAATCGGAGCTCTCTAGTCTCAGGTTTTTGGTCACATGAATAGTGTCAGGAAGGAGTTCCATCTCATGGAGTGGGCCTTAGGTCAAATCAGTTATTGGTTGATTATACAGAGTTTTGGACCATTGTTCCCCAGCATATTTTGCAGGGAGTAAACCATTATAGATCAAAGCATTTGTACCTGGCTTGGTGTTTGTGTTTCTCCTTTGGTAGCATCCAGAGTACCTGCCTGTACCAAGGACACTAGAATATAGAGGTGAGTAGCAGCGAAGGCTCTCTGTGGGCACCAGGTTGACTTGTTCATGTTCAGTGAGTTGTGTTGGTAGGTGTCTCCAGCTTTGGAGCCTTGTTTGTGAAGGTCAAAATATAGTCTTGGTAGCAGCCTGGGTTGTCTAGGGGTTCCCTTTGTGCAGAAACCCATTTATATGTAAACCATTTTGGTACCAGAAGCTTCATTTGGTTACAAGAGACACCCTTGGAACTCTGTCTCTTCTGTTATTTGGTGATTTCATTTAGATTATTTTCATACATATATACATTTTAAGAAGCCTCTATTTTGCTAGGTTCTCAAATGTCCTTTAATTTTAGATGTCTATTCTGACATTCTATCTCTTATACTGGCCTCTGCCCCCTCCCACTTCATCCTCTTATTTCAGACGTCCATAGCTCCGTCTACCGAGAGCTGTTTATCTCCCGTGCCTAGGAAGATCTGTCCCCTAAACCCTCGACTTTATAACTATCTCCTATGGTTCTACAGATTCTACCTAGGTTATCATTGACTTAAAAGCTAATATCCATATTTAAGTAAGTATGTACCACATTTGTCTTTTTGGATGTGGATACCTCACTCAGGATGATTTTTTTCCAGTTCCATTCATTTATATGCATTTTTTATAGCTAGAAACATTCCATCGCATAAATGTACACATTTCCTTTATCCATTCATCAGATGATGGATGTTTATGCTTGTTTACAATTTCTGGTTATTTTGAGTAGGACAGCAATGAACATGGCTGAGCAAGTGTAAGATGAAATCTCAATATTGATTTGATTTTCGTTTCCCTGATGGCTAAGTTTGTTGAATATTTAAGTCTAATACCTTAACTACTCAGCCATCCTGCTATAGGCAAACACTTCTTTAAGTGTTTCTCAGTCATTTGAGAAATCTCTGTTTAGATCTATACCTTGCTTATTAATTGGGTTATTTCTTTCTTGATAGATAGTTTTTTGAGTTCTTTATATATTTTTGATATATAAAGATGTGCAGTTGGTAAAAATCTTTCATTCTGTAGGCTGCTATGTTTTCTGAATGACATTGTCCTTTGTCATTCAGAACCTTTTTTCATGGGGTCTCAATGATTAATAGTTGATCTTAGTGCTTGTACTAATGGTGTTTTGTACAAAAAGTCTTTTTATGTATCATTGAGTTCAAGGACATTCCCCACCTTTTTCTTCTGTCAGGTTCAGTGTATCTGGTTGTTAGTTGACGTCTTTGATCCATTTGGAGTGGAATTTTATGCAGGGTGATAAGTGTGGATCTATTTGAATTCTCCTACATACAAACACAACTTGATAAGCATCATTTGTTGAAGGTGCTGTCTCTTTCCCAGTATATATTTCTGACTTCTTTATAAAGAAATCAGATGTTGATAGGTGTGTGGATTTATGTCTGGGTCCTCAATTTGATTCCAATTATTAATGTGTCTGTTTTGTGCCAATACAATATTGTGTTTAATTACTAGCTCAGTTGAGGTTGGGGACAGTTGATACCTCTAGCAGTTCTTTTATTGGTCAGGATTGATTTAAATATTCTGGGTTTTTTCTACATGAAGCTGAAAATTGTTCTTTCATATTATGTGAAGAATTGCACTGGAATTTCGATGGGGATTGCATTGAATCTGTAGGTTCCTTTACGGCCATTTTTACTATGTTAATCATGCTGATCTAGGAACATGGGAGAGCTTTTCATCTCCTGAAAGCTTCGTCAGTTTCTTCTGTTCGATCATGCAAGCTCTTCAATTGCTTGGTTAGAGTTACCTAAAGATATTTTATATCATTTGAAGTTATTGTTGTTTCCCTGATATCTATTTGGGTTTGGATAATGCTCTCTACTTCTTCTTATCCGTATCATTGAAGATGCCCTTGTATGTTTAACTTGTTTCTCACACTTAGGACTGTTTACATTGAATAATCTCTTCAAAGCTTTCTCCTTTCATCTTGGTGTTTAAAAAGCTGCAGCTACCCTTTGGGTCAGCCCTTTGGCTCCGTTGCCAAGAATTCATTGCTCAACTCAAGGTCAGAAGATATTCTCCAGTGTCTCCTTCTAGAATCTTCATGGATTAATCTATTCCATTTAGCTCTATGGACTTTTTAGTTAACTGTTGGGTGCAGTGTGTGGTGAGGGTCTAAGATCTTCCTTGTCACTATTATGCATATTTATATCTAATTACCCTAGCCCCAATTGTTGAGAGGACCCTTTTCTATCTCCATTAATTATCTTGGCACCTTTGTCAAAATTAAGCTTATTGTTACATAAGAGTTTATTTCTGGACCCTTAATTCTATTCCACTGATTTATATGCCTATCCTGTGCCAATGCCACTATCTTGATTAATGCAGCTTTATAGTGAAAACTGAAATCAGAAAGTGTAAGTACTCTGATTTCATCCTGGGTCAAAATTGCTTTTTGCTATTTTTTTGTATTTTTATATGAACTTTAGTGCTACTTTCCAGATTCCTACACACACACACACACACACACACACACACACACACACACACACACACATTTATGCTGGCATTTCAACATGGTTTAGCATTAATATACATATTAGTGTGGGGACAATATTAGATATTTCAATCTTTGAACATGAAATGAATTGGTTTATTTATGTTATTTTAATTTCTCTCAAAAATTTTAAAAATAGCTTCAGAATAATATTTTGTCTGTCCTGCAAAGTTTATTTCATTTTGCGGTGCTTTGTCAATGGAGTTTTATTTTATTTTATTTTCAAGTTGCTTGTTGCTAAAACATATAATTGGTGTATATTGATTGTGGGCTCCATGACTTTTATAGGTTTATTCGCACAGGACAGCCAATATCATAACACAGTTTTACTTTGTTACTAGATGATTCTTCTTTCTATTTCCCATTTTGTTCTCCACTGTCTCTTTTCTCTTCCATTCTGCCCCTCCTTGGCCTTTTTGTCCCTGAGGATCTTTTATAGACATGTGCCAATGCTTGGTTTGACAGCAGTGTCAGCAATTCCTGTTTGATGAGTTTGCCCGAGAACCTAGATTTATAGCAGTAATAGATACCCCTTGGTGCTCATATTTGAACATCACTCAGCCACGTTATTCTGTCCAGGTAGCATTCCTGATCTGTGGTTCGTTTCTGTGTTCCCAATGCTACTCTTTAAAATCCTCCTGATGTTGTTCTTACTGGTCAGGGTCATTGTGTTCTATCAGTTGGTTCTCCCCAACTTACAGAGTAATCCTTACTTGTCAGAATCAGCTGTGTGATATTTCAGCATTGGCAGCAGCTGCACACTCAGGATCTTAGGTGCTGGCCTTCTGCAGAGGAACAGGAAGCGCTGAACCCTGGAGAGGTGATGACTGGGGCAGCTGAGGTAGTTGCTAGCAGAGGTGATGGGTGCAGTTCAGATAGTGCTAAGTTCTATTTGAAGTTTTCTGTTGACTGTGTTGAGACAGCGTCTCCCTGTATAGTCTAGGCTGACCTAGAACTCATGAGGTCACTCAGGCTAGCTCTGAACTCACGGAAGTCTTCTTGTCTCAGTCTCTCAAGTGCAGGTATTATAGGTGAGAGCAGCTGTGCCAAGGTGTCTAAATCCTGCTACTCACAGGGAAGACTCTGCTGGTTATTTAAAGGAGCCATTCATTCTGACATCAGAGGCTATCATCATCATTCAGGTACTCCCAGTTGTCAACATAATACACACTTCTGGTTTGTTCCATTATTATTTCTGATTGCTTGTCCTGGTCTCTGTCTGTTCCTGTGTCTGCTACCAAACTCCTGTAGATGCTGCCCATAGAGGATACGACTGGTGTCACTCCAGCTTGTTCTTCATGAGTTCCACAGAGTAGAGAGCCATCACTTGTCAGATGATAGGGAACTGTCAAAGGAGATCTAATTTTCACATCCAGATAAACCTCTGATTTTCCCCATTTCTACTTCCTATGCATGCTTTGGACAGTCCCCTGTGAAAAGCTTCCTTAATTTTGCTTCTCATACAGCTTCTTTTGCCTCCAATATGCTGATCATTCTGCAGAGACCACAGCCACTGTCACAGTCCTCAGGTATACTGTGCCTTTT
The DNA here is from genome assembly GCA_033318265.1 of Phyllotis vaccarum. Lineage (NCBI taxonomy): Eukaryota > Metazoa > Chordata > Mammalia > Rodentia > Cricetidae > Phyllotis > Phyllotis vaccarum. Next base: position 4,577,451 of record JARWLC010000009.1, on the reverse strand, counting down.
TTGTCTGTGTTCACAGATTATATCACTTTTTTAGTGCTTTTGTGTGGTACTAACTAGTGAGACTAATGTGACTATTTGCCCCATCATAAGTTTCCTGAGGGAAGGATCTCCATTCTGATTGGCCTGGATGTTTAAATGATTCCTACTTGTTCAGTGCCTCAGAATGTTAGTCAGAATTAGCTGCCATTGGCTAAATAAGTCATGAAACATTCATGACTTTTTAGATCATATATCCATACTAAAACTGCTCTAACTTTTAAGTGTAGAAAAACATATTTGTAGAGTATTTTCAGAAATACAATTGATTAGGGATGGAGGCATGGTTCAGCATTTAAGAGTAAGTGTACTGTTCTCACTGAAGACCTAATTCATTTCTCAGAAGCCCTGTCAGGTGGCTTGCAACTGTCATAATTCAAGCTCTAAAGGATCTGACATCCTCTCCTGGAATCCTCTACAGTCTACTTCATGTGAACAAACCATCACACATGCATGAATGTAATTTAAGAATGCTGATTAGTAATGTGTCAGCGGATTCATCTTTGAGTTCTTTTACTACAATGTGAAGCTCAGTCATATAGCTACTCTCAAGTTTACCATAAAGAGAAATCTGTATAATCTACACATTCTATACCATATCTGAATGACATCTCTGAGAAAGGGAAGCAACTATATTCTTGATGCAATTTTGAAGCTACTAGTTTTTTATGTGTTTTGAGACCTTTTTGCATTTGGTTTTACATGACGTTTGGCATGTACTCTTATTATGTAATGGGAAAATCTCACCAAGAAGTTACAAGTGCAAGACTGATGCATATGTGTAGTTGGAAGTTTCCATCTTGCCAGAAAACTCTTAAATACTCAGTAGCTATTTCCCAAATAATTGACTCAAAGGATTAATATTATAGCAAATGATGGGCCAGTAGCTCAAGCATATTACTAATGAGTTTTCATTGCTTAAATTAACCTGTAATTCTTATCTATGCTTAGCCATGTGGCTTGGTGCCTTTTCCCAGTCCAGCATTCTCATCTTGCTTCCTCTGCATCTGGTTGACAGCTGAATCTCTGCCTTTTCTCTTCACAGAATTTTCCTAGTCTGGTTGTTCTGACTATACTTCCTGCCTGGCTATTGGCCAATCAGCATTTTATTAAGCCAGTAAAAGTGACAAATCTTTCCAGTGTACAAGAACATTATCACACAACACATATGATCTCAAATTTCTAGCTCTAATATAATCTATAAATCAAAGTAACTGTTCAAAATATATGTTACACATAGTGGTCTTCATTTCTTGTATCTTCTCTACACTCCAAGGCTTAACCAGCTTCGTATGCAAAAGCGTGGCCAGATGCTTAAACCCTGTGTTACTGAGAACCTTGGATCTCTGTTACTAGAAATGTTATGGTTATAATCTATGAAAACCACCAGCCATATTCAGAAATTTTAGTAAAAGAAAACTTTAAAATTACTGCTATACTTCTTGTTAGAAAATAGCTCATAATTATAACCAACACATAGGTTTCCTAAGTATGATCAAAATTATCCTTCTTTATAAGAAGTAATTACCCTTACTTTGAAAAGATTTCTGTGATGGTTTATTATCAGATTCCATAAAGAGTGATAGATGTATTCATTCAAGATTTATGGTAAATATGACATTAGCAGTAGACTAAATTTACCCTTTAATTGCTGAGACATTGGCTTATTTGTCAAATTCATCTATTCAGCAAACATTTACTGACCATCCTTTTGTACTGGACTGTGGGAAAACAGATGAATAAAGCAGTGTTTCCTCCTAAACACTAATCCAGATGGAAATATGGGCCTTTTTTTTTTTTTTTTAAATAACCTGAGGCAGAGCCAGAAGAATACCATAAGGAGTTTTTGGAAACATGTTTTTCTAGCCAGGAAAGAGAAACTCATGTTTATTGAGTGATAACATGGACCAAAGGTTTAGTACTCATGCCAACCCAGTCTTATGAGGTAGGTCCTATGGCGATGGGCACATATTAAGATTATATAGCTAGAAATCCAAGGAAAGAACAATTAATTGAGAGTAAATTGTTTGAGAAAAGGAAAGTATTTACTTGAGAAACAAGAAAAACTAATGAATAGGAAGCCTGGCACTAACAAGAATCATCTTGCCCAAGGGAGAGGGTAAAAGGCTGATACACAGAACTGTGGAAGGCTTTGCAGATAGGTAGCTCAAAGGCAATCACAAATATGGGACTTGCTTTTCTGACACATGGGTTACTGTATTCTGAGGGCCACTTGATATTGTAGATTCTGTGAATCTAAAGAGAAGGTACTATTGAGAAATCTGCATGACTCATGTCTTATTAGTTTCTTTACTTATTTGTAGTTAATAATGCAGTTAACTATTAGGGTAACTCAGCTATCCTTTCTTGGGGAAACAGATGGTGGCAAAGCCTATCTTTCCCAGAGGACCAACAGAGACAGAGATAAAGACCTCTTTCTTAAAAGACAGGGGGAAGTATCTGAAAGGCAACTGTCAGGGACAAGCTAATGAAATGAAACCTTACAGGATAGTTTCAACCAGTTACGTGGCCTTGATCTGAGGCATCATCTATAGCAAAGCAGAGGGAAACCAGTACCACCCTCCTCAACTTTGTAACCTCCAAAAGCATTTGTTTTTAAATTAGCCAAGATCAAGTGGAAGCATAAAATTGATTTAGATTTTATTCTGGTAACACACAATAAGCATGAAACCAAATTTAGAGAGTAAAATGTGAAAGGAGCCCAACCGAATAAGTAGCAAAATAACGTAATCAAATTTACATTTTAGGGAAATTTTTTTAAATCATAAATGATTGGCTGATAGCTCAGGCTTATTACTAACTAATTGTTACATTTATATTAACCCATTTCTGTTAATTTATATATTTTCTTAAAGCCCCATCTTGAGGTAAATAAACTGAAAGGGGCCCTAGAGGATGCCAGAGAAACAGTACAGCTGGGGGTTATAATTCAGTGAGAGAGCATTTGCCTAGGATTCTCAAAGATGTGAGTTTTATGAAAAGCACTGCAAACAAACAAACAAAAACAAAAGGAAGGCTTTACTACTGGAAAGATGGTGCAGCCTCCTTTCTTCCTAGTACCTAACATTCGTGAGTATGTATGTATGTATGTATGTATGTATGTATGTATGTATGTATGTATGTATTTATTTATTTATTTTCCCAATTACTATTTGACATCTGTCCTCACCTCACCCATTTGAATGGAAGCTCAGAAACCTTGCCTAATGTCTCATCTTCAATACAACACCTCACATGTGAGAAGCTTTTAGAATTTGGGCCAGTAACTGGATATATCAACCACATCCCAGGGCAGGCTCCGTGCTCAGGAGTAGTTGGATAATACAAAATAAACTCCATGTTGTTGTTTCTGGGCTCTCTGATTTGTTTTGGAATTTTTTGTCTCTTTGGTTTTGTTGTTGTTGTTTTGATTTTCATTTCTTTTTTTATTTTTGAGCTATAGATAGAAAAGAAAGATAGATGGATAGAACATAAAGTTAGGTGGTTAGGCAGGTGGGGTGGCTCTAGGAGGAGTTAGAGGAGGGGAAACAATCAAAATATATATTTTTAATAGAAAAGGAAATTAATTAAAAACTCATTATTTTATTAAAAAACATTATTTTTTCTTCCTCATGATTTGTTCCTACCTTTCCTTGCTCACTTTCCATTATGATCCAAATTTACTCAGGAGATCTTTATTTCCCCTTCCCAGGGGGATCCCTGGATGTCTCTTGTTTCTTTTGTTACCTATCTATTCAGGGGTTGTGGTTTGTAGGCTGGATATTCTTTGCTTTATGTCTAAAATCCACTTCTGAGTGAGTACATACCATGTCTGTCTTTCTGGGTCTGTGTTATCTCACTCAGGATGATACTCTCCAGATCCATCCATTTGCCTGCAAATTTTAGGATTTCTTTTTTATTTTAATGCCGAGTAGTACTCCATGTGTAGATGTATCACAGTTTGTTAATCCATTCTTCAGTTGTGGGGCATCTATGTTGTTAAGCTAATACCTTTGGGTTAAGAATGTGCATCCTTTGGGTAAATGCCCAATAGTGATATTGCTGGATCCTTGGGGAAATTGATTCTCAGTTTTCTGATCCAGAGTGGCTGTACATGTTTACACTCCCACTGGCAATGGAGGAGTGTTCCCCTTGTTCTGCATCCTCTCCAGCATAAGTTGTCATCTGTGCTCAAAGTTGTTTTGGTTTGCATTTATCTGATGGTTCAAGATATTGAACAATTTTTAAGTGCCTTTCAGCCATTTGTAATTTGTTGTTGAGAATTCCCTTTTTAGCTCTGAATCCATAATTTTAAACTGGGTTATTTGGGTTTTTGGTCTGTAGTTTCTTGAGTTCTCTATATATTTTAGAGATCAATCCTTTGTCAGATGTAGGTTGGTGAAGATCTTTTCCCATTCTATAGGCTGCTGTTTTGACCATGTCCTTTGCCTTACAGAAGCTTCTCAGTTTAAGGAGGTCCTACTTATTGTTGTTCTTATGTCTGTGCTACTGGTGCTATATTTAGGAGGTGGTCACCTATGCCAATATGTTGAAGGCTATTTTCCACTTTCTTTTCTATCAAGTTCAGTATAGCTGGGTTTATGTTTAGTTCTTTAATCCAACTGGATCTGAGTTTTGTGCAGGGTGATAGATGTGGATCTACTTGCATTCTTCTACATATTGCCATTCAGTTATGCCAGCACCATTTGTTGAAGATACTATCTTTTTTCCATTGTATAATTTTGGCCTCTTTGTCAAAATCAAGTGTTCAGGGTCTTCAATTTAGTTCTTTTGGTCCACAAGTCTGTTTTTATGCCAGTAGCTGGCTGTTTTTTGTTACTGTAGCTCTATAGTATAGTTTGAAGTTAAGTTGAATATTGTTTTTTCAAGGTCTGTAAAGAATTGTGCTGGGATTTTAATGAGGATTGCATTGAATCTGTAGATTACTTTTGGTAAAATTGATATTTTTGCTATGTTTATCCTACCTATCCAGGAGCATAGGAGATCTTTTCATTTTCTGATATCTTCTTCAATTTCTTTCTTCAATAACTTCAAGTTCTTGTCAAACTGGTCTGTCACTTCTTTGGTTGGAGTTACCTCGAGGTATTTAATGCTTTTTGCAGCTATTGCAAAGGGTGATGTTTTCCTGATTTATTTTTTGGACTTTTTATAATTTGTTTAAAGGAGGGTTTTTGATTTTGTTGAGTTAATCTTGTACTCTGCCACATTGATGAAAGCGTTTATCAGCTGAAGGAGTTTCCTGGTAGAATTTTGGAGGTCACTTATGTATACTATAATAACCTACAAATAGAGATAATTTGACTTCTTTTCCAATTTGTATCCCCTTAATCTCCCTTTTTATCTTGTTTAAAAACATTGAAAAAGAGAGATTTGAAATACTAAGATCCTAGTTTGCATAGATTTTTTTTCACTAGTAAACCGGGTTTGGGAACTGGAATGGAGAAACAGATAATTCTTGTAGGGAGTTATACTGATTTCTTTCTTTTATTAAGTTTTAAAAAATTTATTTTCCATACCAACCACAGTTTCTTCTATCTCCATTCCTCTTGTTCTTTCCCCCACCTCCTTTCTACTCCCCATCCAGTCCTCAGAAAGGGGCAGGCCTCCCATGTGTGTCGACAAGGCATGGCATATCAAGTTGAAACAGAGCTAAGCTCCTCTCCCCTGCATCAAGGCTGAGCTAGGCCATCCTACCATAAAGAATAGGTAATTATACTCACACTGATGTCAAGATATTATATCTCATCATTCCTCATAACAGCCACAAAGGCAATCTGAAGAGCCCAGAGCCCTCACTCTGTGTCAGATGTACTGGGAGGTTGTGTTAAAAAAAAAAAAAAAGCATTTGCAATAGTTTCTGGGAAAGAAGTTCCCCTAGTTGAAATGACAAAACCTCCGCTGAAGAACTGCTGCATTCGATTGAGTCATGGGACATTCTCTAGGTTGCTATTGTATGTTGGAGGGTCTAGCCTACTGTGGGAAGAACTATTCTCAGGTAATACTAGGCCTGGGATTTATAGGAAGGTAGTTGAACATGACCTTGGGAGTAAGCCAGTGAGTAGCTTTCCTCCGTTGTCTCTGCTTTGTTTCCTGACTTGGGCTCTTGTTCTGGTTTTGCTCAGTGATGGACTGTACCTGTAAGAGGAAACACACTCTTTCCTCTCCTATGTTGGTATTGATCAGCCTTTTGGTATTGTAGCGACAGAAAGAAAACTTAAGCATTGGGTCACATGCCCACTCTGGCACACTGCTGATGAGCAGATCTCTTGGCGAAGAACGATGGAGTATTGGTTGTAAAGGCCTATGTCCTTTTCAGCCATGCCGGTGTCTGTTTTACAAAACTGTCACCTGGTTGGTGATTGACTTCTCCCATATATTCATTTTGATTTTTATATAACCACTAGGAATGCAGCACTTGTGAATTTTCTTCCCAACTTCCGAATTCTCAAGGATCCATGCTGGTTTACAGAACATTGGGGCATTCTGCTTAAATGGAAAGGCCACATATCTCTTCTGTACCACCCAAGATCTGCAATCAATGTAATTTTCAAGGCTGTGCTTAGGGTAGATTTTCAACAACCATCTGAAAGGAGCATTTAGTCATCTTAATAACACAAATTAATCATCAGTCTGGCCTGCTGGACAATGTCGCAATCAAAACAACAGATCCTGAAATGTTCTGGGCAGAATGAAAATACATAAGCACAGCTTCACTCAAAAATGCTGCAGCTGCACCCAGGAAACTTCCAATCAAAAGCATTCTCACCAGCGAGTTTAAAACTTTTTGGCCTTTAAAAGTGTTTTTTTTTTTTCCCCCACAAAAGGGTTGTCAGCCATGTAATTTCAGACTTTAACAAGAAATAGAATTGCAGTAATTATGGACATTTTGTGAGCATCTCACTTCCACCCAATGATACAGTTGAAGTTGTATCTGACCCAATTGAATTCTGCCTAAGATATCAATTTCTGTAGAATATAGTTGTTATTAATAAGTCATTAAGAGGATATCATTTCCTTTGATGGTAATTTGATCTCCCAGTAAAAATGAGTTATTAGAACAATTAGAAGCCACACCGGAGCCGGCTGTCTAAGCTCGAGATTCAGTGTTTTCTCCCATTTATGGCACGTTCGTCCTTTGGAAAATGTGCATATTCCTGTTTTTCTTTCCAATCTGTTCGAAATTATATGGGAGAGAAAACTGCCCCTTTGTCTTTTAACGAAAGTTTGTGCAAGAATTTGCTTTGGGAAATGACTGTGCAACTTTAAAATGCAGCGTTCTCCTTCAGCTAAGCTGACCCTAGCACTTAGAAGAAGTAGGAGAGAAATCATCAGCATATTGTACCAGGCCCAGTCCCCAAAACAGTCCAGTCCCAAAGCAGCCTGGGGACAGGTTTTACTCTTTCCCCATTGGAAATGAGGCAGGTGAAGTCCAGGCTGGCCCTGGCTTTTGATTTCTAGCTGATGGTGAAGATTGAGAAAAGCTTCCTCCAGAGGAGCCACTGAAGAGATGGCTCTGCTCTTGGCAGGGATCAAGTACAGCATTAATGTGAGCATGGGAAGGAAAGCCACTTCTGTGAGTCAAGGAACCAACAGATGCTGTCTGTATCCTTCTGGACCACCATGAGGGGCAAGAACAATGTGCTGATTTGACCCTTTCTTATGTAACTTGCACCCTTTAAGAAAGTTGGGCCTGAAATGGAAAGTTCAAAAGATAAGCAAAAGGGAAATTTCCCAGGGAAAGGATCGTAGCGGGAAGTTTCTGGCCTGACCTAGCGCTGAGGTCTAGACCTGCAGTCCTGCAGCTGCTTAGTCCCAAATAAATATATAGAGGCTTATATTAATTACAAGTGGTTTGGCCTGTAGCTCAGGCTCATTATCAACTAGCTCTTACAACTTAAACCATTCTTATTAATCTATGTATTGCCATGCAGGTTTGTGGCTTTACCACTGTTCTATTACATCTTGCTTCCTTGAGCTGCAGTGTGCAGGGTGTCCTTGACTGTGTTCTCCTATATCTATGCTTGGATTTCCCACCTGCCTCTAAGCTGCCTTGTCATAGACCAAAACAGTTTATTTGTTAACCAATAATAAAACATATCAGAGTATACAGAAAGACATCCATATCAAAGGATAGCTGGGCTGACTGACTTGTGAGATGGCCATCTGCAGCCCTGTGTCAGCCAATAAGTAAGGCAGCTTTTGGGAGGGGAAAAATCCTTTATTAACAACCCTCAAATAACCTTTTATTTCTTTTTCTTACCTAAAACATTTTGGAAAGGGCCAAGTATGCCAGCTCATCTTTATCACACTAATTGTTCATGCCCAGAGTGTTTATGTATCTACCATCTTAACCTTTCATATGCTCTATCATTTTTTTTCCTGGTTTCACTTCTGTTGCTGTAACAAATTCCCTGACAAAAAGCAACATAGGAAAGAGATGGTTTATTTGGCTCACAGTTATAGGTTTTACAGTTTATCCTTGAGGAGCAGGATTATGTCACAGAACAAAGGAGAGAAGAAACACACATGTGCTTACTTCTAACCTATTTTATCTAATTTTACACATTCAAAACCAAAACTAGAAAATAGTGCTGCCTACATTCAGACTGAATATTCTTTCATCAGTTAGTATAATCAAGACAGTCCCTCTTACACGTGCCCACAGACTAACCTGATCTTGACGTTACTTCACTGAGACTATCTTTCTGGGTTATTCTAGATTATGTCACATTGGCAGTCAAACAATCACAACTGAATTGAGCATGCCTCAAATGTATCTATCATTTCCCCCCTTTATGTTCTTAGACTGAACATGCTTAGGATTAAATATGTCTACCCCTAAAGTACCTTCTTATCTGACAGTTTCTAAATTCTTTAAAATATCTGTGTTTTATTTGTTTAGAAAGTGCATTGGGAAGTAAATCCTGGGTCTTATGTACATAGTTCAGGTAATATGTCATTTCTATTCCCCTTTCTTGGCTGTGCTTGTCAGTTAAGATGTGAACCTACTGTAGATGGTTAATAAAGTTGGCACAGAAGTATCTAGACTGTTTCACAGCATATATTCACCCAGAAGTGATTTTGAAAACTTTGTTCACTAAAAAGCTAATTGTTATAATGAACAATTTTTTTTCTACCATGGTTTTCAATTCAGTTATTATTTTCAGGGCCCTTTTCCCAGCCAGGCTGAGTAGAGCTGAGGTGCTAACTCTATAGAGTATAGCCATATTCACTCACCAGAGGGATGAAACCAAAGTTCATATCATACTGCCTGATCTTTAGTCTCATAAACACTGGGCTTCTCAGCGCTGAGTCTAAGGAAGCTTGCTTTGACATGTCACCATCACTGAGATTTCTGAAAATTTAATTTATAGGCACTTTAGTTTTTGAAGCGATGATGTCTAGAATGACTCATCTGAAAGACTTGAGCCTTAGAGTGAAGAGGAAGGGAGGCCTTCACAGACAGTGTGGTAAAATGTGCAGGAAAGAGAAGGGGAAGAGTCACTCAAGATCAGTGCTGAGGACCGGATGGAGGTCCAGAGGGATGCTCAGAAGAGCTAGCCTGCCTTGAGAAGTAGCACAGTGGGCCTCCAGTCTAGAGTCTGTGAGCAGTTTAGAGACTAGAGCTCCTAGCAGGAATGTAAAGTGAGCAGAACATTTTGAGATTAACAGCTGATTTCCTGATCTAAGTAAATTCAATAATCTAATTTTTAAAAATAATTCATATACCCTATCTCCTTTTTCTTCTTAGAAAGATATTAACTATGACCATAACCATTTATAATGAAAACAAACATTTAGAAACAATATTTGGGGAATTTGGGCGTAGTTTTCTATTGCTACTTCCTGTTGATTAAGGGGAGTTGAAAATCTCATGGATTGTTGAGACTGGATCATAATCTGCAGTCTTGAAGCTGATCTGGCCATCTCTTCCCATCAGAGATTTTTTTCAGGTGGTCTTGGTTGATGAAACCATATTTTCCTGGAAGCAATCCACAGGTTCTCATCTTTTGTGGAAACAAAAGCAGAACTCTTCCGAAGAAATAAATCCTTAGACACAAATTTCAAAATCAAAATACCTTTAAAATATATATTCTTGTTTAACTTAGTAGCCTTTGCATTTGCAATCCATTGTTTTTCTGCAGTTAGCTCATTATCAGTTAAAAAATTAAAAGAAAACACAATAACAACCAAAATCTAGATTTTGTGTCTATTTTCCATATTTATGTGGCTTATCATATTTTTATTACTCTATTTCCCTTTTTAAGGACTTTATCTTCTCTCTTTTCTCTCTGAAGTCTATGTACCTTTTACAAACATTGTAACCTGTTTACAGGATTTTTTTTTAAAATCTGAATCTGTTTTATTGTGAATCTTTAATCATTTTCCAACTAGAAGAGCTTTTTAAAATACTCTCACTCTCTTGCCACATAGTTTTTGCAAATATGGCTGAATCAGTAACTTCTCTTAAAGGGACCGCATCTGTTCGTGGCCAGCAAACAGAGCACACCCAAGAAAATGCTGCTACTAAGAAATCGTCTTTGTTTCCTTTTTGTTCAAGATAAACAGAAATCTAAAATCATTCACATGCTACTGAGTCTTCTATAAGATTTCAGAAACCTGCTTGATTGCAGCTTAACTGCCTGCCGCCAGTCCACCGGCGCCATTTTGAATGTGACCCGGAGGCCATGCTTTCTTTGTACAATGACCCACTTTAGATACACAATTTGGAAGCTTATTTTGCTCAGTTTCTGCTAAAACCCTTTTTAAACTTTCTCAGGCATTAAGTGGATATTCGCCCCACGTTGGGCGCCATCTGTAGCAGCGGGGTTTCTTGGTCCCGGATGACCAGAGGCAAAAAGACCCACCGACCTGCCATGCCAGACCCATTAGCTGCCCACCGCCCACTGCTCAGGCCCCCAGAAATGACTCAGACGCTTATATTAACTTCATGCTGTTTGGCCTATGGCTCAGGCACATTGCTAGTAGCTCTTACATCTTAAATCAACCCATTTCTATTAATCTGTCTGCCACGTGGCCCATGGCTCACCTGTGTTCCTTACATGTTGCTCCTTGGGCAGCTTGTTCGATCTGTCTGACTCCACCATGCTTCTCCTACCTATGCTCTGATTTTTCCCTCATGTGGTGGTTTGATCAGCTCATCCTGGTTTATCCTCAGAGAGATCACCACAGCCGTTACTACTACCATTGTGGCTGCCTCTGTGGGGGATGGCAGCAGTGGGGATTACCCTTAGTCATTTAGTAACTACTGCAGCCATATTAGATTTATTGTCAGGAAGAATAGCCAATGCTTTAGAGACACAGAATAGTACGAATGAGCAAATTAGACAAGGTATTTTACAGATTAATTTGCAGATTTCCTTGTTGCAAGAGCAGGTAGATTTGTTTTGGGAATATTATGCAGCACCTGTCTAGAGAAATCATTGCAGTGAATGAGACCAGAGTGACAGTCGATTAGTTACAGGTATAGATCAGGGTATAGAGATGATTAGGAAGTGGGCAGGATCAATTTCATTGGCAGATTTAATGCTGGGAGGAGCACTGCTTCTCATCCTGTTCCTAAAAGACAGAGTCAAATTGGCCCAGGTCAATATTGGCCACAAAAAATGTGCTTTGTGCTATTGCCCATGATTCAGCACTGAACAAGCTAAAAACAGGCTAGTGAGCCAATGACAGGTAAGGTATGGGAGGGGGATTGTAATCAGCTTAAGACAAAAGGTTCTTCCCTATGCTGCAGAATTCTCTGATGACAGGTAAGATGCAATCTGACTTCCTTGTGCCATGTAAGACAAGCCTAGTCTGGATTTTTTTTTTTTTTGTATAAAAGAAAGGGTGATCTGTGGTGGTTGGCCTATAGCTCCCAAGGCTTAGCCCTATTTATGGCCTGCAGTATTTACCAGAACCAGTTGATCCATTTCCATTATTGGACATTGCCCAAGCAGGTGCTTCAATTAGGAAGTCAGGAAATTAGCAGAGAACAAAAAAGTTGACCCAGGCCATGTGTTGCTTGTGAGCTGCTGAGGTTACTTAAGGTAAAAAGGCAAACCCAGTATATAAAGCTTCCCCTGAACTTCAGTAAATGGCATTCTTCATTCAAGAGTGACCTGTGTCTTTGTGTCTCTCAATCTCCAGGCCCTTGCTCAATATGCAACTTCTTCAGGTGACGCAGGAATCACACTGGAAGGAGTCTAGAAGAGCACCAAGCTACACAAATATCAGAGATATGCAGAGGACCTAGACCAAATCCAGACAGGCTCTCTGATAGTCAGTTCAGTCTCAATAAGTCCCAGTTAGTTTATTCTGTGGTTCATGTTCTTGTTGTGTCCTTGACCCCTCTGGAGAGGAGGAAATAATTTGGGAGTTGTTTAGTAGAAGAATCCAGATAGTTTAATATGATTTCTGGCATTCTCTCTAACTTCTACTCCACATTTCCCCTTTTACTTTTCCTTACCTCTGGATCTTCCTGGTCATACATTATCTCCTGGAGCCTGCTTCCCTACATAGTGGTATCAATTTTCTGTCAACCTTCACATCTCAGTTGAGATCTAGCAATCTTTTCCAGCCCTTCACTCTTGACATATCATACCCTGTGTCTACCCTTTAGTCAAAGATGACATTTGTAGACATTCTTTTTCTTTCAAGTCTAGTAGAATGCAAGCTCATCATGGAGTCTGTGTTTATTTTTCCTTGTCTCAAAATTATTTCTTTTATTTTTGAGATTATTACATAATTATGTCATTTCCCCCTTCCCTTTGCTCCCTCTAAGTCTTCCTATATGTCCCTTCTTGCTCCCTTTCAAATTCATAGTCTCCTTTTTCATTAATTGCAGTTATATATATCTCGAAGTACATAAATACACCCTGATAAATCTGTATAGTGTTAGTTGTATGTATGTTTTCAAGGTTGACCATTTGATACTGGATTGCAAATTGGTGTGCTTTCCCTGGAGAAGACTATTTCTCCTGCTCTTAGCATTCTTTAATTGCCTGTAGTATTTTGGGTAGGATTTAGGCTCTGTGGGCTTTCCTCTTTGGAAAATTCAGCATGTTTAGTGTTGTGCTTGTTCAGCTCATGTTTGAGCAGCCATGTTGGTGAGACTTCATAGATGTAAACCCATAGATGACATTCCTAGGAGACACAATCTCTGTATTTAAAGATTCTTGTTCAGAGTTGGATCCTCAGGACCCAGGCTGGCATGCTGCATACTCTATACATTTTATGCCTTGCATGATCCTGAAATCAGATAGTGATACCATGAGCCTGAGACTGGATGGCGGTTATAGAACAAGAGGTCAGTTGATACACGGGTCTTGAGCACAGGATGAATTTGGGACTAAAAAACTCAGATCTGGGACTTCCCTGCATCACCTGCTTGAACTGGCTGCTGTGAGAGAGTTCGGTTCACAACATGGAGGACTCTCTTATGACTCAGGACATTTCTTTACCTTTCTGACTTTCCATTTCCTCTTGTGTCAGTTGGAGCCAATACCAATTGCCTTGGGCTACTGTGTGTATTACAGGTCTTCAAAGGCTTAGCATACAAATGAAAAAAAAAGTAGAAAAAAGAGGATATAGGAAAAAATATTTCCTAAGGGAAATGGGCATGTGGGGGAATATTCAGGAATGAAGTAAAATCATAGGAGGATGTCTGGCACAAAGTTACATGTTTTTATTCTTAGTAATAATTTGTAAAGTGCAACTTAATTCTAAAATTACACCTGTAATATTCTCCTAAATAATAATGTTGAGGGGAAACTTAAGTATTAATATATTTTAAGCAATTTTCATTTGCTCTACTCTATTATGTCTGAAATGACTAAAGAGATAGCTCAATGGAGTTTAATTTAAAAAGTTCTGAGGCTGGCTGGATTGCTCAGTGTGGAGAGGTGATCACTCTCAAGCCAGGAGGCCCCAGGGTCCACATGTGCTGTGGCATGTGCTTTCTCCAACACACAGTCAAAATACACACACAAATAAAATTTGAAAGGATAAAAATTAACTAATATAGAAGAGAATCCTGAGACTATATTGCCACCACTAAAGGCTACAATGTAAAACAAAGGCTCTAATAATTGTCAGTTTGAAATTACTTTTATAAGTGGCTTAGGCTTTTCTGTGTACACATGAAACAGTTGTGAAAGGCAGGTATAGCCACTCTGGAAATGCCAGCATCCATCCTACGCTTTTAGGTCAATGAATTGTGAAATTTTTCTGTCAGAAAAATTGATTGTGACTCTTTAGGCTCTACTTTAAAAACCATTCCTATCATGCATATATTAAAATACTCCTTCTGTCATGTAGTTTCCATAGTAGACTTGTTCATTTAGCCTGAACTGTCAGATAGTATTATAGACAAGACTGTCAAGCAGCTGAGACCACAGTGTTTGGTGAGGCAAGGACATGAGTAGCTCCCATGCCATGGAAAGGCTTAATGTTCATTCATGAGAGAAAAATTAAAGCAACATAAGAAACCATTTTTCATCTTGAAAATTAGAAGAAAAAAAAAACCCCCGATTCTGTCCAATTGCGTGTAGAGAGGATAAAGTTCCCATCCCCTCTGATACAAGGTTAATAGGGACAAATTTTGCTGAGAATGGATTTGGCCAAAATTACTTAATGCTTGATAATCTAATGGCATATTCAGAATTCCTCCAATGGAGGTAGTGAATCCTTAAATATCTGTACAGGTGTCATGGATGACAGAAAACACATAATGGGAAATCATTGTATAGAATGTGGTAACTCCAAATAAGATACCATCTGACCTTAACAGTCACACTGAAGGAGAAGGTAACTATTTAATGAAAATGAAGAGTGCTTCTAAGTAAAAAAACATCAGAGTACCAAATGCTTTTTACAGTCTATTTAAATATTCTCAAGTAAATAGATAACACCCTGGAATCTTGTTTTGGCTAGTTTTATGTCAATTTGACATGGAAACTAAAGTTGTCTGGAAGGAGAGACCCTCAATTGAAAGGATATGCCTCCATAAGGTCCGGCTGAATGGCATTTTCTTAATTATTGATTTATGGGGGAGTGTTCATCCTACTGTGGGTGGGTGTCATCTCTCGGATAATGGTCCTGTGTTCTATAAGAAAGGTCCTGCCTCAGCTTTGTATGCCAAACTTTGTTGTCTTCCCAAGGAAGGCCTTACCTGCTCTGTGGAGTGGGTGAGGGGTGGGATGTAGGGGAGGTGGAGGGTAGGAGAAGGAGAGGAAAGGGGAATTGGGGTTGGTATGTAAATGAAAAAAAATTTAAAGAAAAGAAAATTGTTCTTTAATATTAAAAATAGAAAGCAGGCTGAGCGAGCCATGAGAAATAAGGCAGTGAGCAGTGCCCTCCATGACATCTGCCTCAGCTCCATCTCCAGGGATTGACTGCTGAATTTCCACTCCTGACTTTCTTCAATGATGATGGTAGTGTGGAAGTAGAAGCAAATAAACCTTTTCCTCCACAACTTGTATTTTGGTCAAGGTGTTGCTTTACAGCACTAGAAACTCAAATCTGAACCCCTAATCTAATGTAGTGGAACAAACCTATTTATTTATTTATTTATTTATTTATTTATTTATTTATTTATTTATTTATTTATTGCTTTTTTATGGTGTATGTGTATATGTATATGTGGTGTGTGTATGCGTGTGTGTGTGTGTGTGTGTGTGTGTGTGTGTGTGTATGTGTGTGAACATGCATGTGTGTTTAAGCCAGAGGTTGTTATTGGGCATTTTCATTAGTTGCTTTCCACAGCATCACCATCATCATTGGAGAGAGGATCTTTTACATATCGTGTATCTCACAGTCTTGGTGAGGGTCACTAATAAGTTTCAGCTAACTTCCTGTCTCTGTTCTCCAGCTCTGAGATAACAGACTAACAGACATACGCTATAGTGTTTTACTTTTTACAGGTTCTGGGAATCCAAACTCAGGTCCTCCTGCTTGTATGGCAAACACTTCATTAATAGAGCCATCTCTACACCCCATAAGCTAATGTATTGTTCCTTATTCTTTATGTTTTTATAAATTGACATTCTTCGGTAGTAATAGAAGAAGCAGCTCACTTCTGTGGGATTTGGCTGGGGTTCTTAGGAGAATTTTCATTAGTTGGATGGACTGAGCCATCTGTCCAATGAAGATCTCATTTCCAGATCTAGAACTATGGTTCTCACAAAATCTCTTCACATGGCTAGTTTAAGTTTCCCATCAACAAGTGGCTTGATGCAGTCAGGTCTCTTACAAGGCAGGTAAATTTCTTCTGGGAAAGAAAGGACTACCATTGGTAGCTGAAGGTGGCATAGAGTCCAGGTCTACAAGGCGGTGAGTGCTACTGTCACACAACAGGTGCTCGTGATTTTCATGACAATGACATCTTAGAGCTTTGGTACAAAGTTGGCATTACTTAGCACACTGGTTTATTTTGACCTTTGAAAAACTGCATGACATTTTACTTGTGGTATTCTCTCAGTAGCCCAGCCTTATTAGATTTTTTTTTTCTCAAACAGAAGAAAATGTCTTTGGTTGTATAATAATCTTTACTGGAAAGGAAGGCTTCATCCCCTTGTACCGAATACTATTTATTTAAGTCTGTGCAGCCCAAGTCAGAGAACCAGGCTTTCTTCTGCTGATATTTCCCTTTTTCTTTTATTTCCTTTTTTCCACCCGTGTTAGCATGTATATCCTTTACTAACTGAATGAACACATCTGTAGTTAAGGTAAGCACCATGTACAGCTTAGAAGATGAATGACCTTTTGCTTTAGAAACAACTGTCTTTGAGTCCCATGAAGTAGATATTGTTGCTACCATAGGACAGAAGCTTGCAGGACATATTCTACTACTGGGGGACACCCAGTCTTTTATTTTAAGAGTTGAAATCCTCTTTTTTTTTTAACCTCATTTTATCCAGTACTGTGTCAGGGCCAGTAACATGTGTAAGTATGACAGGCTATATCTAAAATTTAGCTTTTCCACATAACTCAAAATGGTCTGAGAGCTTAGAGAAAACTTAATGAACTAACTTAAAGAGAAAAAACCCCCGCAATTTCATAAGGCTGAGCTGGTCAAGATACAGTGTGAATGACTGAAGGAATCCTGATCTGGGTCTCAGAGGTTCAGGCTTTTACTTGAGGACCATAGTAGAGTAGTGCATGGTTTTAGGAATTCTATTTTCACTGCTTAACTATAGAATATTTAAGGTGTAATTTCTAAAGCTTCTTTATCCCCTAAAACATTGATTCTGCAAGTTTAAGTTGTCAAGAAGACTAGATGAAGTGTGTAACTGCTCCATTTCTTTAGAGAATTAGAGACTGATACTTACCAGGGGAATGGGCATCATCTGGTGGATGGGGAAGGAACACAGTGGCCTCTAAAACATTATCAATGACCTGCAGGTTGACCTGAGGGAAATTAAGTCCTATTGATGCTTAAATTCCATTAGCTCTCAAAGGGCATTTTTTCCCCTCCTACAGAAGATTGTTTCCAAAGGATGACACTTTCCAGAAAGGATGAGGCCTATAATGGCTTTATAATGGGATATTATTAAGAATTTCTATTAAAAATGACCCCAAATTATACTTATCATAGGCTAGGACTGTTAAACACATTACTTATTTTCCATAAAATTCCCAGTCCAGGATGGCCTATTATGGTGGCTGGTGCTCTGAACTGAAATTAACCTAATGGGTTGGATATAGTTAAAGCGGTCCGGAGGGGCTTAGTTAGAAATGGGAAGTTTGAGAAAAATATAAACCACTTTTGTCAGGCAAAGATTGAGCACATACATGGTAGATCTGGAATGATAGGCTGCCCTGTCGTGGAAAAGGACAGATGGAAGGCTGGTGAGGTTACAGTTGGGGCAACACATGAAGGTAAGTCATGACTTGGGCCCGCAATAGATATAAATGTTGTGAGTGATACGTTAACATATTTGGTTTTCCTTTATAGAGCAGTAGAAAATGTTAAAGTATTTCACTATAAAGTAACAAGTTCAAGCCCTGTTCATTTATATCAGTTCCTAAGTTAATGCCAGTTCAATCTAGAATGTCAATATGTAGTTGCTAAAAATGTAAATAGAATAACATATGTGCATGAGATTGGTACATACTTTGCTTCATCTCACATCCTTTTTTTTGAGGTTTTCTCTATACCCCAGATGTGATCTTACACATAGTCCAGGCTGGATTTATCCTCACAGTTCTCCTTTGATCACCCGAGTACTAGGATTACAGGTGTGTACCACCCACACTCATCTCATATTTGAGGTATTTTAAGTTTGTTCAATGTAGATGAGTAAATGGCATGGTCTCGGGAACAGAAGGATGGTGATATATGTAAGAGAAAGTGAAAAGTATAAGGTAAAGGATATTCCAAAATAATAAAAAAATGTAATGGGATTAGGTTGTTGCATTGTAACTAATTGTCCCACTTACTGGTTTAATAAAAATGCTGATTGGCTGAAGGTAGACAGGAAGTATGGGTGAGTCTACCAGACTAAGAAAACTCTGGGAAGTGGAAGAACAGAGCAGAGACACCACAGAGATGCCAGAGAAGTCAGCAGATGCAGAGGACAACCATGCTGCTCCGAGAAAAGGTACTGAGCTACATGGCTGAACAGGATAAGAATCATAGGTTAATTTAAGGATAAAGAGCTATCTAGCAATATGCCAGAGCCATTGGCTGATCAGCATAAAATCAGTACAAGTGTCTGTGTTTCTGTGGGTCTGGACCACAGGCCAGACAGGACAGAAACTTAATACTATGGTTAAGTCTGGGTGAAAAAAATGTTTAGTATTTCTATGGGCTTCTGACAAGTACATTTGCATCCCATCCTTTTTTCTCACCAAGGATGTCAATGAGAATACTAATTAAGCGGAGCTCTCTTGTCACAGTCTGACCCCTTCTCTATTATAGAAAGAGAATCATCTAGATTAGGGTCTCAGCTAGTTCCATCTGTGGCATGAAGATCTGTGTCATATCAAGAAACCTTCCCTAGAGCCAATCTCTAAGTCACAGGATCATCTTGAAAAAAGTTTAACAACAGCTTCCTGCAGAGACTGCACCAGAGTCACAGACGACTACCAGAGGCTTGTATCTTTGCTCTTTGTCCTTATTCTAGTGAATGAAAAGAACTAATTGTTTCCAAGGAAACAATGATGGAACTAGATTTGAAGGCAGAATATGTGCACTGCAGTGTTTCATGTATACCGATAAGTGTCTGCACTGGACTGTGAATGTCATGCTTACCCCACTGTAAAGAAAAAGGAGATGACAGGGTTGGTAGCTGGTAACTGTAGCATGGATAAGATGGGCAACACGTTCTCGCCTGTTGGTGCTGTTGTTGGGGTACGAGTGCATTTACAGGGCCTATCTATATGTATTTAAATACCTACTGCTTAAGTGTTTTTCTTCATCCTTAGGCTTACTTCAGATTCAGCATAATAAGAAAGAGAAATAGATGGAAAGGACACGTTGGTAAGCCTGTGGTTCTCTGCCTCTCGCCCCCCCCACCCCCCGCCCCCATGCGGGGAGTTGAAAAAGAAGCCTGAGACTGCTTATGACAGAAAAGACCATGAGTTGGGAGGAAGAGGTAGTGATGGATGACCTTTCTGTGGGACCGTAAGGGAAAGCCATATTTCCTGTGGGCATGAAGGATGATGAAGAAGACAAAGGGGTGACAGAGAAATGAATTCTCCATTCCCACTCATTTAGGCCTAATTTATCAATTAGAGAAAAGAATGACAAAGGGACCAAAAGAGTCACCTGAAAAAGCACATGGCAGCGAGGCTCCTGAATGAGGCCACCGAGAGTGTGTCAGGTCCCCCCGTCTTAGAGTAGCTGGCCATAGACTTGTAGCTTCAATCTTTTTCCTCATTCTAGTGTATGAAAACTGTTCATCATTCTTGAGGAAGTAGATGATCACTGTCTTAATTGCCACCAGTTAGAGGAAGTTACATGAATGGGGCAGATAACTGAGTTTAGATGCACACCAGATCTCAGCCAGGGGCATCCAAGGCCAGTGTATGTCAGAGTAGAGGATTTCTAATGCGTGTGGATAGCATCATATAGAAACACATCTTGTGTCTAATGTACATACACAGTACAGATTGTGTTTCACATTTGAACATAATTTCAGTTTAGAGTGTTGGACTTGCTTATCCTCATGTTTATCTAAATGAAACAAATTTAATTCCATTAACATTCATCAGGGGGTTGGATTTCAAATTGTGTTAGCTGTAAAATGATCTTTTAAGTAGCATCAGGCATATACAATGAACTCCTCTAGAAAGGACTGAAAAAACTTGTGCACAGACCGTGGCCCGGGGCTAGGGTCCTTTCAGGCTGATAACATGCTTGATTATTGCCTTGCATACTCCTTTAGACCACCAAATGGGGGATGACACCCTAACTGTAACACTGAGAAACAGAGACACAGGTGAATAACAAGAGGATGCAGGGAAGGAAGCCTAGACCGAGTGTCTTGTTTTGCTAGGCTTAATAATGAAAGATCTAGCTATGTATTAAGTTGACTCCTAGGCAAGACCCTGGTTAATTCATGAAAAGTCCCTAGTGTGGGAAATCATGTAAATTCTCACTTTAAAAAGAGAATAAATTTACTTGTTTTATGGATGTGGAAATTGAGTTTTAGAGAAGAAATTTTGTTCTCAGCTGTGGAAGAGAAGAAACATCTAAGAACTATTGTGGGGAAAAATGACAGCATTATACAGCTTTGTTTTAAGCTGAAAGAGAAAACTAATGTTTTAAACATAGTCTCTGCAGTGCAGAAAACCATGGTATTTTAAAGTGAATCACTGCATGATTTAATCATTGCTAATCTAGAACAAAATAAATTCTGAAAGGCTCCCTGCTGCCGAATCTGCTTAGTTTAGGATTTACTACCTTTTATTATCCTTAGAGAGTAGGAAGTCTGAATAAATTACTTCTAGTTTCAAGGCCTCCGTTTTCCAACATGCACAGCTTCCTTTTAATTGCTCATGGAAGAAAGATAAATATGTTATTTAGATGCTTTATGTTGTATGGAACATGTTCTCATAAGAGAAGTAGGTGCCATGTGGCATATCACTGTGCATCTTGAAATCTGGGTGGGTGTTATCTACTTTACAAACACTGTGCCTGATAATTTGAGAGTGGGTGGTCAATAAGTATCACGGACTAACTAATCTACACACGTGAGAAGCTCAATCAGCTCTCCAGTTTTGGTTAAATCCCTGTCATGAAACAGCGGAAGTGGGATTTTTATGTGACCAGCAATAGAGATTCATGGGATGAGCCCTCCTCTGCTGCAGAGTCAGGCTTTGCAGGGTGCAGCAGAGCACTGGGGGCTGCATCCTGGTCCTGTAGCTATGAGGACAGTGCATAAAACTGCTCATCATTAATGTGCAATTACTATTAGTGCACACACGTCCCTGTGTGTGTCACGTCAGCTGTTAGTAGCAAGAATGTTACTGAGTTCACTGGTTGTCAAACCCTTTCTGAGTTAAGTTCAGGCTGGAATAAAGGAGGGTGGAGAGGGATCCTGGTCTTACAGCAGACCACTAGTTAACAGCTGGTGTTGGTCCACTTGTGAGGAGAAGATTTAGCACAATCCTACAGGCACAACATAACTAGAGCCAACTGCTCAGTTATTTTGCCAAGAGAATGAATGGACACAGCATGAGTTCACACCTCTAAGTCTTAGCACTGTGGAAGGTTGTAGAGAGGTGGAGGTTGCAGGAGATGGACAAGCATTTATGTGGGGTGCTGATACAAATTTTACAGGCTGGCTCTGATAGCCATTGGGGTGCTGGTACAGATTGTTTTAGGGGTGTGGGGTTCAGCAATTAGTCCTGATGACACCCCCCCTCTACTCATCATAATGATCCTCAGGTTCATGTCACCATTCCTTAGCTTTCTCCCCCTCTTCCTCTCTCTCCATCTCTCCCTCTCTCTATCTTTCTTTTTTAAATTACATCTTCATTATTTGGCTTCTTCCAGCAACACAAAGTAGGGAGTTGTGTCCTGTTTGCCTATGGTACTCAGTTCCCATCCTGGTGCTGGGCTCATGTCTGAGTCAAGTCCATTCAAAATATCAAGTACTCATCTGAGTACTGTGACCTCAGAGCAAGGTCAAGGACTGGTAGGTGAGACAGGGTTCCTGCAAGTCACATCTGGAGCTTCCTCACCAACACTGGCCACAGGAGTGCACCATGAGCTTGATCTTGACCCCCATGGTCTCTCCTGTGTAGACCGCTCTAAGAACAGTGTGGTGGAAAATCAGGTCTCCAGTCTTACTGTGGCTAAACCTCATGACACCTGTTTTCACTTACAACAATCATGGCTGGAACATCTAATTGTACTTTACAAAATTACATTGTAGTTCAGACACAACATGAAATCTATGCTTTTACTAAACTCTTCACCATTTACCTAATTTTTGGTTCTTTGAGAATTTTATATAATGTGTTTTGATCATATTTGCCCATCTCCTAACTCACCCTAGGTCTACCCTTTCCCTTTCTATTCAGCTTTCTGTTATTCTAAATTTTTTCATCTATTACATGGGTTTGTGCTGCTGTTAAGTTCATGGATGTGTGTCCTTGCATTAGAGCCTGAATGGCTTACCAAGGGAAACATTCTTAAAGGAAACTGACTTTCCCTCTCCCAGCCCCTTAACCAGTTGCCAGTAGCCCCATGTCTACCTCCCCTATCCACACTGAGACTCAGTATGGCTTGAGCTTGCGCGTACTGTGTATACTCACTGTCATACTTTCTGCAAGTCCACAAGTGCAGCTGTCCCATTATGCCTTGAGGACATTGTTTTCTCGTGTTCATTCATTGCCAATGGGTCTTACATCATACTGCCTTTCTCTTCTTCAATGTAATGTTTACATTGTACCAATGTACCTAGTGTTGCTGAAGTAGATGAATGTCTTATGAACATTGTTGACCCATTGGACCCTGTCTAGAAAGTGAGACAGTAATCAAAAGGAAAAAATAAACAGTTTTAGTGCAGCCTCTGTGTCAAGGGTTGGAGAGGCAGAGAGTTGGGGGGATATGGGGAGAGAAAGGAAGTACCTTGACTTGTAACTCAGCTCTCTGAGGTGACATCACTGGACTCTTGGTCTGGGCTTAGAAGCTGTAAGTAAAAGAGCGTGGTGGAAGGGTTGGGAGGACATGGCACAGTGTGTCTTTGTAGGATGATAGTTTCCATTTGCTGCCTCTTCAAGTGTATACCTGAGAAGTCTTACAAAGCCTCATATGCACTGGACAAGGAGGCTCACTCACTAATAATTGTAGTCTCCTACTATACGCACCTTTAAGGCATTCTTAGATTACGGGACAGTGGACCATCATGTGTGGCAGAGTTGATACTGTTGGCTGATGCTGGCTGGGTACTTAGATGTCATCCATGTGTAATATGAGGTTTCTGGCCCTGTCCGGCCAGATGTCCAGCCCCCAGACCTACAATTCCAGGTGCCTCACCACCCACCATTGCTTTAGCACCCCCCCCCCCAAATGACTCAGATGCTTATCTTAACTTCATGCTGTTCAGCTCAGGCAAATTGCTAGCTAGCTCTTTCATCTTAATTCAACCCATTCCAATATACGTGGCTGGTGGTTCACCTGTGTTGCTTTACATGATGAATCTTGTGGCTGGCTTGATCACTCTGTATGACTCTGCCCTCTATCTCCTACTTATGCTCAATTTCCTGCCTACTGCTACGGTGCCTGTCATGAGCCCAAATAGTCCTATATTCACAGCATACAGAAAGACATTCCCATACCATCCGTTTGTGGCTTGAGCCTAGCCCCCACAAATGGTAGGCTTCCTCCTGCAGCTGGAATATGGCTTCTAAGAAGACTCAGGATCCTTTTAGGCCAGAATTTGTTGTTAAGTTGTCAAAATCCTTTAATTCCAACTAACACAATGAGGCACTCTACAATTACCTTCCCACAAAGGCGGGGAGACTGTAATGCTTTCTGTTCATTGTATAATGAATGTCTCACAGAGGTGGTGGGATGCAAGAGCTCGGAATATTTATGAAGCCTCTTGATTGACTCTTACGTTTATTCCCAAGTGACAATTTCAGCCATGCATAAGACAGCCAGATAACTATTTAAGGTAACACCTTATTTTTGGAAATGTTATTTTCTCTTCCTAAAAGGGTAAGAGACTTTACTGGCAGTTTTATATTTCTTTCTTCTGTTCCTCGAGAACTTAGCCAGCTTGAGGATGACTTGATAGAGGAAACTTTCTATGAGGACTGCAGAGTGTCATTGGATTTTACAGTTGGTTGACACTGTGAAGTCATCCATTATTGCTACCATTTTTTTTTTGTTGTTGTTGTTGAAACAAAGATGAAGTACAGACAGAAGACGGGCGAATTGGTTCCTGCCAGGTCACAGGGATGTACCTGAGAGGCCATGGATCAGAGATAATGCTTCTCGACACGTAGACCACTCAGATTCTTATGCCATTTTCTTTATCTTTGAAGGAGAATCCCTCTTAGAGATCTTTCCATGCCTGTCTGCCTGTATTTCCCAGGAATAACTGGAGAATGCTGTGGGGATGTAGCATCCTGAGATAGGGGAACTGGCCAACAAGCTGTATTCTCATGTTTTCTAACAACAGGATGGCCTTTGATGCTTTGGTTTTGTGTTCATACTATCTTGGATATAAAATCTAGAGGGCACTGCTGTGGTAATTGTGGGATGTGTACAAAGTAAAGTCCGTCCACTCTGGAACACTCACTTGAACCTCAGGGAACTGGCTGGCAAGGCTTCTGCTGTCCCTGGCTGCTGCCCATCTGGAAGTAATGAACTTGTTTTATATTGCTGGGGTGTGAGGGTATTCTCCCTCACTAGACTCAGGCAGGGTGATAACCAGGAGAGACAAAGTTTTCCTCACACCTGTTTTTCTCTAATGCTTTCTCCTTCAAGGTCTTGCAGTATGTATTAAATCCAGACTGGGCCTAAGGATATCCAAGAAATGCAGAAATTGTCTTCTGCTATTACTGAGTCAGCATTTGCTGCTTATGAAACACTCATGGATATTTTCATTTGTGCACTGTTTAGAGGAAGCACCCACACATTCACTGTTTCCCTCAAAGGAATCTTGATCCCTGTATGCTGTCCCAAGTAGGACAAAAGCAAGTTATGCTGATTGCGTGAGCTTTCTTATTGGGCATTGGCCATGTGTCTGGCCTTGTGTAAAGCTGATTGGTTCTTGCATTTTCTGTAAAAGGAATATGTGTTATTCCAGAAGGATATCTGAGAACTTCATCAGTGTTTGCCAGGCTCATTTTCTACTCCCTCGAGGTAGCAGATGTTATTTTACCCATCAGGAACCAGGGCGAAGTTCCTACCTAAGGTTGTCTGACTGGCTACTGTTATGAACCATGCTGAGTAGATGGAGAATGGGTTCTGGTGTCTGCCTGCTGGGTGCTCTTAAATATGTAGGTGATTTTCCAACCCTCCAAAAATCCTCCTGATAGCATTCTCTAGGGAGAAAGAGCAGGTCTAGCCTTCTCTAAGCAGGAAGAGTTCGTATAGCCTTCTCTAAGAAAGAAGAGCAGGTCTACAAATTCTTGATAGCACTCTGAATATGGATTTTTGGGATTGTTGCCACCCAAGAACTTTTTGCTCCAACAATATACTTTTCTAGCAGGTTCAACTGGACTCCTTACAGAATGCAATACAGAGAGATAAATGTTGAGTGGTTTGTACTTGAAAGCTGTTAGATAACTTCCAGATTCCAGATTTAGAGTTCACTTTAGATACTTCTGGCCTCAATTCAAACCGATGAATCAGAGACATATCGCTCTGGTCTTGGCATTGGTTTCCTTCCCACCTAAGAATCCTTTCAAAAGTTATCTTGCTTTTTCCAGAATTTAAATATAAATTAGTGTCTTAAAAAATCTACATGGATGTCTTAGGGGCTATCAGAAAGTACATAAAATATGTTTCTCATCTATTTCAGTCAATCAACCAATAAATAGATCTTTACTGAGAAACTACTGTTTGCTGGAATAAAATGATAAGACATCTTTTCCACAAAAAGTCATGATTTAACTAATATATAACTAGTAGATAACTATTAAAACCATACATAGGTAGGATAATTTCACACATTGGAGAGTTTGAGCTGGTCACAGTTTTTAGTAGCAAACTGTATAGATTGGAACTTTGACAAATTTAAACAGGTAAAGAATTCTAGAGCAAATGAGTAAGATTACAGAATCACATGGAAGCCTTGGTCGTGAGTGAGGACAGACAAGGTTCGTTCAAGACACCACTATAGGGATAGTACAGGTGAATGTCCTAGAGATAGAATGATGCTCATCCAACTCTGACCTCTACCAGCCTCTGCCCTGTATTTGAGAATGGACCCTCATGAGTTCATGGAGGTGTTGGTCAGGCTTAGCTCACATCTGACAATCTAGCAGGCGATGGGTAGAGAGAAAATGACCTTTTCCTCACAGTGTTTTTTAGGATGCAGCACTGCTGGACACATCAATTAATAGACTGGGCAGCAAAGGCTTAGGGAATCACAGGGGACTTTTTCAAATGGACAGTACTGGAGCTGAGACTCAAAGGATGAGAAAGCCTGACTGAGCCTGTGGGAAAATATTCCAATCAGAATGTCCAAGCAGATAAGACTCCGATAGAGGAATAAGAAAGAATGAAGGACCAGCTAGTGAGAGAATCAGAAAGGAAGGTACAGGAAATAATAAATGGAATGAAAGTCTTCACACTTAAAACTCCAGCAAAATGTATTGTTTTTACTCTGAGATGGAAACCATTATAGGTTTAGATGTTACTGTATTTGAAAGGGAATACCACAAGAGCAGGGTCTAAGCAAACAATATATTTATTAAAGTTAATTAGTTTTGGTGTATTTTTCAGTTATGCCATGTATATATGCCTTAGAAACTATGTGGTCATCAGAGGACAATATTTGGGGAGTGAATTCTCTCCTTCCATTCTGAGGCAGGGTTTTTCTATTTCTGCTACTGTACTATGTACACTAGGCTAGCTGTCCCATGAGCTTCTAGCTGATTCCTCTGTGTGTCTCTTATCTTTACTGTGGGAGTGCTGAGATTACAGATGTATCTCATCACATCCAGCTTTTACATGAGTTCCCAGGGTCAAACTCAGGTGGTTAAGCTTGTATGTCATGTGGTTTTACCTGCTGATCCATCTCTTGAGCCCCAAACCAATTGTGTAGTGGTAATATGACCTTTGCTGCACATGGAGAATAGGCCATTGAGTCTGTGGAAGATGATGACAGCAAGAGGTGACTGTAGCAAAGGAGAAGAAAAGAAGCTATAGGAAAAAAAATCCCATAGAAGCTGTGGGATGTGGGAAACATGAGCTCATGAGATAGAGAATGTAGAGATGCTATAGTAGAATGATAGTATAGAATGGTGACCATCAGCCAGGTGTCAGTACAGAATGTGACAGTATAGTATGGAGGAGACAGGCTCCGTTCTGTTGTATGATGTTTCTGGCTCAGACTTTCCGGGCTAGCCTCGTAGCCCAGACTTGCAGACCCACAGTCCCATAGTCCCAGTGAAATATACAGATGCTTATATTAATTGTAAGCTTACTGACCTAGGCCCAGGCATATAACTTGCTAACTCTTGCTCTTAAACTAACTCATGATCCTTATCCTGTTCAGTCATGTGGCTCGGTACCTTTTCTCAGAGCAACATAGTTGTCCTCTGCATCTTCTGGCTTTTCTGGCAACTCGGCTCTATTCTTCTTGTCCCAGAGTTTTATTAGTCTGATAGCCCTGCCCACACTTCCTGTCTTCCTTGGCCAATCAGCGTTTTTATTAAACCAGTAGGTGGGACATTTATTTACAATGTAACAACATAATCCCCCCTACACAGATCTGTTGACAAAATACCCATACTTTTAAATTAAGAAGAGACAAAGTTTATTGGGCTAACAGTTTGGAGGTTCAAGGTCAAGATTATTAGGACATAGTCAGAGTCCTGAACCATATTATTGGAAGGCAGCTAGCGTTTTGGATAAGACTGTATACAAAACAGGGATGTCAGATGTTGTCGTGGCTTTCAGAAACAGAGCTGATCACTCTAGCAGAAAAGCCAAATGGGACACAGCTTCACTGGATATGGAAGTCCAGATGGTGGCAGCAGAGGGTGTATTTATGGATAAATGGGGGTGCAGAATTGGGGCCATATGTAGAGAAGTTTGATTTAGAGGATGAAGAGGTGGGGCTGAGTACCCATCCCCAAATGCTCTTATAGAGATGTATTTTATAATTTATGCTGTACCCATTGAGCTCCTTTCACTAATCTGGACTCAACAGATTTATTTCTCAGAGGCTCTACCATAAAAGTTAGAACTGTTTGAAATTATATTCATATTCTTCCAAGTTCTTATGAATGATTAAGATTTTGTGATACCAGCTTTCTTTTTCTGTGTATGTCTTTGACACTGTGATGTTTAATAGTAATGATCAATGTTATTTATAGAATCTACCTCTTGCCCTCTCTGAGTAGCACCATCCTTGGTGGAGATATGAGATTGTACAGTTGTAAGGAATGAGATGAACATTTGCATTGTTTTCTGCTTCCTAACTATGAACGCAGTGGGGTTAGTTTGTCAAGCTCCCACTGCCTTACCTTCCTTGCCATGAAGGACTGTACCTTTAACTGAGCTCAAATAAGTCTTTCTTTTGTCAGGGCACGTTATTGCAGCAATAGGAAAAGAAGCTAGCACAGAAGCCATGAGCCAAAAGGCACAGAATTGTTTAACACAGATGCTGGTTAGCCCTGTGTGTTTGGTAGAGATGCTTACTCCACCAAATTTTATTTTAGAATAATGAAGAGTAAAATAAGAAGAAATCAGACCAAATAGTTGCTGTATGGGTAGCATCTTTTGGTGTCATGTTACAGGGTTCCTATAAGCCTTCTAGCAAATGTTTACATTTATGATTATTCATGGCTGTATGCTGAGGTTTACCCACCCTGGAGATGTTGCAGTGTGGTTTATAACCCAAGGATGACTGTTGGAGGCATCATATAAAGCAGTGACCTTTTCATGGTTTTTAAGCACATTGCTTGCTGGCAAGAGATTCTTTCCTGGTTTTGCTAAAGGCAGTTCTCTAAAGAACCACAAGATGTCCCTTTCAGGCTATTTCCTGGTATTGTTAAGCACAGTGGCCAAAAATAGCAAGTCACTCACCCCTCCCTGCAACTAACCACTCCCTGCTCCTTCCTGGCTAATGTAAGGGCGCGAAATTCAAAAAATGGAATGGCGCCCTGGACCTAGTTGAGAACAGAACAAAGAAGACTGGTTCCTGCCTTTCCCTTAAACCCCTCCCCCCGGGGGCTTTGCCTCCTAGGCCCCTATTGGCCCCTGCACATATACACCTAATTTGCATGGGCGTGCCTATAAATAATGCTGCCTTTTGTTCAATAAACGAGACCTTGACACCATCTCAGACTGACTCCTTCTTTCCTAGCGTGCCTGGTCTCCTTTCTCTCCCCCCCATTGGTATTTCAGGTGGCACCTTTTTGAAGACCCATGAATAACTAGTCTCGCCGGACGAGGCAGATGACCCTGTTTCCTTCTTATATAAACAATACTTATCATGGTGACAGTGAGACATGGGAAGATGTGGCTGTTTTTATCTCAGTATGCCTCATCAGATTCAGGGGTTTCACCAATGAGTACTGTATCTCTGCGACACTGTCAGCTGTATCTTTCTGGGTACATGCACGTTCTTTCATTCTGTTTACCTAGCAAAGTCCTATAAGACAACATCTGAGGGTGTTTTCTTTTAAAATACTTTTAATTTAGCTTTTTGAGATGGTAAGTATAGAGTTTCCCCCTTCACCAGTTGGCTATCCAATACCAACTGCTGAGCCCTTGTGACCCTTAGTGGGAAGGGCTCATTTCCATTCTTTTATATCATGATGGACCTCAAAGGATTTCAGCATGCTTGCTGTGATTCCTGGGCCTGTTATGGTTTCTATTTGTCTGGATAGTCTGTAGAACACAGCTCTCCTTTCTGTGCCTTGTTTCTACACGTCTCAGTACAGTTTCTGACATAGAGAAGTAGATAACACATCTTGTGTTACAAGTTAATTTAAAAAACAATTTTAGTGCATTAAGTTCTATTCTGGGTAATTGATAACCTATGGACTAGAGCCACTCTTTACTTTTAAAAGGAAGGTTTAGTTGTTTATTTGTGTGTGTGTGTGTGTGTGTGTGTGTGTGTGTGTATTTGTGTGTGTGTGTGTGTATTTTGTGAGTGTATGTGTGTGTGTATTTGTGTGTGTGTGTGTATGTGTGTGTGTGTGTGTGTGTGTGTGTGTGTGTGTGCACATATATGCCACTGTACACATGTAGAAGGTCAGAGGACAACTTGGGTGAATCAGCTCTCTCCTACCCATGGGTTCTGGAAATTCAGCACAGGTCAACCAGCTTGTCCTTTACTCCCTGAGCTATCTAGGAACAACTCTTTAAATATTCAGGATAGTTGATTTTAGTGTCTTCCTGATGCAAAATTGAATGAGTCTATTATTTTTCAAAAGTTGGAAGTGTTCATTCTATTCATTGATATTCAGGATGACATGTCTCACTGTGTTGTTTTGCATTAAATACTATGAAAATAATTTGTTGCAACTTCCCTTCTTCTAAATAGAGGTCTTAAAACTTAAAACCTGTATGTTGGCAGGTGTACGTGTGTGTGTGTGTGTGTGTGTGTGTGTGTGTGTGTGTGTGTGTGTGTGTGAGCACTGACCCTTTTAGTTCTGACAAAGCTTGGCCTTGACCTGGAAGAGAAGAAAATCAAGGATGAGTGCATACAGGATGGTTTCCAGCTGTTAAATAATTAACAGCTGTCTTGTTATGTGAAGGATGTTTCACTTTAGACTGTTTTCCTAATACTTTTACAATGCCTATGGCAGCAAACTGTGACTATTATAAACTTGGATAAAAGTTCTTATGCTGCTGTGCCTGGATTTTCTATGGGTGCTGGGGAGGGGTCTTCATGTTTGCCACGTGGGCACTTTATCAGCTGAGTCATCCCTTAAACTCATGCTTTATTTTTTTATTAAAATAATTCATGCAAATAGAATTTTATTGCAGAGTTTCAGAGGCCAAGAAATAAGATAAACTCATTTAGTATTATTGGAGTAAAATTTGACAGTAAGGCCAAGCCATCATATGTATCTCTACTATGATCAGTGAGATGTCTGGCTTTTGGCCTGTCTCTCTCTCTTTTTCTCTCTAGATTTCTAATAATCTTGGGTGACAGTAGAAATATTGGCTCCGTGGTGTTTGTCAGATGGAGAATATCAGTAGACTGTATGTAATGAAATGAAGATCCCACTAATTTCTTTTTGAAATAGCTTTTTTATTTTTTGAAACAATGGCCCAAATTATTTGTAGTCTGAAGTTTCTCTGTCCTTCCCAACTGGTCCCATAGCCAGTTAGTCCCAAATAATCATACAAAGGTTTATACTAATTATAAATTGTTTGACCTATGGCGCAGGCTTATTCCTTGCTAATTCTTACTCTTAAATTAAAACTAACCCATGATTTTTATCCATGTTTAGCCACGTGACCTGGAATCTTTACTTCAGTGCAGCATTCCTGTCTTCCTTCCTCTGCATTTGGCTCCTGTCTGTTTCCTCTTCTTCTTCCCAGAGTTCTCCTCGCCTGGTAGCCATGCCTATACTTCCTGCCTGCCTTCTGGCCAATCAGTAGTTTATTAAACCTATATTTACAGTGTATAGAACAATAGTTCCAAAGCAGTTATCTGCAGGAAAATTTTAATATATCTATTACCTTGTGTGTGTGTGTGGTGTGTATGCACATACAAGTCACATATGAGTTGGTCAGAGGAGAACTTTCCAGTTCTTTCCTTCTACTATGTAGGTTCCAGAGGTTGAACTTGAGTTGTAAGACACTGTGGAAAACACTTTTTCCCACTGAACCACCTCACCAGCCCATAAAGGCTTTCCATTGAGCATAGGGAACTCTGACTATTCGGAAATCATCACTTGCTCTCCTTGCCACTTTCTTCTCTCCTCCTTGGCTTGAAGAACAGAACAAGTCTTGTTCTGATGGATTTAGACCAACAAGACATTTCACTCCAGTTTTCAGTCGGATTGGAAACTTTAGAATAACCCCCAAGAGGAACACACAGATAATTCTAGGAAGATGAGAGAAAAGAGCATAGGTAATGAAATCCAGAAAATAATAAAGAGTCAGAGGTCTTGCTTGTCATAGGGAGTGGGGGTCGTACACACACAAAGAGTTGGAGTGGAAATAGAGTGGGGTGAAAAAACGTAAAAATGAAATTCAAAGGAAGAATAAAGGTATGTTTCATAAATGGCCAACGTGTATTGAAAAAGAAATGTAATGTGTTCTCGTTTAACTTTGTATTTTAATTGTTTAAAGACATGTGAGACAATCGCAAGCTTTAGAAGCAGCTGAAAGTACAGTGAGAAGACCTTTATTTTTTCTGACGTAGTTGAGCATAGCTTGACATCAGGATGCCCATGCCTACTGGATATCCTATGTGAAACAGTGAGAACGTACCCTTAAGTATTCTTAGTGCTGATGCATTAAGGCTGCGTAACAGGCTTTGCTGTTGCTATTGTGACAGATATTCCAGAGAAACAACTTACAGAAGAAAAGACTCACCTTGACTCATGAGGTCTCATTCTCTGGATCTTGAACCTGATATGAGACAGCGGATCCTGGAATGAGAAAGAGAAAGTGCGTAAGGCCCAGGGCCAACACATACCTTCTTAGGGTACATGCTCAGTAACTTGCTATATAGTTAGGCACCACTTTTCAAGGTTGCCACCATATTCTGAACTAATTTGGCTGGGAACCAAGTCTTCAGCATTAGATGCCCAGGGGGACATCTTATTCAAACTGGTACAGATAGACTCACTCCAGTTTAATCAGAGTAGGGCTGTTTATCTGGCATCTGTAATCTTCATGTGTCTGATTCTCCTTCAAACTGAAGTACTTCTGCTTTCCTTTTCCTTGTGTGAACGTGACAATCTCTATGGTCATGGCTGGATATTTTATAGAAGTTTCCTCAGAGTTCCTAAGGAGTATGTTCAGGCTTTCTGCCTGGGACAAACACTCACAATGTTCTGCAGTCTTTTCATTGCCTTTGGGATGGTGTGCAACTTCAGATGCATCCGTGGCTGGCCGAACTCACATGGATTGTTAGAAAAGATGGAGGCAGGCTTCCTCAGGAGAGTTGTTGTCTTCACTTTGGGATTCATGCCATTTTGTGGGAAAGTTTTTCTAGATTATTTAAATAATTTCTCCTCCTTACACTACAGTTTGCATATTTATTTTATTATATGAATATGGCAACAGATAATCCTTGTCATCTGGTAGGCTTTCATTATATGTCAAGGCTTATATATTCCCAGATTTGTTCAGTAGTAGTCCCGTCTGGCTCATGTGAGTCTTGATAACCTTTCCTAATCATTCTTGGGGCAGATCCCTGTTTTAGGTGTGTTCATGTGCATATTAATGTGCATATACTATTTAGCCTAAGCATATAGCAGGACCTCATCTTTAAAAACAAATAAAAATCCACACATTTAAAAAATTCATATCAGGCAATATCTGGATTAAAGAAAATTAGTGGTGAGCTTGGTAACACTGCTTTGAGTATAAGACATCTGATATGCTGATTCTGGTGGTTGGCAAATAAAAAGTAACTTATTAAAAAACCACTAACTGTCCATGTTTAGAGGTGATGCTGTTGACTGCCCTGTGTTCCTGAATCTCAGAGTGCTGCTGCTGCATTGAGCTGATGGGCACACAAGATGCAGAGTAGGCACTCAGCAACCTATGGACTTAGCAGTAATACAGATGGAACTGTATTCCATCTGGAAGAGAAATGGCCTGGAGAAGAAAAAAAAAAAGGTTCACATGTTTGACCAGAAGAAATTCACACTGTTTGTGTGAACCTTCACCTCCTTCAGATTTTCCTCAATATCCTCATGAAAGTCCAGTCCCCCACCCACTGCTCCCCTAGTACTACTGAAGTACTTGTGCTTGCTGATGTGTGGTGTGGAAACTTTTGACCTCTCACTTATGTGTTCATTATTAAACAAGAGTCGGATACTTCATCAGCGGTGCCTAAGGCAGCCAGCCCATGGCATGTAATAGGTGCTAAGTAATATTGAAGGAGCGGATGATTGAGAAGATAGCAATGGACATTGGGACAGTCTGGAAACAGGAAAGCTTTGATGAGTGACCTCCAGGCATAAAATTATCAAGTAAAACAAAACAGAAAGCGTAGCACAAATCCTAAGTGGTCTAAATAAAACCTCAGAGTAGATATTGAGGTAGATGCTGGGAGATCAAAGAGACGAAGGAGCAGCCACTAGGCAGACTTTTTAGCTCTACAGAATCCTCAGGCTGAAAAGTGAGAGATTTTTGTCTCTGCACATCCTCAGACTGAATGTGGACTAAGCTCCTATCTCCTCCTGCCTTGTACTCCTTTCTTTGCCCAGCCATATTACTTCCTGTCTCAACCTCCCCAGTACTGGGATCAAAGGCATGAGATCCCAAGTGATGAGATTAAAGGTGTGAGCCTCCACTGCCTGGACACTATGGCTAACTAGTGTCTGGCTCTGTCCTCCGATCTTCAGGTAAGCTTTATTTATTAGAACATACACAAAATTCACCACAGGAAGGAGCAATGAATGCTTAAGAGAGAGAAATTATAGAAAAGAAGAGTGAAGTTTAGCACAGGGTATCAGTTATGGCAGTGGTGTGGCCAAGGTCAAAGCTAAAAAATGCTTTCATCTTTGCTAGCGGGGAGGACAGGGCACGTAGAACCATGATGCTGCCAGCAGTCCTAGAGCCAAAGCTGGAGGCCACAGGAACCTGAATGTATTAAATATCTCAGATAGAGGTGGATTATTCAGGTTCTACACTTGAGGAGGGAGTCATTCTTCTTTAAGGACATGGTTACTGATAATTCCATGCTCCTGTGTAAGGCCCCACATCATGTAGATATAAACAGTGGTAACTGGACTCAAGAAGTCTGTTAAAGAAGATATTAAATTAGGAGAAGGTGGGTAGGGAAGGAGAACAGAGTTAGAGGGTGAGTGAAACTGTATATATATTTTTTATTGTACATATGTACAGACAGACTGCCAGGGGCTGAAGGTGACTTGCCTGATTTCTCTTTTGTGGCTCCTTCTGATCATTAAGAACAGCCACATCTTAAAGTGAAGGATTCCTGATCAATCAAGTGCCAACATCAACCTCCTGTGTGTGGATGTATGAGTGTGCATGTTATACATATATCTATATGTGGTATGCACACGTGTTTGTGTGGGTGGTATGTGTGTATCTGTGTAGGTCAGAGGTTAGCTTCAGATTCTTCCTCTTTTGAGGCAGGATCTCTAACTGGATCTGAAACTCACCAATTTTCTAGACTGGCTGGTCGGTGGGAGCCTAGCTCTGTCTTCCCCAATGTGCTCCAGAGCTGGCATTACAGGTGTATGCTACCACACGTGGTTTTCAGGTGAATTCTGGGTATCTGAGCTTGGACATCTCTTGAGAGATTCTTTGGGGCTATAAAAGCTAAGTGTTTATAACCCTTCATCTTTTATGTTGAATGTTCTATGAGAGAAAAGTCTGGGGCAGCAGCCTATTTATCCTAAAATGTAGGCTGAAAGTCAGCAAGATAAGGAAGGCTGGGGTGGCCCTAGAAACACAGCTCTGTGCTGATTAGAGCCACAGTAGAGTTTGATCATTTCCTAGTGCTGAAAGTTCTGTAGTTCTCAAAATGCGGGCATCCAGAATAAGATCATAGCATGTGTTGCCAACATTGAAACTATAACAGGATATTCTGAGCACACACAGCATAATGTGTCACATCAACTCTAGTGTATTTTAAAAACATTGAAGTTCTGTCCCACCTATGCGTGTTTAATAAGCAGAAAGGAAGGCTACTGCATTGGTGTGAGGTGAAGGAGTCTTTCCACCTGTGAGACAGCTTTACTTTTCTTTGTAGTGATTGAGAGGTACATATCATTCAGGAGAATTTGTATTCTAAGACATTAAAAGTGTGAGAGAAAAAAATGCAGGAAACTGAGCCATCTTTGTGTCTATTACACAGAGGCAGAATCAATACATATTTCACTTTTATCTCTGTGGAATACCTTATTTTTTCATGTGTGTATAAGTGTGTGGTTCATGCACAGGAGTGTAGAAGTTCATGTGTCAGTGTGTGTTTATGTGAAGGCCAGAGCAGGATGTCTGGTATGTATCTCTATTGTTTTCTGCCTCATTACCCCAAGACAGGGTCTCTCAAGCCAGAAAGTTACTGTTTTGGCTAGGCTGGCTGAGCAGCAAGCTCCTGGAACCTGCAACTTTCTGTCTCAGCCCCTCCCCTACTCCTGGGGTTGCACAGCCTTCTTGCATGGATCCTGGAATTTGAACTCAGATCCTTATGCTTGAAGAGCCCTGCTTTGACCCATATGAGCCATCTCCCCAACTCCTTGAGAATTTCTTGATTATACTTGTATTTGCTGTGTGGTATCCTGCTTGTCCATTCACAGTTTTATGTAAATTAAAGGACTGTGTATCATGTTCAAAGTTATATGTCCTGCTGACAGTGGATTAATAATAACCTCATGATTTTCTAATATATATAATTCCAATATATATAATATATATAACTATATATAGTTACATTGCATACCATATGTGCACTATAAATAATGTGCCATACTAGTACAGATTCAGCCTCCTCATAAATGTAATAGTAATACATTTTTCTGCTTCTGTGACTAGCAGCCAGAACAAAAGACTGTAGTTAGGAAAATGAGAATGGAATTTATAAATACCAATAAAATTAATTATTTGTTGGCTCTCTCTTGCTCTCTCTGTGTGTTTAAATTTCCACTAAATTGTGGGCAAATCAAAAATCATTAAGCAACCTGCAAAAATGCTGCAATTTAAAATTTCCCTATGGTATAATTTCTACACAATCTTATGCATGGATGGATGGCAAGTTAAGACGTTTGACCAGTACCTTGCCAGTGTAAACAATATTTCGTTTACTCCATACAGTTTCCCCTTGTTCATTTTGAGCCAATGGGGACCCATCCCAAGCCACCTCCAGTTCCTTTTGCAGTTGTATGGTCTAGTTCTGGAATTTTATGAAAATGGAACCATACCACTATGTTCCTTGGTGTGTGACTTCTCTCAAGAACGCTCTCTGAGGTCCCCTGTGGTGTTTGGTGTTTTGGTGACACATTGCTTGTTGTTGCCTGTAATCTCAGAGTAGATCAGTTGCCTGAAAACACAATAGTTTATCTGTTCCAAAGGATACTGGATACTTGGGTTGTGATTATTTTGGAGCTCTGGTGAGATAAGGCCATCATCATAAACACTCTTGTGCATGTACTTTGTAGACATAAGCGTTCTTTTACTCTGGATTAGGTACCCACGAGTAGGTTTGCTTTTCTCTTTATTTTTTTAAAATTTTCATTACCTTATTTATTTGTTTGATTTGTGTGTGTGTGTGTGTGTGTGTGTGTGTGTGTGTGTGTGTGTGTGTGTATGCCTGCATATATATCAATCTGCTTGACTGCACATGTGGAGATCACAAAAAACCTTATGGAAGTATATTCTCTCCTTCTACCCTGAGTGGTTGTGTGGCTTAAAGTCAGGCTGGACACCAGGCTTAATGACAAGCACTTTTATTTTTAGCCTACTTAGACATTTTATTGGCCCCAAAATGGACTTTTGTAAGCCCATAATTTAAATGTATGTTTAAGAGACTGCTAGTTTTCTTATCTCTTCTCCATAATTCTGTCTTCCTGTTCTGACAGGTGTACAAACCGAGTGGATTCCCGGCCAGGACGCCTTGATACCAGGCTCTCCTACAACTATCATAGTGTGACCAAGTGTCACTTCAGTGGGGGGAGGAAGACTGGGGGGATGGAGAAGGGCACCTTTAGGGGTGAGGAGAAGTCTTTCATTGTGTGTGGAGACAGGGACACAGGCTGTCAGGGACACATTAGATTGTCTTGATGCGCGTTTTTTCACACGTTCCCTATTTCTAGAACTTGTTTCTTTTAATGTTTAAATGTTTGCCATTTAAGAACTTGAACTGTTTCTTGCTTTGTTATTGACTTTCGTAGTTTTCTTCATATCCTAGAATCAAATCCTTTACCAGATGGGTATCTTCTAACCTTCCTTTCCTTCCTTTATTCCTTTTTAATATTTTTGAGACGGTGTATCTTGTCTCCCTGACTAATGTCAGGATTGCTGTGTAGCTGAGGATGACCTTGAACTCAGAATCTGAGGATGACCTTGAATTCTAATTTTACCTCATTTTCTTCACAAGTGCTGGGATTACATGTGTGAGTCATGACTGGCTTTGTCTTTTCATTTTTTCTTTCAGTTAAAAGTTGCATTTATTTCTTTGTTGTCTGTGTGTGCACACAGCTCCTTGGCATGCACGTTGAGGTCTGAAGAAAACTTTGGGAAGTGGTTCTATCCTTCCACTTGTGGATTCAAGGGATCCAACTCAGGCCCTCAGGCCCAATAGCAAGTCAGCAAGCACTTTTACCTGCTGGGCCATCTTTCTAGTTCTGTTATTTTATATTCTTAATTTTCTGAGGAGTGGAATTAAAAAATTAATTAAATAGATAATTTTTATTTTTCATTTATTTTTCCTTTTATTTTTTCTCATACCTACTACTGCTTCCCCTCCTTCCCCTTCCCCCAGCCCCCCTCCAGCCTCTCCTCACCCCAACATCCCATCCATTCCCCAGAGAGGGCAAGGAATCCCAAGGTGAGTCTATTCAGTCTGCTGTATACAGCTGAGTTAGGACCAAGTCCCTTCCACAAGTATCAAGGCTGAGTTAGGTGTTCTTCTGTAGGGAATGGGCTCCTAGAAGCCAGTTCATGCACCAGAAATAAACTCTGTTCTTACTGCGAGTGGCTTCACAAACTTCCCACGCCGTTTGACTGTCACCCACACTCAGAGGGTTAGGTCCATTCCATGAAGGTTCCGCATCTGTCATTTCAAAGTCAGTGAGCTCCCCGTAGCACAGGACAGCCTATTCTGCGTGTCTCCTCATCATGATCCTGATCCTTTTACTCATATACTCTCCTCCCTCTCTTCAGCTGGACCAAGAGCTCAACCCAGTGTTTAGCTATGGGTCTCTGTGTCTACCTCCATCAGTTGCTGGATGGAGTTCCTATAATGGCCATTAGGGTGGTCATTCATTTGATAACAGGGGAAGGTCAGTTTAGGCCCCCTCTCCACTATTGATTGGGGTTCTCGCTGGGCTCATCTTGTGTGTTCTTGAGTGTTTCTCTAGCTCCAAGTTTTTCTCTAACCTCACAACAGCTCCCTTTGTCAAACTATCTATATCTTTGTTCTCACTCTCCGTTGTTCCCCTCAATGCAACCATTTCCTTCTCTTCTGTTCTCTTCCCATCCTCCCCAACCCCCATCCCAATTTATGAAGAAGATCTTTTCTATTTCTCGGGGGAATCTCTGGATGTCTCTCTTGAGTTCCTCCTGTTACCTAGCTGTTTGAGGGCTGTGGACTGTAGTTTGGTTATCCTTTCTGAGTCTGTGTTACCTCACTCAGGATTGACACTCTCCAGTTCCATCCATGCCTCACATTTTAGGATGTCATTTTTTTCTGTGGAGTAGTACTCCTTTGTGTAGATGTACCACAATTTTATAGTCCTTTCTTCAGTTGATGGGCATCTATGTTGTTTCCAGGTTCTGGCTATTACTAATAATGCTGCTATGAACATAGTTGAGCTAATGCCATTGAGGTAAGAATGTGCATCCTTTGGATATGCCCTATAGTGCTATTTCTGGATCATTGGGGAGATTGATTCCCAATTTTCTGAGGAACTGGTATACTGATTTTCAAAGTGGCTGTACAGTTTATATTCATACCAGCAATGAAGGAGTGTTCCCTTTGCTTCACATCTCCTTCAGCATAGACTGTCATTTGTATTTTTGATCTTAGCCATTCTGAGATGTGTAAGGTTTGTCTATCTTGTTGACTTTCTCAAAGAACCAGTGTTTTGATTCATCAATTCTTTGTATTATTCTCTTTGTTTCAATTTTATTGATTTAAGTTTGATTATTTCCTGCCTTCTACTTCTTCTGGATGAGTTTTCTTCTACTTATTCTAGAGCTTTCAGCTGTTCTGTTATGTCTTTGGTATGAGATTTCTGCAAGTATTTTATGTAGGCACTTATTACTATAAATTTTCCTCATAGCACTGCTTTCATTGTGTCCCATAAGTTTGAGTATGTTGTGGATTCATTTTCATTGAATTTCAGGAAGTCCTTAATTTCTTTCTTTACTTCTTCCTTGACCCAGAGGTGGTTTAATTAAGAGATGGTCAGTTTCCATGAATCTGTAGGCTTTCTACGGTTTGTGTTGTTGTTGAACTCTAGCTTAGTCTATGGTGGCCTGATAGGATACAGGGGGTTATTCCCATTATTTTTTTTATCTATTCATATTTGCTTTATGACTGAGTATGTGCTCAATTTTAGAAAAAAAATTTATGGGGGTACTGAGAAAAAGGTGTTTGTGTTTGGATGGAAAGTTTTGTATATATTTATAAGTTCATTTGAATCATAACATCTGTTAGATCCCTTATTTCTCTTTTAAGCTTCTGTCTGGGCGACCTATCCATTGGTGAGAGTGGAGTATTGAAGTCTCCCACTATTAATGTATGGGGTTTGATCTGAGGTTTAAGCTTTAGTAATGTTTCTTTTACATATGTGGGTGCTCTTGTATTAGGGGCATAAATGTTCAGGATTGAGACTTCATCTCAATGAATTTTTCCTGAGATGAATAAGTAATGTCCATCCTGGTCTCTTTTGATTGATTTTAGTTTGAAGTCTATTTTGTTAGGTATTAGGATGGCTACACCAGTTTGTTTATAAGGTCCGTTTGATTTGAACGTCTTTTCCCAACCCTTTACTCTGAGTCAGTGTCTGTCTTTGAAGTTGAGGTATGTCTCCGGTATGCAGCAGAAGGATGAATTCTGTCTTTGTATTTATTGTGTTAGTCTGTGTCTTTTTACGGTGAGTTGGTCCATTAATATTAAGGGTTATTAATGATTGGTGATTGTTAATTACTATTACTTTTGGTGGTAGTGTATGCAATATATGTACTTCCATTATTTGGGGTTTCCTTCTGTGGAATTCTCTATTGATTGTGGCTTTGTGGGTTTATTTAGCTTCCTCAGGTTTGAGGTTTTTTTTTTTTCCCTAGTGATTTCTGTAGGGTTAGATTTGTATTGTTTAAATCTGGTTTTGTCACGAAGTATCTTGTTTCCTCCATCTATTATGACTGAGAGTTTTACTGGGTATAATTGTCTGGGATGGCAACCATGGTCTCTTAGCGTCTGTATAACATCTGACTGGGACCTTCTGGCTTTCATTATTTCCGTTGAATAGTCAGGTGTTATTCTGATGGGTCAGCTTTTATAAGTTACTTGGCCTTTTTTCTTTGCAGCTCTTAATAGTCTTTTTTTGTAGGTTCAGTGGCTTAATTGTTATATGGCAAGCAGACTTTTGGTGCAGGTCTAGTCTATTTGGTGTGTTCTATACCCACATAAAATGGTGAGTATGGTCATGTAAACCTGTAACCCCAGCACTGAGCAGGGATAGGCACCTCTCTGGACATCTCTGGACATCATTGCCCAGTTAATCTCACCAAATCAGTGAGTTACAGGTTCAGTGACCAATTCTGTTTCAAAAGAGTTAGGGAAGCAACCTCTGCCTTCCATGTGTGGGCAAGTGCTTCTGCACTTACATGTGCACAAAGTCATACAATAAATTCATTAATTAATAGATAGAAAAAGTAAGGTATATTTTGGCAAGTGAATGTTGAAGCTTCTTGCCTTAGGTTTTGATAGTTAAATATTCTCTCATGTATGCAATAAACCCACAACATTTTAGGAAAGATTTAAAGCAGGGAATAGCCAAGATCACCCTAGTATCCCCAGCTCACAGCTCAGATCTGCAGTCTGACCCAGCCCTGGGGGTGGTTGGCCTGAAGTTTTATTTCATAGAGTCATCATGACAACGATGACAGAAGCCAGCATTTCTTCTGATGTTTGACTTATGCTTACAATTCTGCTTCAGTTTTTGTGTGTGATATTTTGGGGGGGGGGGTTAGAAGTATTTTATTTTAGCAATAGAAACTTTAATTTTCTCTGACAAGACTATAAGTAAGATCTTTTCCCCCCACATATTATCTCAAGGATTTCTTTTCATGAATTTAAGACTTTTTTTTTGGTTTCATACAATGAGCTTCATGTCACCACCATGCTTTCAGCAGAAGTGCTACCCAGTGCCTCTTGTTCCTCTAAGAAAGAGGGCACAGTGGGCTTTGGTGACA
Organism: Phyllotis vaccarum; assembly: GCA_033318265.1. Lineage (NCBI taxonomy): Eukaryota > Metazoa > Chordata > Mammalia > Rodentia > Cricetidae > Phyllotis > Phyllotis vaccarum. The sequence continues at coordinate 4,534,946 of JARWLC010000009.1, read as the reverse complement.
CAGGCACAGCTTCATGGCAGGATATCCTCCATTAAGTGGAAATGATCTGAAATTTTTCTATTTTTGAAGTTATTAATTAACCCCAAGTAGTGACACACCAGTATTGTCTCACATCACAGATCTAGTCACTTTCCAAATTTCCAATAGCTCATTAGCTGACATGGAACCTTTGACCTGTGAGGCCTCAGGGTTGTTTCAGACTGAACTGATAATGTTAGCATTAAACATAGGGCTCTGATGCCAGATGCCCAGCATTTACCCTTTATTTATATGCAGTTGTAATTTTTTTGTGTTTATTTGTATTAATACTAATTACCAGTAAACAGTTTTATATTTTTTGTGTGTGTCTGTGTGTGTGTCTGTGTGTACACTTTTGTGTGTTGTAAGAGTGTGTAGATGTATGTCCACATGTGTATGGAGTCCAGAAGCCTACTTTGGGTATTGTATTGCTTTGAATGGACACTATGATCATGACAACTTTTATAAAGAAAACATTCAATTGTGGTAGCTTACGGTTCCATAGGTTTAGTTCATTATCATCATGGTGGAATATTGTGGTGTGCAGGCAGATATGGTGCTGGAGAAGTAGCTGAGAATCCTGCATCTTATAGTCAATAGAAAGTTGACTGAGATACTGGGTGGAATTCTGAGCATAGGAAACTTCAAAGCTCACCACCACAGTGATACATTTCCTCCAATAAGGTCATATTCACACACAAAATCATACCTCCTAAAAGTGCCCCTCCCTATGGTATTATGGGGCTGGTAATAGTCAAACCACCACAGAAGCCTTCTGTCATCGCCCTTCACCTTACATATTTCAGTTTTTCTTTTATGAAAATAGACTTTTGTTTTCTCACATAATATATCCTGGTTATAAGTTCCCTTCCCTATACTGCTTCCAGATTCTCCATGCCTCCCCTTCCATCTGAATCCACTTCCTTTCTCTCAATAAAATAAAACAAAATAAAATAAAATAAAATAAAATAAAATAAAATAAGGTAATACAAAACCCTGATGCATTGTAATTGGACAAAACACAACAGAAGGATAAATTCAAAAGAGAAGGCACAGGAATTAGAGACCCACCCATTTACACACCCAGGAATCCCACAACAACAGTAAACTGGAAGCCATGGTAGATAACGCAGGCCTGTGCATGATGCTCCAGTCTCTGTGACTTCATCAATTATGCTGATTTAGAGGGACTTGTTTTCTTGGTCTTCTCCGTATGCTCTATACTATTTCTGACTCCTCTTCCAATGTGTTCTCGTGACCCTGAGGGGAGGGATTTGATAAAGACATCCCATTTAGGGATGTGTATTCTTGGGTCTCCTATTCTCTACATAATATCTGGATGCGAGTCTCAGTATTTATTCCCATCTGCTGCAGGAGGAAGCTTTTCTGATGATGACTGAGCATGGCATCGATGGATGAGTATAGCATTAGGAGTAATTTTATTGCTCTTTTCTTTTAGTAGACCAGTAGTATTTGGTTTTCTCTGAGGTCTTTGGGCCATTTAGTCCCAGGTTCTTTGTCATCCAAGCAGTGTAGAGTCTGGGTTCCATCTTGTGGAGTGAGATTTATGTTAAATCAGGTATTGGTTGGTTAATTCCACAAGCCTTGTGCCTCTGTTGCCTTAGCATATCTTGTAGGTAGGACACCATTGTAGATAAAAAGGTTTGTGGCTGGCTTGATGTTCACACTATCTTTTGATAGTGTGCAGAGTAACTTCCTATATCAAAGATGCTACAATACAGGGATGAAGTCTCTCTGTAGCCAACAGCTCTACTTCTGTTTGTTGACATCAGCAATGGAGCCTTGCCACTCTTTATCTTGTGTTTTGATCTCTCATTGAATTTGGAGCTCACTCCCTCAGCTAGACCAACTGGGTAGCAAGCTCTCCAGATCTTCCTTAGTCAATGCCCTCACCGCTGGAGTCGTAGATGTACAATGTTGCACCTGGAGTTTTTATATGAGTGCTGCTTAGCTGAAGTGCTAAGGAATTAAAGAAACTGATTTCATGCTATTGTATTTTTAAGTGACTGTGACAGATTTTTATACAGATTTTATCTTTCAGTGTAAACGTAAAAACAAATTCTTAATCTGATATATGGATTTTTCCATAATGTCACCATATGTGTATAATTCTCATGTTGAGAATTATTCTTTAGAGTAATCTTCCAATGAAGCAGTGTAAAGACACATATCAGTAAGTTTTTGACTCAGATAAACATGCTCTTAATCTTGGATGAACTCACAATACATGTAAATGCATACTAGAAGCCAGGCTTCTCAGAGGTAGGCACCAAAGCTTCATCTCTGAGTGGTGGGCACTTCATGGATTGCCCCAGTCTATGGGTGGGACATAACATAACTAAAATGACAGAGAGGTAAGCCTGGAAAGGATTTCCTTACTCAGGTATAAGTATATCTAGAAGCGTTCTGGGTAACTGGCAGAGGTTTAGGGGACCTTCTCAGAAATGAAGCAGAAACAAATTGAGAGTTAAAAAAGAAACAGTAGGTTCAATAACACACACGTGCTTCAACACGCATAGGCATCCATGCCACTTCCATGGGTACACACAGCATTGATGATGTCTAGGAAATAAAACATGGGCTAAATTCTTTACATAAAAAATTAAAATTTTCACAATGAGATTTGAAAGATGTGTGCCAATATCCTCAGTCTGTGAATGAGGTATAAGACCCATTAGCTCCATTACAGTATCTCTAGGATTCACACAGGACAGAGCTGTCCTGTTTCTCTGCATCTTCCACATTGTCTTGGGGGCATCGTGGGTGTGTTTCAGCTGTGCTGAGCCTCCTTCTTGCTTTCTAATATGTTGTTTCCAGACATTGTGGTCACAGGGAGGTATTTTGCAGCCTACACATACACTCTTCTGTGTGTTCAAATGTCCTGGGTATAATTGTGAATGGATCTTGCAAATACAACTAAGTTTTTTCATCTTGAATTAGTCAAGGAGTTTGTCTTGATCATATCTAATCAGGTGAAGCTTACACAAAAGAATCTTTCTGAGGTTGTGTTTTCAGGCTTATAGATATGGGCTACAGCCCGTCTGATCCCCCGTTTACCTAGCTACAGACTTTAGTTTCTTAGAGTCAGGAATTTGTTATAGTATATATTCACATGGGTATGGCTGTATATTCTTTTCTTCTCTAATTGGAGGGTAATGCCAAGACCCATACCACAATTTTGTGAATATTTCTTCAAATATTGCTCCAAATACTATTTTTTTTGCATAGTATATGTCATCATACACTTGGCATATTTATGCTATACATCTATAAAGTAGTTCATTTCATGTACAAAGGATGTTTAAGAATATCAGTCAATGTTATCACTGCTCACTTGTGAGTACAGTTAAGTCTTTTACACAGCACTTGGGAGAAAGCTTGAGGACCAGCTGCCCTGGTACAGCAGAAAAACAAAGCAAGAGACCCTGTGTCAAACAATGTGGAAGGCAAACATGGACACGGATTTCTCTTCTGACCCTCACATATGCCCGATACACCTACGCACTCACATTCACACATGCATGCACATGAACAAACAATATTTTATGTACAACAGGAAGAGAATGAGAAAGAATTATTTTACATTTTAATAGGTTCAGATACCAGAGTGATTGATTGACTTCTCTTACAGTGCAGCTATGAATACTGCCATATGTGGCTGTACATCCTCAAACAGACTCTGTATTTTATTCTAAGCCCAGCTGACATTTTATTCTGACTGTAATAGCCTGTAGCATTTTCTTAGAAATGTTAATAATCAACAAAGAGCAAGTTGTAGCTTATGAGTATCTAATGACACATTTGGAATGTCTTGACTGAGCAAAAAGACAGACATTTGACAGTAATAGAAGTCCATGAGTAGTTCCCATCATTCAAAGTTAGGAATGGAGCTGGGTGTTAGGCTTCAGTGAGTGGGCAACTCTTCAGTCTCTCAAAGGTGGTAAATCTTCCACTCATTTTTCTTTTGCCTCATTTCTAAGTGTAGTTCCATAAACAAACCTTACAATTGCAGTTTGGCTGATTTTGTCCACTATTCAGAGTGTTTCAGATTACTTACCACCCTAATATAAAGATAACTGACCCTTGAGTGGGCATGGTGTTTGATAGTCAGCCACAGGCTGCACAGGCCCTTATGGATGCTGTGGCTACATTTCTAGAGGTGGGCACATAGGGACTACAAACCCTCATAGTGTCATAATGTCCCATCTCACACCAAGGGGAGGCTGCCTTGTTGCCTGCTGCAGAGTTTGCTGATAGTTCAAATTAGTTGATAATGGTGAGAGGCTCAGGGAGGCCCCACCTCTCCCTGAAGAGGAGTTCAGGGTGCCGAGGAATGACAGACATTTCCTTTAGTAGTATAACCACTGGTAAGTTGTCCATACCCTGTAAATAACGTCTCCATACTGAGCTCCTGTAAGTAACCCTACTACCTTACTCTGATCAATTGGTTTACACACGCACAAACACGTACACACTCTCTCTCACACACAAACATATAATTCTCTCACACACATATACACAAACATACACATACAGACACACAAACACATACATACTCTCTCACACATACATTTACACAAATATACACACATATGAACACATACACACTCATACACACATACACACAGACACACAAACACATACATACTCTCTTACATACACATACACATACATACTCACACACATACACACACATACACACTCACACACATGCACACACATATACATACACACATCTACACACATACATATATACACACACATATACAGACACATATACACACATACACATATATATACACACATACATACACACACAAACACACGCACATATATATACACACACACATATATATACACACATACACACCTACACATGCATACACATACATACACAATACACACGCACACATACACGCACACACATACACACACACACACACACACACACACACACACACACATACACACACATACACCCCACAGATATAAGAGGGATTACTTGGGATCAGTAAGGAAACCAGAGAGAGTGGGATCACAGATAGGGGTGATGGGAGATAACTGTGATCAAAACATATTATATGTGTACATAACATATCATAATACAACTCATTGTTATGTATAACAATGCTACTAAAAACTTTAACAATATGTTAAAATAAGAAAAACAGCACCCAGTTTTTTGGGTTTTTTTTGACTTTCATTTTGTGCAACCATTTGCTTGTGCCTGTTAACCGGCTTTGGGGATCTAGGGAATAGCAGAAGTTAGTGTGTTAGTTCCAAGTAGGAAAAAAAATCTTTGGCCCTTTGTACTTTTATGAAGCAGTATTGAAGATAACAACAACAAACATTTATTCAGCAATTCCCATCCCAAATGTATCATTGTACCAGAGGACTTTGGGACATTATAAGCCAAGTATTTCCTTGGCCATGTGTAGTTGGAAGCTGTCTTCATGAAGTGTGGGTTTACTTTTCTTGTGTGAACAGGAGCCTGGAAGTACATAGCTAAACTAGGGTTGTTAGGGAAGGAGGCACAGATGCCTGCTGGAGAACTTGCTTCTGTGGTGCTGGCGGATAGTTTATGCAGTGGAATTTAGCCAGGATACAGTGGGTGAAGGGGTTGTCCTGGGTCTGCTTCCCAACAGTCAAGGTAAATGATGCTTTTACATTGTTCCTTACACGGTGAGATAGAGCTGAGATTCTGTGATACTGTTAAGCCAGACACTATCATTAATCATGTTTCAGCTTCCTGACTGTGCTCACTTTTAGCGTGAGGTTCTGGTTCCTCTCACCTCTCCTACTTTCTCTTCAAACTTCTGCCTCCTCCTACTCAAGCTCATCTTCTCACTTGACTTTGAAAATTGGAATGCTGTGAAGAAAATCTCCACATCCATCTTCTCCCACATGTCTTCAGGCTTCACCACTGGCCCTGTCTTCCCATCTGTTACTATCAGGGCTTCCCGGGGAGTGCCATCCCTGAAGAGCTGCAGCACCACCACTCAAGACTTTGTTAGAAATGCAAATTCTCCATTCCTACCAGACAATTAATGATTCTGGAACATAGGAGGAAGGGCCAGTAACCAGTGTTTGTACCAGCGTTTCAGGGGATTCCACAGTCTAGGATGGGCTTCTAAGCAATGATGAAGAGAGATTGTGCTTGCAGCTAAAGCCCTTACGAATCCGCCTGGCCCCAACTACATCACTCTAGGAATTCTATTCTCTCCAATATCATTTAATTTTCTGTGTTTCATCACTGCCATCAACACACAAACGGTTCTAGTTTCCCTTTTAAGAACAAGAAACACCCACGAGCACCACCAGGTGCTGTGTGCACTATCTTCTCTTAGAAGCATAACTCCCAGACTTTCTTATACTCCTCATCATCCAGTCTCATCATCCTTTCATCCTCCCAAGGACCTTACCCAGTTATTTATGTCAGCGAAGGAGAGCTCCACACTGCCGAGTCTCAGGCCCCATCTTCTGTGACTCTCAAAAGTAGCACTCAGCTCTACTGTTCACAGTCTCTGCACAGTACATGTTTCAAAACCACACAGCCAGGTTTCCTTCCACTGCATTGTGATCCCTTCTCAGTCTCACTGTGCTTCTTTCTTCCAAAAGACTCTTGAAACCAGTATCCACTATTTAGACTCACTCTCTTGATGTCCTTGTGGCCCAATGCTTGTGCTCCTCAAACTAGCACTTATTTCTGAGCTCTGAAGACCTGTGTGTTGTTGATGTTTGGGTATCTGATAAGACATAGAATTACCAACTGAACTTGATGTTCCTACTGAAACTTGCTTTCTCTAGTTTGCCTGATTTTACATTTGGTCCATAAGCTTAGAACCGTCTCTGATGCTCTTCCATCTCCTGGTTCCCATCTAATCTTTCCTGGGAAATCCTGTTTACCTTACTTTCAAAATACACTCAGCATCAGAATAATCATTTTCTACAGCACTGTTGTTAGTACAAACCGAGTCAACACTACACCACCCCTTCCTCTTAGGTGACTTTTGGAATCACAAATTTTGAGGTCACACAGCTGACTGACGTGTAATTTGTCTTCCTGATACCTCGTCATAAATAACAGCTTTGCCCTATGGATTGTGATGATAATGGTTGCCTAAGTTACTTTTCAGGGACTTGAAGGCCATTTTTTCTCTTAGAAAATGCTGACTCTTCACTTCGGCTTACAGATGTCTGTTGGGTACTGAGATGGAAACCCTTAGCATCATCGACTTTGTAATGTGTTTGTCTTTTTTCCTACCCAACCTTTGGGTCAGGTTGACTCCATTTGGCATTAGACATGTTGATTACTTGAGAAATGTCTTATCCAAAGTATAATATGAAGAAAACTAGACCAAGACTTACCTATCCATTTCCTTTTCTTGTTCAGTGGAAAAGACACCTATGGCTTCTGTGACTGGGATGAACGGAAGTGACACTCAAGTTCCTGAAAGATCTCAGATTATTCTCAGGAAGAACGTGGGTATTTCCTTTCTCATTAGGCTCTCTCTTTCATTACTATTTATCTTTTCTTTGTGTGTGTGCGTGCGTGCGTGCGTGCGTGCGTGCGTGCGTGTGTATGTGTGTGTGTGTGTGTGTGTGTGTTTGAGAGAGAGAGAGAGAGAGAGAGAGAGAGAGAGAGAGAGAGAGAGAGAGAGAGAGAATAAACCATGGCTTTCATTATTCATGTACTATGCACATTTATTTTTTATGCGATACAATCACAATGATATTGAAACATCTTTGTTGAAAGCCATTTTACATACAAACTACTTCTAGAAGGATATGAAGTGTTTTGTACAATGTTTATCTCTGGAATTGAACATTACTAGTCAGCTATTTTATTTAACAATGTAGTATATATTAAACAGTTTTGAGATTATAATTATATAATACCCCCTTTCCTTTCTTCCCTCCAAATCCTCTCGTTACATCCTGTTTTCTTTCAAATGTATAGCCTCTTTTTAAAATTGTTATCACATACACGTCCATATACCCACCTAAGTAGATAAATACAATCTTGTAATTGCTTATAATGTACTTGTTTGTATTTGCTTTTGGGGCTGAGGTCTTGGTACTGGATACCCAAGCGGTGTGCTCTGCCCTGGGAAAGACTGCTTCTCCCACTCTCAACATTTCTAAGTTGTCGATAGCTCTTTGTGTAGGGCTGAGGCCTCATGAACTCCCCTTATGTGTTAATATGTCTATAGGTATAGTCAGTCCTTGTTCATATCACGCTTAGGCAGCCATGTTTGGGGGACCTCATGGTTGTAGTTTGTCTGATACTTATTTTTAGGAGACATAATTTCCTAGTAAACTTAATGTTCTTCTGGCTCTTATGTCCTTTTCCCATAAGGATCTCTGAGCTTTGTATTGTAAATATGTCAGTTGGGACTGGACTCTCCATTTTGATCTATACTCTTATTACTTGCAGTTTTCTATAATGGAATCCATCTTTTGCAAAGATTAGTTTCCTTTATGAAGGGTGAGAACTATGGAACTTCTATCTGTGGATATAAGGAAAAATATTGAAAGCATAGTTAGAGATTATGTAACTCCTTGATGCACATGAGTGGTCCTGAGAGACCTCCAACCAAGCCAGGTTGCATCCATAGAGCACTCAACTTCTCTGACAGCCATATACAGTCCCCACCCTACAGAGTAAAATGCCTAAACTTTGGACTTGAAAACTCACTAACCAAGGAAAAGCTGAAATATCAGAGAAACAGCAAACAAGCCAAAACCAATTCTCACGCAGCCATCTCCTCAGGCCTACTCGGGTAGGTCCTGTCTCCATGAGTCCTCAGACTGACTGGTCACACAGGCAAAAAGGGGCTGGCTTCTGCCTTTTCCTGGCTTCCCCTGCCTAGCTATATTACTTCTAGGTTTAACTTTTTTGGAACTAGGATTAAAGGTGTGTGCTACCGCTATCTGGATGTTAGGCCTTAAAATCAAAGGGAATCCAGACAGATCTCTTTATCCTGAGTGATAAGATTAAAGGCATGGGTCACCACTCCCTGACTTTCTTGGCTTGGCTGCAGGTGACTCCATCCTTTGATATTCCAGACTATTTTAATTAAATATATAATATATCACCACAGGTTTGTTTTCTGTCTCTGATATTTTAGTTTTTCCCCAGTATCTGGCTCTGGGCTTTATTATAATACTAAATAGAACCTGTGCATTAACATTGAACTTTTAACCGTCCTGTCTGTCATTCCCTGGTGCTGGAATTCTAAGTGTGATTTTGCTATTCATGATTTCTGTGTTGCTGATGCCCAAACTAATCTAGCCAGCACTTCTCCCACCACTGAGCACCAGGCTGCGGCTCTCCTGTGCTCTCCATTGTATTGCTGGTATGGTTCCTGACTCATTCCTGCATAGCCTTGTCCTAAAACCGCCTTCTGTGATCCATCATTACTACAATATTTATAATGGATGCCACCCTTACAACTGCTGATCTTTTATTTCCAAGTTTCCTACATTTCCAGCATTTATCAGATATGACAGACCATGTAATTTGCCTCTGAAGTTTTTTAGTCGTTTCTTACTCTCACTAAAAAATAGACCCCACATTTGTTCTCTGTACCCTGTGATAGTGAGGGCAGTGCTTGGAATATCATAAGCTCCCAATAATGTTTGTTACACTGATCATTTCTCTCTTATAATTAGATGCCAGACAAGAAAAGGAAGTAGATGAAAGAGAAGGGTAAAGAAATAGGAAAGAAAGCAACAGAAGTGGAGCCTGGGGAGGAGGAGGAAGAGGAGGAGGAGGAAGGGGAGGAGGAGGAAGAGGAGGAGGAAGAGGAGGAGGAGGAAGGAGAGGAGGAGGAAAGTATTGAAGAAAAGAAAAGTATATCCATTACATGAAAGGGAAGCAAAGTAGAGATTTTATTTTTTAACAAATCTCTGGCTCACTGACTAAAGCAAACCCCCTGAAGGTATCTTAAACAGAATATCTTGTTTCTTTGAACAGAACTGAGATCTTTCCAGTAAGAAATCTAGAGAGCATAAATATGAAGTAGCTGCCCAGTGGCATTTAGGATCATGTGGGTGTCTGTGGTGATTACTGCTGATTGTTCATTACCTCGTGGGGTGTCCCTGAAGAAGTTGTGCAGACAGTTAGAACGTAAGGGTTGTGCCCTCACTCATTAGTACATTGAACAAGCAACACTCTGACAGACTGTTGAGGAGTAGTGGAAGTGTGGAAGCCAGGGTCTACTTTTAGGAAGTGAGTCACCAGGGACATATCTTTTTGATCTGTACCAAGCACAGACCATTCCTGCGAATTCTCTAGCCTGCTTCCTGCCTGTCTTCTGCCCTGGCCTCCCGAGTAGAGTTGACTGAAACTTCTAAAACGAGTCGAAATTAACTGTTCCCCTTTCACTATCCATGTAGGGCATTTTGTTACAGTGATGCAAAATCGGCTCAACACAGTCCCTGTGAAATATATCAGACCACCCTTGACACAATCATTATTGTTTCCTTTTTATAGTTTTTGAAGCTGAGGCTGAAGGAGTAGAGATGCTCAAGGCTATACTGCTGCTAAGATACAGAACTAAGATTAACTCTTCATTCCCTGGCTCCATTCTGTTGCTGCCAAAGACCACAAACAATTAACAGTGGCTCTCAGTTTCTCTAGCTAATCAATGGACACCCCTTTGTGAACACTGTTCTTAATAAAACAGGAGGCTTGGTTCCTCAGATGGCTTTTTCTACACTTTTATCATCATGAACTTAATATTCTAAAAGCCAGTGAGGTATAATCACATGAAAACACGACCAGTAAATTACTTAATCAAGTCAATGCTGGTAGAATTCAGAGTAAGCTCAGGACTTGGCTGAGGAGAGACCTTCATCTTAAAAGATGGGTCCACAGGGGAAAATAGGGAGGAATATGTTGATAGCAAGAAAACTATCCCTGTCTTGGTAGAAATGATACCCTTGCCCTTGTTTAGGACAAAGTCTAAGAATCAATACCGGAGAGATTAATTATAGTTTTAATGCATCCGGACACAAATGGAGATGGATGCTGGTTAGTAAGATGGATGAATGTGAATTTATAGCTATTTCAACTCATTAATGAATAGAAAATCATTACATTGCTAAAATTAGGGAGACAGAGACCCCCGAGGATAGGAATGACCTTTGTATGTTAGTCATTCTTCCTCCAGGATACGTTACACATCACATCTATATAGCTATGGAATATTGCCAAGGATAGATGCACTAAGCTTTGGAATCTTCAACAGTAGAACTGCTTTTTAGTGGCTACTTATTTATTTGAAAATAAAATTTGGTTTTATTTGGTTCTGCAGGCAATCCTAATCGCTATTGCAGCCATAGTTGGTTGGCAACATGGCTGCATGAGTCACAAAATGGCAAATTTTGACTGTTGTAGTGAGCTGGTTGTATTTCAAAAAACAAAAGTGATTTTTGCCCTCTGAAAACATCACCTATGAATACTTTCATTTTCCAGCACCTTGGAGGACATGAGACATGCAAAGATCTGCTCACTTTGATTAATGGTCTTCAGAGACAAGGCTATTTAGGAACTAGTGTGCATAAATTAATAGAAGTATGGAGCCAGTGGGTAGTATTTGGTAGGAGAGGGGGAGAGAGGAGGGAAGGAGAGATGACCTCTAAGTTCTAAGTTCTAATCCTCAGAGAAGCAGGATGAATAATAGGGAGTCTTCTGTTTCTGGCTGTGACATGACCCACTGACCCAATTTGCTCTGGGCTCACTTTTCAGCCGCATTGGTGATTCCCTGATATTTCCAGCCATTGGTAGTCTCTGTGTTCTTGACTTTGCTGAGCTTCCTTGATTATTCAAAAACTCATAATAAAGCCAGACACCATGAAAATTGAGGATTTGTACTCCAGGGGCACGACTGTACCTTCTTGACCATGAGAGTAGCAGAAGTAGATGCTCACAAGGTTTTCTTTATTCTGTTGACTCTGCTTCCAGAAAACTATTTTCCAGTAGTTTTCGGGATAGTGGGACCATGTGACTCATTTCAGCAAATGAGAATCATTAGACATGTCTTGGGAACTTCTGGCCTTGGAGTGTACATGAGTTTTCAAGTACTTTTATGGTTTTCTTGCTGGAACAATCCCGAGACTACTTCTTGAGATAAATCTAACCTGCAACTATAAATTGTTACAGGGAGGAGTTACCTGGGGTTCCTGATGCTGTGTAAGAAATTTCACTTCTCTTAAATTTCTAAGATTTTTTTTTTTTGTTGTTACCAATGCAGAACCTAACTTCTTTTGAGAAATTTAGAAGCCATTCATAAATGTTTTCCCAAGTGGAGTATATGCCCAGTGAATTATACTGTTTTTCTGAAGGCATACTTGGTAAAGTTAAAATGAAGTTGATTTCTTCATAACAGGGTACAGAAAGAAGGTAGAAATTTATTCTAGAGCTGGGTTGAGAAAGAGTTGTTTGTACTTGAGAAGAACAATAAACTCAGACAACTGGGATTAACCAGATGTTTTGTTTGGAAAATTTCCATATGGAAAAGGAATAGGATTCAAAGGTAGATACTCAGAGGCCAGTAACTAAGTTGGGGAGATGGATTGAGTAGAAAGTGCACAGACTTGTGAGTGCAGAATTCAAAAAGGAAGGAGATGGGAGAGAGAGTCAAAAGTACAAATTCAGCAAATACATTAAAATACTTCATTCATCCGGAGATGCTAAAGTCCTTGTTCCCCAGCTCCCAACAGATGCTTAGTGGACTGATCATGGGTATAAGAAGGTGAGAGGGAGAAAAATAAGGGGGTGTGATAAATAAGTGTGTTGCTCTTGTCCAGGGTCCTAATGGCTTCTTCATTGGAAGGGATGAGAAGGTACAGAGTCAACAGCACAGACCACAGGAGTCAGGTGAGAAGCAAATAGAATAATTTATTTAGCAATAGGGAGAGCCTTATATACTCTCCTCCCTGCACACAGGCTGTCTCTCATTGTCTGGGTATGAATAGGAGTTCTGACAGCACCTGTTTCTAGGCCCTCAGGCAGATTCCAGGTTGGCTCATAAGGAAGCGCATTATGTCCATACCTTGGCAACTGGTTTGAGCCAGTTTCCTCAACTCTATGGGCCTGTCTTACTGCACACATGGTCTTCCATCTCTATGATCATGTAATCAGCTCTGAAAAAGACAAAGCTAAGAGATATCCTTTTATGATATGTGCAGGACAATAGCAACCAGATTGGCAGTTAAGCAGGCCTTTTCTAGTTACCTGCACAGTCCTCTTAACCCAGATGAAAGACCAAGTTCTTTGTCACTATGGAAAGAGGCAGGCATGCCGGTGGTCCCCCTGCATTGGCATTTTTCTGGCCACATCTTTCTGACTTCCGAGCCTAACTTCTCAAAATTTGTGAGCATCCTTCACAATTTATGGAATATGATAGCATAGGTTTTGATGGAACAAAGGCTGACATCTTACATTTCTTTTTCAGTGGATTTTTATCTCTTTTAAGACCATCTATGTAGTTTCTTTCCTGATTTGGGTTATTTCAAATTTAGAATTTCATTCAAAATTTAGAATTTATGATTCATCAGTCCTACACAGGGAATTTTAAAGATAAATGTAGATTATTTTTCATGCTTTGAGTTCTATTATCTGATCATGAAATATGAGACAATAGGGTCTGGCTTGATTATGAGTGCTAAATGGTACACAAAATAACTACTGTTGCTGAACTATGGGCCACAAAATAGCTTGATGATGATTGCTTTGGCTTAGCCTGGAAAACTATGAATGGGTTTCCAATAAATCTACAATAATATAATTTATACATGATGACAATTAAAGTAACAGGAGAATATCAAGGAATAAATATCTTATCTAGTGAATTAACCATGCAAGACTCATTCACAAATGCTAATTAGGATACTGAGGTTAAACCCCTGTGTGTTATAAAGCCAACTTAATGTTCAGTATTCAAGTAGATAAAGTCTAATGATGCGGGGCTTGTATTTTGATTAACTGTCTTCTCTTCTTCCCAAAATGTCAGATCATTTATAATGGGTAATGAAACAGCTCTGCCCTTCTGTCTGTCCCCCAGGGAAAGATGCTGTACCTTCCATGAGGATGGTGGCCGCATGACAGTAGCAGTGTCAGCATAGAGAGGTGTTGTGGATACCATGAGCCTGGAAACATTGGGTATAAGGCTCACCACAAAGGCTTGCAAGGCCAGTATGTCAGGCGAAAATAATGTCCTTTCAGAGATATTCACACCCAGAATCCATGTAACTCATGAAGCTGTAATTTTATTGTCAGGCAAAGAAATTTTGCATATAAAATTAGGCTCAGGGTATGGGGGGAAGGGAACTAACCCAGGGCCCAATGTAATCCCAACGGTTCTCCAGAGTGGAAAAGGAAACAGAAATGGAACAGATGAGGTAAGGTAAGAAGGACTTGGCCTATAAATGAGGAATATGGAGAAAGTGCCACATGCCATAGAATTTATTAGCTCTGTGAAAACCGTGGACACGGGTTCTCCTCTTGAGCTAGGAGGGAAGCCTACAGCCTTATTTCACAGCCACCAAGTGAGAACTGAGATATACTCCTAACCTACAGAAGTGAAGGGTAACAATAATTAAATTGTATGTCTGTGCTAACTTGTTATAGAAGCTATAGAAGACAAATACACCACAGGCCAAGTCCCAGGTCTACACTGTTCACTACAGTATTTCTGGTTCTTGACATATGAATGTTATTGGGTGAGTGAATTGGCAAAACTTGTTATTCAGATACAAACCAACTAAAATCACATCGACATACTCTGACAGTTACTAAGTCTCTCTGAATGACCCTGAAGCCCTGAAATAAAAACTCTTACTCAATTTACTATAAGTTTAAAGGGAGGGATGACACTTGAGTTTATGAAGTGAGCATGGCAGGTCAGGTATTCTAGCCTGCCTAAGCTGGAAATGCTCATTCTCATGTTCTACCCCCATATTTATTAAAGATGCTGTCTTTTTTATGTATATATTTCTGGCATGTTATAAATAGTTACTCATAGTTGTGTCTATTTATGTCTAGGTCTTTAATTTGATTCCATCAATGAATTTATCTTTTGTGGAAATATCACACTGCTTTTATTATATTATAGCTGCACAATACAACTTTAAATTGGGAATGGTGATACAGCCACAAGTTTTTTTATTATTTGGTATTGTTTTAGCTATTCCTGTTTTGTTATGGGTTTTTGTGTGTGTGTGTGTGTGTGTGTGTGTGTGTGTGTATTGAGTGTTTCTATATGAAGCTGAAAATTGTCCTTTCATGATTTGTGAGGAATTGTGATGGTGGACGGTGGTTGCATTGCATAAGTAGGTTGCTTTTGGTATCATGGTCATTTTTCATTTTACTGTATACGTCCTACTGATTCATGAGCGTGGGAGATCCCTTCAACTTCTTATGCCTTCTCCAATTTTTCAGTGAAATATTCTGTGACAATTTGTTAGGTCTGTTTGGTTTGTAAGTTCAGTTAGCTCCAGCATTTCTTTGTTTAAAGACCGATCTATTTGTGAGAAGCAGGTTGTTAGTCATACATTATCAGTGTGTGACTTAAGCTGTACTAGAGTTTCTCTAACACACATGTGTATTTGTTTGGTGTACAGATGTTAAGAATTGCAGTATTTTGTTGATGAATTTTTCCTTTGATGAGTATGTGGTGTTCTTCCCTATCTCTTCTGATTAGTTTTGGTTTAAAGTATATTTTGGCAGATATTAAAATGTCCACACCAGCTTGCTTCCTGGGAGTATCTTTTTCCAACCTTTTCGCCCTGAGGTGATGACTACTTTTTATGTTAAGGTGCATTTGTTGGATGAATCCTGTTTTCAAGTCTATTCTGGTAGTCTATGTCTTTATTTGGGGAATTGAGATTGTTGATATGGAGAGATACCAATGAACAGCATATTGCATAAATTCTATTAAATTTATAAAAAAGTCCAAAGCCAAATATTGCAGAAAAGTCAAAATATCAGAGAGATGAGAACCAAACTATTGTAACAAATCTTGTATGTGATATATTAAATATCTGATTAATATTTATTTGAAGGTAAATTAGCACTCACGATAACAGGTTATAGATTAGGGAGACACTTGAAAGATTGGATGGTCTAATTGATGGTTGTTCATCTAATCTCTCAAGAAGGCAGGAACATAACTGCAGCTCAAGATTTTGGCCCCTCTTGAAGGGGGGGGGCTGGCCACACCTCCTTTAGGAGCCTGGGGCCCTGGATAAGTGTCTTCTGACCTTATCAGCTGACACCTAAATCCCATCACACCAAACCACAGGAAATTCTCACCCAGTGAACTTCTCATGCAGAATGGGGTGGATCTTGTTCCAAGAGTCCTCAGACTGACTGGGTGAGCAGGAAAAAAAATAACTTCTGTTTTTATCTATCTATCTATCTATCTATCTATCTATCTATCTATCTATCTATCTATCTATCTATCTATCCATCCATCTATCTTCCTTCCTTCTTTCCTTACTTTTTTCTTTCTTCTCTCTCTCTCTCTCTCTCTCTCTCTCTCTCTCTCTCTCTCTCTCTCTCTCTCTCTCTCTCTCTCTTTCTCAATTCAGCTATTCAAATACCTGACTCAACTTTCCTAGAGCTAGGATTAAAGGTGTGTGCCATCACTGCCTGGCTTTGTTTGGCCTTGAACTCACAGACTTCCAGAGGATCTCTGCCTCCTGATTGCTGGGATTAAAGGTGTGGATCACCAGTCCCTGCCCTGGATGGCTTGGCTTTGTGGGTTGTGGTGATATATTTTATATTTTATAAAATCAGACTGGAATATCAGAGAACAGAATCACCCATAGTCAGTCATCATTCAGATATTCCAGGTTTTCCCCACTATCTGGCTCTGGGTTTTCATTATATACTAACTAGGATTGTGCAATAGTGGGCGGATCTGTCCTATGATATTCCAGACTATTTTTATTAAATATAAAATGTCACCACAGCAGTGTTTTTTGATTCTTGTTATTTTGCTGTATGTATATTAGTATGTATCTGCTTCCTCTCCTTTGATTTGGTGGTCAGAGATGACATTTCCCTTTGTGTTTTCTTGGGTGTGGTAACTTCTTTAAGTTGGAGTTTCCCTTCTAGCATCTACTGTAGAGTTTGTAGATAAATATTGTTTAAATTTGGATTTTATTATGGAATGGCTTATTTTCTCCACATTGTAATTGATAATTTTGCTGGGTATAATAGTCTGGGATGGGGTCTGTGTTTAAGAATCTATAGAACATGTGTCTATGCTCTTTTATCTTTTAGATTCTTGCACTACCTTTGCATGTTACTTGGACCTTTTCACCTTGAGGCTTTTAATATAATTTCTTTGTTCTGTATGTTTGTTGTTTTGATTACTATGTGCTGTGTGTGAGTGGACTTTTTTGTGGTTCAGTGTATTTGATGTTCTGTGTGTACTTTGTTAGGCACCTCCTTCTTTAAGTTAGGATTTTTTTTCTATGATTTTGTAAAGATTTTCTGCGCATTTGACTTGAGCTTCTTCTGTTTTTATTCTCATAATTCTTTTTGGTTTTCTTGTGGTGTCTCAGATTTCCTGGACGGTTTGTACCAGAATTTTATTTAGATTTAACGTTTTCTCTGAGTAAGGTCTATCCAATTCTTTAATTGTATCTTCAATGCCTGGGATTCTCTCTTCCATACCTTGTGGGTTTTTTTTTTAATTTTTTTATTTTTATTTTTATTTTTTTAGTAATGCTTGTGTCTGAGGTTCCTGTTTTAGTTCCTAAATCTTTAATTTCCAGATTTCCTTCAGTTGGGTTTTCTTTACTGTTTATTTTTACTTTCACATCTTAACTGTTTTGTTTTGTTTTTTTTTTTTTTGTAGGTGAGGGAACGATTTAATTTCTTTACATTGTTTATTTGTTTCTTCATAGATGTTTTATATATATATATACTTATACGTAAGTATATATATATATATGTATTTTTTCATTAAAAATGTCATCTCTATCAATATATCCTCCTGTTCCCCGTCCAATTTTCCTCCCAACCCCTTCCAGTCTTGCCCTTCCCCATCCACCCATCCTCTCCCATAAAAAGGTGAGAAGTCCCAAGGTGGGCCAGCCCAGTGCAGCACATCCACTCCAGGGACATCTGATTCACTCATCCCAAAGTCAATGAGATGTCTTTAAGAGATTTGTTCATTTGCTCTCTATCATAGCCATAAAGGCTACTTTAAAATCTTTATCTTGTGTTTCAGCTACGTTGCAGTGAGGGTTCCTGGTAAAATGTGTTGGCAGACACAACAGCCTCCTTGAAACCAGCTGATTCCTTGGTGTTCAAATATAGCAGCCTATGGGGAAGATAGTTCATATTCAAACTATAACAGGATGCTTTACTTGAGGAAAATATTCTGAGAAATGCAATATCTAAAACTCATGAAATAGTCAAGTTTGCAATGAGCCTCCATTCTCTATGGTACCCCAAAGAGGACTCTATGGCTTAGAAGTCTGAATCTTTAAGTTGAAGGACAGTCTGGCATGCTATTTGGGCCTAATTCTTAAGATAATGTCCCATAACACATACATGTGTGCACACACACGCTCATGCACGTGTACACACACACACACACACACACACACACACACACACACACATTCTCTCTCTCTCCCTCCCTCCCTCTCTCCCCCCATAAATCAGTTTTGTAACAACAGCAGCAGCAGTACTGTAAGTGTCCACTGGGCACCAAACTATGAACTGAGCACTTTATTTGGGTTGTTTGACTTTACCTTCACAATAATAAAATAGAGCAGTATAAACTTAAATGGCCCCAAAGATCACCTTCATTCTGACACTAGCAATGGAAATGTGGATCCTTTAAACTATCTTTAGCTTCCATGCTTTGCTAGGAGGCCTTACTAACTCACTAATAGCTGGTATCCACATGTAACTCGTAAGTTCATTGCACTTAAAGAGCTAAAAGCCAATCCCAAGGAGATATAAAATATATATATTTACTCTCTGAATTTATTGGGATTACATAGAAGAAAGGTCACCAAATCACTGAATTGCCCCACATGAGCATAGGCGATACCTTAGAAAGTTCCATTTCCACAGTTCTTCGTACATTTAGGCAGATCCATTGGTCTTCTCTCTCTCAATATTTGCTTACTTTGTATGTAACCTTCGGGGTGGCTAAGCAAGTTTCACTATCTTCCTTAGCCTACTAAGTGTCTTATGGGGTTTCATGGGACTCCCTCAGGAGAGTATGATTCTACCTAGTTAAAATAGCTATCCAACAAGCGGCCAGGAAAAAGGCATCTGGGGCAAACTTTCTTGAGAGTTCCCAGTTAGATCTGTTAGTGGGCTCAAATATAGAATTTATTTCTTTTAGCAATGCTATGTGGCAATATGCAGTGCACAGTCAGTCAGGAAAGCTACCCATGCCTCATTTGTCTAGATTTCTGATTGGGGTTCAGTCACATAAGATATGACTGGTCTCTTTCTTCCATTGCTGAGAGGCTGATTAGATACCCATGATACCACATTCTCTCCCAATCACACTGGCCAACTGACTAGATTATTTCTGGGTCCTTAGAAAGATGCATGTCCCAGGTTATCAGCAATTCTCTGTCTGCATGTCAGTTTAGGTTCTGTAGTTCATGGGAAGCTTCTCTTAATAGTTTCCATTTCCTCGTCAAGGACACCAACGTTTAAAGAGATAAACTTACACTGTGTAGTTGGCAAAGCCGGGTCTTGAAGTCAGAGATGGATTACAGGAGATGAATTCTTAGTTGTTATCTTACAAAGATACTAACTCAGATGCATTGTCTATTTCAGGAAATAATTAATTCAGAGATTAATATACACAGCATCAGATAAACCACAAACAGACTTATAGCACAATCATGGTGTCAGCAGGGAAAATCTCATCCTCGGAATTAATTGCTTTTGTCGTTCCTGTCACAAAACACCAGGCAGAAGGTGCTTCACAGAGGAAAACATTGGCTCATGGTTTCACAGGATGGCATGATACTGGGAGTTTCTTAGTCTGAATCATTGAGGCCACTTTTCACATTTGGAAGCAGAGATCAGAACTGGGCAGGGCTCTGATCTTCATGATCTGCCCGAAGTGACCCAACTGTAAACTAGGCCCCATCACCTAAGGGTTTCACAACCTTTTCCAACAGTCCTTCTGGCTGGGGACCAGATGATTTCAAATTCAAATCCTAACAGGTGTGATTAGGAAATGCCAATCTGATTCTTGTCCATTTGGCTTGGGCCACTACTGACCACTGAACAGATCACTGCTGGTCTGTGGGCCATGCTTATCCAAGTGGCTTCACCCTGTCCTGTCTGTGATTACTCTGTGCTCAGCGTTTAAGGATTTTATTAATTCTCCTCTGGT
The DNA here is from genome assembly GCA_033318265.1 of Phyllotis vaccarum. Taxonomy (NCBI): domain Eukaryota; kingdom Metazoa; phylum Chordata; class Mammalia; order Rodentia; family Cricetidae; genus Phyllotis; species Phyllotis vaccarum. Next base: position 4,514,508 of record JARWLC010000009.1, on the reverse strand, counting down.
GGCTTCTGTTTTTGACTTCCCCCACAAGACCAGGATGAGCCTTGCCTCTAATGCAGATGTATTTAAAAATGCTTCCTACAGCATTCGATTTATTGCCTATAAAACGATTAGACATGTTTATAATTACTTCCCTCTTGCAGACTCCTTGTTGCAGTGTTTATACACATATTGTGTGTCTTCTCTCTCATGTGCTAATTGTGAGACTCTGCACATACCTTTGTCCTATGCTTGCTTTCAGCAAACTGTTGAAACCATACACATATACACTCCTATGTACATTGGTTGCGTTTTACCATAACTGTTTTTATAAGCTATAGTGGCCATATTTTCTCAGCTAAATTTTGGGACACATGGTTTAGCCAAGATGACTATACGTGTGGGTACACAGGACATAATATTTCTTTCCCAGAAAACCTGAGACATATGGTGTCCATATGTAGAGAATATATGGCCTCTTGCATGTCTATTTATTGATCTGTTTCTAGTCACATGAATATGTAACAATAGTAATGTAGTTTTTATAGCTGCTCTATCAGGGAATTTTCCATTTGGAAAAGATAGTCATCATTTCTGTTTATGGTAAAATTACTTCTCAATTTAGTGACCAGTTTTACAGTATAAGTTATGCATTCTTTAGTAAATATATCTTCTTACTTCTATTTAGGGATCTATTTTCTGTCTAGGCAAAAGAAAAAGTGCTGCGTATATCCATTTATTCTGAAAATGTCTGTGGAGGAGGCTGCTTGGTAGGGAATGACTTCAAAGTAGGTCTGTGGGGAAGAAGCTAGAAAAAAACAGATAAAAGTTTGTGAAGTTATGTCTATGTTAGGGCCAATACACACTGGTGTTTTAAAAGGCAGTATCAGTGAAGGGTTATGAGACGATAAGAAAGTGCCACAAAAATAGAAGACATAATGATTTAGGGGTCATGATTCTCTTCTAGTTGTCTGCTCTTTAATTTAGTCCTGGGCAGGTGTGGAGAGAATGAGGTATCTGTAATCCAGAGTAGAACAAACAATGTTGGCAAGAAACAGAACAAACAGTGGTAATAGAATCAGCAGTGTTGATTAAGTATATTTGTATCTTGAATTGGTAAGAATAATTAGCATTTACTAATAAAAATTCAAACATAACTGATGATACAGGCCTGTGGGCTCAGCAGCTTGAAACATTGAGTCAGGAAGATTACAAGCTGCAAGCCTGCCTAAACTACTATAGAGTTGCCTGCCTGGGCAATCTAGTGAGACAATGCCCCAAAGTTTAATAAAAAAAGATAAAAATAGCCAGAGATATAGATCTGTGGTAGAACTCCTGTCTAGCATATGCAGGGCCTTAGTTTCAATGTCCTATATTTCAACAACCAATAAATCAACAAGTGGAATATAAGTAATTCAATAAGCAGCTACTAGTGACATTCTTGTGGTCACAGACAGCCTCCCAAGTAACCACGTGATGGTGTATTTGATCGAAATAACCTAAATAAGAATTTCCTCCCTGGATTCTCGTGTCTTGTAGGCTTCTCATGCGACACTGACTTTCAGGTAGTCCACAGAACTCATCTGAAGTACAAAGGCAAGTGATACGTGTGGCAAGAGGAGCTCCTGCTGTTTTTTTTCCTCATCAGGACTTTTGAACCAGAGTATTACCTAACAGTCTTCAGTTCGGGGCAACAATAATAATTATCTAGCATTTAGTTTTCAATTCTTTACTGGGAGAAAAAGCAGTTTTCTCCTTTATTCTGTGGAGGTCAGTAATCACAACTATTATATTTGAAAATATCCCCACATATCCCATTTTGTGTCAATTTTTTTTTAAAAAAGGTGATAGCTAACATAAGAAAAGCCATATACAATAGGTACAATAATTATATACAATATATACAAGCAATAAATGAGTAATATCTAGTCCATTAACAATTGACAATTTAAAGAAAATATTTCATTAATTATCCTATTTTGATGAGTCCAAAGGATTATACCTAATTCACTTTATTTCTAGCTTGTATTACTAACTAAAAACTATTATTTTGATGTCTCTTAAACTTATACACTTTAACTTCAAAGTTTCTTTTCTAAAACTGTCACTAGAAAACTATAACTATTTCATCTTCAATACCTCAGAGACCCATGTAGGAAATAATATTTACCCAAGTAACAGGAAGTGCAAGCAACTTCCAAAATCTAGAAATGACAGAGATGATAACTATCTGCCTGGACAGTCACCCAAAGTTCCTTAATAAAGTTGGGGCATCCATCTTCAGCCTACAGGACCAGAGTCTCTTTTCATTTCAAGGAAGCAGAAAATCTGCTCTGCCCATTCTGGTACAGTTCATCAGCTGCTTCTTGTGTCTGAAGAATATCTGACAGTTTTATCTGAAAAGCAAGAACCTGAGGACCATCTCAGCTTGTTCTGTCAAAGTTCAAAGGTCACTTTCCGAGGAACCTGCATGTCCCGTTTAAACAGCATACTGTCAAGCAGTCAATAAAAGAACAGGTTCTTGTCCAGTGGCCATTGCCACAAAGAAAGTAGACTCCATATGGAGTTTCTTCAATGCCCATTCTGCCAGAAGCAGACCTGTCTCACTGGCCAGAAAAGTCTAAGTTCTTAAAATATTTTAAATACCATATTCTATGTATCTCTGAAGTGTTTGAAGAAGATCCTGTCCATCTAATATGTATTTGTTTGATCTTGAAAACATATTTAAATACAGTAAATCCTTTTAAAAGAAGATTTCTTATATCTTATATATCTGCATCCACCCCCCTTTTCTTTCTATTTTTAACACACTCTTGAATCTAATTGTTCTTTTTTCTAACCATAACTATTAACAATTTTTAACCAATTAACCTAAACATTGACAATCATCCATAACCTACTGAATGACCAAAAAAACCCACCCCACCTCTTGGAAATGTGGGCACCATGTTCTTAAATTTACTTCCTGCTGTCTGGGGGTGATGGCATCTTTAGAGGATCCTGAAAAGAAAAGTTTTGTTAATTGTCAAGTCCTAAAATAAGTAGCTGTATCATTTTTTGTCCAGTCTCTGCATAACATGAAAGCGCATGGTTTATCTCAAGTCCTAGCTATAGTAGTCTGTGAAGCTGGTTCATCTCAGTAAGCTGCCTCAAAATTTTCCTGAGCAGTTTGCAGTCCAAATCTGATCTTTGGTTGGTGTTTGTCAGCCTAGTGGCTTTGTCAGAATTTATGTGAAATTATCCTTGTGGGGCCCCATCTTCCTTTTGGATACTTCAAGTTTGCAATTAGGCCTTATCCTGGATCACTGCAGAAAACTAATAAGAGACTAAAACCCAACACAATGTATAGGAAACTAAATATATAACAATTTATTGAGCATAGGAGTAGTAACAACAGAATAGTCCCTTATTTTTTGTTATTCTTCTGTCCCATATCAGGTGGCCCTTCTGATATGATACAGAGATTTTATATTTTCCTTTAACAAGTATGCTTGAGTTAAGAGAAGGAGAGAGCCACACTCCAACTCTAAAGACAGCTTTAAATTATAATTAAACTGGGACTTCAGCTTACAAAAAATAGAGAGAGGTTAAGAAATGAAATTTTGCCCTATAGAGTGTACTGGTACCAATAGATCCACTATTCTTTTGCTTATAAATTTTTCTGGATAGCCTCCCTTTTGCTTTAGATGTGTAGATGTCCAAGGTCTTTTAACTTCTTGAAGATGGGAATTTCATATTTTCTGTAAAGACAAAAACAAAAACCTGCCCCACCCTTTGTTTCTTCTTACAACTTAAAGAATTGTAATATAGGTGGATGAGCTATAAATTATTATTTTCATGAAGTTTCTCTGCTTCAAATCGAGTCTTTATTAATTTTTATGGTATCCATAACTTTTCTTCACCCGTGGAAACAAAAGCAGAACCCCTTTCCCAATGTAGCACATATCCTGGCTTCCATTCAGAGGTTAGTACATCTTTGAAGTAAACAGGCTGATTTAGTTCACTGTTTTTTCTATAGTCCAATGCCTTTCAGCAGCTGTTGTTCCTTTCTCATTAGCATTGAGAAAATTCCAAGTTAGTAAAGCATTATGTAGTCTATCTCTGATGGTCTTTGTTATTCCTTTCTGTTTATTTAGCATATCCTTTAGAGTTCGATTTTATCTCTCTATGACTGCTTGCCCTGTAGGATTGTGTGGTATTCCTGTAATATGCTTTATATTATAATAAGAAAAAAATTGTTTCATTTACTAGAGACATATGCCAGAGCATTGTCAGTCTTAATTTGTACAGGTATTTCCATGATGGCCATAACTTCTAGCAAATGTGTGATTACAGAATCAGCCTTTTCTGATCTCAAAGCAATTGCCCATTGAAATTCTGAAAACATATCTATTGTATGATGGACATGTCTTAATTTCCCAAATTTTGTAAAATGAAATACATCTATCTGCCAGATTTCATTTCTACATATACCTTTAGGATTACTTCCTGCTGGCAATGGAGTTTGATCATAGAAAGAACAGGTGGGACACCTTTTTACAATTTCTTGGTTTGTTGTCAAGTGATAGAGAAATCTTTTTTTAAAAATCCTTTGCTATTGACATGATGCGTCTTATGAAATTCTGAAGCCTCTAGTAAATTTCCTATTAATAATTTATCAATTTCATCATTATCTTGTGCTAAAGGACCTGGCAGATCTGTATGGGATCAAATATGCGTTATATAGAAAGGATGATTTCTAGTCCTGATTATTTCTTGTAACAGAATAAGTAATGAAGTTAATTCTGACTCATAATTAATAAAATCAGCCATTTCAATGTATAGAACAACTCTTTCTGCGTACTGAGAGTCAGTGACTATGTTAAGAGGTTTGGTAAAATCTATTAATACCATCATGATAGCATATAATTCTGATTTTTGAACAGAATTATAAGGGCTTTGAGCCACTTTACTTATATGTTCTGATTTGTAACCTACCTTTCCTGATTTGTTTGCATTGGTATAAAATGTAGGTGCTCCAGAAATTGGTTTATCTTGTACAATATGAGGAAGAATCCAATTAGTTTCTTTCGAAATTCATTTCTTTTGCTTTAAGGATATTTGTTCTTAATATCTCCCCCCAAATTACTGCAGGCTTTTTGCCAAGGTTCACTTTCTATCCATAATTCGTCAATTTCTTCATTAGTTAAAGGTACAACAATTTCTACTGGGTCCATTTCTGTCAATTGACAAAGTATTAATTTTCCTTTTAAAATAAGTTCAGAAATCATTTTCACATATGTCTTTAATTTCTTACTCAGTTTATGTGGAATAAATATCCATTCCAATATAACATTTTTTCTTTGTATTAAAATTCCTGATAGGAGTTAAGGTCTGGATCCACAGGATCCACATGTGCATCCTGTAATTTCTTTTCCACCAAAGCCAATTCTTTCTCAGCTTCAGGTGACAATTCTCCCAGACTATTTCAGTCCTTGTCACCATTTAAGGTTTTGAACAAATTATCCAGTTCATCATTTTTACTTCTAATAGTGGGTTGTAAATTGACAATGTCTCCTAGTAATCTTTGAAAATCATTAAGTGTCTTCAATCTATCTCTCATGATTTGTACCTTTTGGGGTCTAAATTTGTTGACCTATTTTGTAGCCTAAATAATTAATGTAATCCCCTCTCTGTATTTTTTTCTGGGGCAATTTGTAATCCCTAAACAGGCAATTTTTTTTTCACTTCTTCAAAAATTTTTTCTAAGGTATCAATATTTGAATAGGCCAGCAAGATGCCATCCATGTAATGATAAATTATAGATTGTGGGAATTTGTTATGTATTTCTTCTACTGGCTTTTGTACAAAATACTGGAACAGAATGGAGCTACTCAGCATTCCTTGAGGGAGGACCCTCTACTGGATCACCTTGTTTATCACCCTTAGGTCTGTTACCATTTTCCACTTTCCAGATTTCTTTTAAATAACAAATACAGGAGAATCCCAAGGGCTGGTTGGTTCTTCTATATGGTGAGCATTTAACTGCTCTTGTACCAAATGCTCTAAGGCCTGCAATTTCTCTTTTGTTAGAGGTCATTGATGAACCCATATAGGCTTATCTGTTAGCCATTTTAGAGGTAGTGCTGTGGGTGTTTTTGAAGATCAGCAGCTGTTTTGCCTTGTTTCTCTATAACCTGAATGGTCTGTGACTGTTTCTCATAACACCTTCTAATGTTTTTATCCAGAACCATGTGCTAGTTTATGGCTTATTTCTGTGTTTGGAGGAATATTAATCTGTGTGTTCTGTTGTTGTAGTAAATCTCATCCCCATAAATTTACAGCAATGTCAGCCACATATGGATTTAATATTCCTCTCTGTCCTTCTGGTCCTATACATTCAAGCCATCATGTACTCTGTTTTACCTGAGATATCGACACAATATCCAAAAACTGAATATTTACCTCCTATAGGGGCCAACTTGGATGCCATGACTCTGGTGAAATTATTGATTCATCTGCCCCTGTGTCCAGTAAGCCTTCAATAATAACATCATTTATTTGTACTTTTCATTTTGACCTTTGTGCATTGATAGAAGCTTGCCAAAATATTCACTTTATAATTTTTCCTGATTTTTTTTCTTTTTCTATAGATTTTCTATCATTCTGTGTAGTATCTTTGAACTCACAGAGATTCTCTTGCCTCTGCTTCCCAAGTACTGGGACTAACAGTATGAGCCATGGCTTCTTCTGCCTGCTCTGTCTTTCTATGCCTGCCTTAAATGCCTTCTTTGCTGAGTTAAGGTGTGGCACCACCACTGCCTTCCTGGGAGCCTAGAACTCCCTATGTAAACTAAAATGACCTCAAACTCTGATTTGACTGGATGAGGGAGTAGGTCACCACTCCTGGGATATTCCCTGTGCTGGGATTAAAGGTGTGAGTTACCACTGTCTGATCCTCCTAGACTGATTGTGGGTAGATCCCTCTGATATCTCTGACTGTTTTTATTATATTTGAAAATATCCCAACACAACTTTTCTTAAAAGTTTTCAATTATTCTTAGAAGAAGGGAGTGTATTTGTTAAATGGGTTTCTTTATTTCCTTGCTTTGCTATGACCAGTGTGCTAAAGTTCTTGTGGTTTAAATGGGAAGTGTTTACTATAGGCTCAGGCTTAAATGTTTTAGCCCTTGCTCCATAGCTGGTAGCACTGTTTGGGAAGGCTGTGGAACCTTCAGGAAGCAGATTGAGCCTCATGTTCTCTTCACTCTCTGCTTTCTGAATGAAGACTCAATGTAGTACTAGGTTTCTGTTCCAGCCACTATCTATCTTTTGCCTGTGGCCTCTCTTGTCAAGATGGACTGTGGCCCTCTAAAACTATAAGCCCAAATAGTTCTGCCTTAAGTTTCTTAGTTTGGATAGTGTATCACAGCAACAAGGAAGCAACAACAAAAAAAATAGCTCCCATGATCCACTTGCTTTCTGACATTCAAAAGCCATGATAATTATGAGTACTTCAGAAAGCATTTGTACTCTTTACCTAGCTAGCTTCTCACCTACCATATCTCAAGAACCTTCTCTGACTCATCAGCTTTAACCCACTATTGGCTTTCATAGTTGTGAGTACTTTTCTAAAGGTACTTAATTCAACTGTGAAAAATGTGCCTTTACTAGCCTAAAATTTATAAGGGCTGGAATGAAGGTGGGGGATTTTTAAAAAATATATTAATTTAATATTAATATTTATTAAAATATAAGTTAATATTTATGATATAGGAATAGTTTATGTAGGTGCCTGATAGACTGGATTATCTATGTGATGGACGATGGATGCCGAACTGGTCTCTCCAGAAGTCAGAAACCAGGAAATATGGCCTCTTAAGATTTTAGTAGCCCCTGATGAATGGGGTTGGCCACTCCCCCTTCAAGAGCCCAGGACCCTGGATAAGCATCTTTGGACCTTATCTGCTGACACCTGAATCCTACCACACTGTAACTCTATTTGGTTTACTCTTGTTCCCTCTAGATAGCTCATACCAGGTGCACAGCACAGGTATGGTATGGTGTATGCACTTCCTATGGTATGGATATGAAGAATCCTTGATAGGATCCTGTATTGAGTGCTTAGTCTCCAAGTAGTGATGTTCTCTGGGATGTTAGTCAGAACTTTAGGAGGTGGAATAGTTGGAGGAAAGCAGATTTCTGGGGATATATCTAGTACAAGGATGTGTTTTCTTTTGTCGCCTGTCATTATGAGTGACCTCTGCCACATGCTACTCACTTATATGAGTTGAACAACCTCTGCCACAAGTTTATATTAATATGTTCTACCCCACTGTGAGGTCAATAACTGAAAATCTATGGGCTTAAATGTCTGGAACTGAGCCAAGGTAAGTAATTATCCCTATGGTTCTCAGTTTGTCATGGCACAAAAGAGTCTGTGTCATGTGGGAAACTGGTACCAGAGAAGTCAGCGTTGTGAAGAAAGCTGACCACATGGTTTGCAGAAGGAATTTTAGAATTTGTATATGTGATCTAGAGAAGCTCTAGAATTCTGTAAGCAGATTTGAATGAGTGAGTCTGGTGAAAATTAGAAAAACCAAAATGACTATGGGCATGAAATATCAGATGGAAATGAAAAGCCCATTGGGAATTGGACTTAAGTTATTTATGTTTAATTTTGGCAAAGAATTTGTCTATATGTCTCTGTGTACCAAGACTTTATGTGATGTGTTTAAGGCAACTGATTAAGTAATTTGAGAAGAAAAATTAAAAAAAAATTTTATTTAAAAGTATTTTTTTAACATACCAACCTTTCTCCCCCTCCAACTCTTCCTCCAGGTTCCCCCACCCAATCCCATCTATTTCTCAGAGAGGATAAGGCCTCCCATGGGGAGTCAACAAAGTCTAGCAAACCAAGTGAAAGCAGGACTAAGCCCCTCCCCCCTGTATCAAGGATGAGCAAGGCATCTCTCTATAGGGAATGAGTTCCAAAAATCAGTTCATGCACTAAGGATAAATCCTGCTCCCACTGCTAGAGGCTCACAAACTGCTCAAGCCACACAACTGTTATCCACATGCATATGGCTTAGTTTGGTCCCATACAGGTTTCCCAGCTGTCAGTCAGAGTCAGTGAGCTCCCACTAGCTAGGGTCAGGTGTTTCTGTAAATTTTTCCATCACTCAGGCTATACCACATTTATTGCTAGCTGCTTTTAGTCAGGTTAACAGCAGTAACTAGGAGGAAATAGCAGAGTAGAAGCACTAAAAAATTTGCACCTTTTGCATAAAAGCCCTAGTAAAGTTGTGGTTAGCAAAGGCAAAACTTCTGAAGAGGTTAGGATCATGAAAAATAAGTGAATTGTTTTGCATCAGGACAGTAAACATATCTGGAGAACTCCCAGACATTTGGAGGACTTTATTCAGAGTCTCAAAGGTGTTGAAAAATGAACTCACCTAAGCCTCTCTTGAGAAGGCAGTGTTTCTGAGGCGCTTTGTTCACCAAGGGCTTAAGAACTTATTTCTCTATGATTCACTGTAGCTGATCTCAGTCACCCAGGCACTCCAAGGCTGATGCAAGAGAGCTTGGATGCCTATGTCACTAAGGTTTGCAACAGATCTGTCTGTCACCTGATGCTATCTTATCAGGCTCAAGAGGTAAAGTGAACATATTATAGAATCATAAATGCCATCATCACAATTTCCAAGGAATGTCTGGGCAGCCAGACAATGTGTGGCAGGGTCAGGGTTCTTGAACAAATGCTCTGAAAGGGCAGTTTTTAAAGCTTTTAGAAGGTTATTTTAAGCTTCAGAGGATATCCATAGAAGTTGGAAGTGTAAACAACATAGGATGTCCACCATAAAAAGCTATAGGTGGTAAGCAGAACCAACCCAAATCATCTGGACTAAAACTGGCAATACCACAGGTTTTCTGTGCTCTTGGGCACTAATTTCTCACCATAATCCATGCTTAGGAGTTTATAGCACATCTCCATGCTGAACATGGTGTCATAAGACTGAATGTGTACCCCGATGGATTTTAATCTTCCTTTGGTCTATTCTTGCTTTCTATGCCTATATTTGTTTTTCACTTTCACAGTGATATACATATTATATATCATTGTATCTGAGAAATGTATATCTTCTTTTGGTTCTGCAAAGGCTCACACATAAGAATTTGCATTGTCAGAAGAGACTTTGAACTTGAACTATTAAACAAGGTTGGACTTGTTAGACATCAGGGACTTTCAGAGACGGATTAAATGCAATTTGATTTATGAGGCGACCATGAGCTTTCAGGAGCCTGGGGCATAATATTATGGCTTGAATATAAAATATGGTCCACAGGCTTATGTGTTAGATGTTTGGTCCCTAGATGGTGGCACTATTTTGGGAGACAGTGGAAAGTGTAACATAAGGGACCACGCTTGAAGAAGCATATCATTGGGGGCATGCGTTGAAGGTTATTCTTAGTTTCAGTTTTCTTACCACTCTGCTTCCTGTGAGAGAAGCTAAGACTATGTTCTGCCATATGATTTACCTCCATAATGTCTTGCCTCTCTGTGAGCTCAGAATCATGGAAGCCCAGGACTATGGACATTAAAAAATTTTGCAATGATGAACCCAAACAAGTGATTCTTCTCTTTTAGTTAGTTTTTCCCCCAATATTCCTTTTTCACGTTTTGATTTTGTTTTACATCATGAATGGTCAAATCAGCATTGAGAATATGCTGTTGTCAGTTTGACCTCTGTAAGGGTCAGATACCAGGGACTGTTGCTATGGAAAACAGAATGGAGCCTTGGCCTGTCAATTTGACACAACCCAGAGTTACCTGACGTAGGGGCATTATCTTTATCATAATAGTAGGCATGTCTGTGAGGCATTTTCTTATTGCAAGTTAATGTAGGAAGGCCCAGGCCACAGTAGTCCTGCCAGAGTTATGCAGATAGGCCTGGGCTATGCAAGAAAGTAGGCTGAGCAAGCCAAGGGAAGTAAGCCGTTAGCAGATTCCCCCATGTTTTCTGCTTCTGTTCTCACCTCTAACTTCCTAAGGTTGAGCTCCTCCTTGGATGATAACTTGATGATAGACTATTATCTAAAAAGCAAAAGCCACCTTTCCTTCCTCAGGTTTCTTTTGATCATGGTGTTTCTTGTAACAATAGGAAACAACAACAACAAAACCAGAACAGATGCCTCCATTGGCTGTTTTCCATCCCTCACTTTCCTAGGAAGAAGATGAATCTGGGGTCTCTCTAATCAGTTAAAGAAATGTTGACAGTCATCAGATCCCTTTGAGAGGCTGAACCTGCTCAGGGTTCCCGAGCCTCACCCTAGGGAAGAGCGGTGATGGTTGCTGAGCATCACTGAATGTGTTGTGAGTGAGAAAAGATTTCAATGCTTTGTCCCAGTTGGTGGGGCTGTTGGGAGGTGTAGCCCTGCTGAAGGAGTTATGTCACCGAACGATGAGCTTTGAGGTTTCAAAAGTACAAACCATTCTCCATTCTCTCCTTCTCTCTGCCTGCAACTTGCCCAATGACTTCTAAGCTGTCAGCTACGGTTTCAGCATTATGCGTGCCTGCTGCCTGTTGCCTCACCCTTCCAGCTGGTCATGTACCCACCACCTGAAACTCTAAACAAGCCCCGGATTAAACGCTTTCTTTTATAAATTGCTTTGGTCATGGTGTTTCTTTGTTGCAATAGTAAAGTAACAAAGACACTGAATGCTGGCTCTTCTAAGCCGTGTACACATCCCACCTACAAGATACTGAGTGTAGAGAACTTAATAGAAGCTTTATGATTTAAGGGGCTGTTGAGAAGACAGAGCTAGTAAAGAACTATCTTTGAAGAAAGTATAGAAGTGGCAGGTCTTCGGGATCAGCCATCCCCCGCCCCTGGATCTGAACACATAAAATTGAATTTGGCAGAAGGTAGTGACAGAAATTAAATGAAAACTTGGGAGCGTTGGTTTTGTCAAAGTCAGGCAAGGCAACACAGGGAAAGGAAAAGAGCCCTAAGAAGGCACAAGAGTGTGAGAACCACTCATTTACACACCCAGGAATCCCATAAATACACTTAGCCTGAGGCCATGATATATATGCAGGAGACCTGGTGCAGAGCCATGTAGGCCCTGTGCATGCTGCCTCAGTCTCTGTGAATTCATTTGAGCTTTGCTCATGATGATTTAGAGGCCTTGTTTTCTTGGTGCCCCCCACCTTCATACACTCTTTATGGCCTAAAAATATACAGAGAAAAGAGAAAGACCTTGGAACACCCAGTCCTAAATGGAATGTCTCCTTCAAATCCTTCCCCTGAGAGCTCAGAGAACCCAGTTGAAGGGCCACGTTTTATCATCTGTTTTATAGGACAAGTAACTTCCAGAGAAGGTTGCTTGCAGCAAGTGCAGACCACATTGCTGATGTCTTAAATTCTAAAGCTGTTTCTGACTCTAGGTGGTGGTGGGAGGTGCATGCAATGTGGCCACGCAGTGGGCTCTGCTCATAGATAGCATGGCTTCTGGCCCAGATGTAGCATTTTTAGCTGTATCCTTGACTGGGATAAACAACCTTCTGTGTTCATCTGCTTTACAAAATGGAGCCCACAGTGTGTTGTGTGGTGTGAGAGAGCTGACCTGTGAATGCTCAGGCCACTGACTGCTGTGGAGGTAGCCTGGGAGATTTTTGGGAGAACAAGGCTTCATAATCAACCTTCAGGGGAAATTGACTGGTGGATTAGGATCCATAGTTAGACTCCTTATCCTGGGATGCACTTAATTTCAATTTGATGACTTTTGAGTAATTTCAATTTAGAGACAAATAATTTCTGTGTGCTTTATTTACATAGTGCCTGTCAGTTATTAAGGGGGTGCTAAGACAAATGAGTTATTTTTGTGCTAAGACAATATTTTTACTTTAAAAGTAGGGGAGGAGAAGATTATTCCTAAAGCTGGAAGCCAGGGAGGCTGTGTGGGTTACCTCTATCTGGCTCCATCTCCAACAACACAATGTAGCACACTAACCAAGATCCACACTCACCAGCCCAGGACTTCTCCGAGCATAAGACTACTCATTAATCTTAGGAGTAGCTCTTAACCTCTCAGAACAGAGTCCAGACCCAGAAACACTCTGTTCCCTGAGGTCATACTGTGGACAGACAGGCAGATGAGCTGAAGTGTACTTCCGGCGAGGTGAGGTGCATGAACACAGCTTTGTGGGCTTTTTCTTCAAGGACAAGAAGCCACAGTTGGCAGCATCTCATCATCTGGGAAAGTGTTAACTACAGACACGTATTGTTATTTTTGCTTTTGACAAATGAGTATGTATTTTAGTGTTTGCTTTCAGATGTAGCATTATTTTGGGACACAAACAAGAAGACTGAAGAGCAGGCCACACAAGCTGGAGATAGTGTCCAGGGCATCTGATGTAGGGAGTGAAAAAGAACGTCTTCAGTGAGACTATGAAGTGAATATGTATTGCCTTTGGTTATATAATTGTTTATCCAGTGATATGGAGAAGTGTGAGTCATTGTTGGAGATTCGGGGGGAGGAAGAGGCAATCTGATCTCTTTCTCTGCAGCATATTCACCTTCACAAGATTCAATTATTCCCGTATTCACAAGGCTATAAACGAGCCCGCAAGGCCAGATCCCTGCACCAGTGTGCTGTGCTCATCGCTATTCAGATTAGTTTTCCATTTTCTAAACTGGTCTTCTGCCTACCGCTCCTGGAGCTTCGCCAGCTCCCAGAAAAGGATTAAATAATCCTTTGCTCACAACTTCCTACATGATGTTCTATTTTGTTCTTCCCCAAATGTCAGCCTGTGCTCACACACACACACTGTTCCCTAGGGTGAGGATTTTGAATGTTCCTGGGACCTTTCCCTCTATGGTTAGGGAAGGTCAGGCTAAGGGTCAGTGGGTCTGACAGGCCTGAGTCCATAGTCCTGTGTGTGTACTGAGATGAACCTAAACTGTGCTGATGGAGAGAAGACAGAAACGCTTGCTTACTCCAGCTCTGGTCAGGGGTGGTGTTTGTGGTAAGTGATGCTGCCAGGGGCCTTGGTGAGCAGAATAAATAGGAGTAAATTTCCAAAACAGACTCTTGAATCAGGGCACGTGAAACAGAAGGCAGGTGGTGCAGGCAGCTGGGAGTCTCGGGCCAGCCTTTTCTGTGAGGCGCTGTCTACGTTGACACCGTCCTCTTCTCTATTAGTAACGGACTCACTCTAGTATTGTAATGACCCCAGTGTATACGGAGGGTTGGAGAGAACATAAAGAATGTTTGGTTTGATTATAGATGTAGACATACCATGTTTTCACCTCTATGAATACTGCGATGGGGGTGAAGTGTAAGGAAAATTAAGACAAACTTTCATACCCCTGTCCTACACCATGGCATAGCACCTCATCTCCAACTTAGCCATCTGGTCTGAGCATATCTAGCCAAAATCGAGTCCGTCAGCCCCCTCATGGGTTCTCCAGCTTTCTTGCTTCCGGTCCTGCTAAATTGCTTGGACTGGTGCATCAGCTCCAGCTGAGTGTGGGCAGGTGGGGTGCTTTCCTGCTTCTTGTCTATGGTCACATCTTCCCAATTCTGAAGTGTGAGAATCACTACTTCCTATGCTGGCTCTTGGCTCTGAAAGTATTTCATCATTGCCTGCGTGTTATCACTGAGTCTACCTGACTGAGTAGGACACTCTGAGGTGATTCCCAGGCAGGGCTGTGTTTAGGACACTTCCTAGGGAGATAGAAATGGCAGCTAGAGTATGGAGCAAGTTAAAAGAGATGACGATGTGACCCTTGGCTGCAGAAGGCAAAGAACTAAGGGATTTAAGGAAGAGAGTGAGAATTCTTATAAATAGACAGATACAGTGCAACCTTAAAGCTCATTTGGAGGCAGCAGGCAGGCTCAAAAGAGACATGGCATTTGAACAAAGAGCAGTTCTTAAGTGGAAAGAGGTATTTAGGTAGAGAGAGCAGCAGTTGCGAAGGCACAGCTTTGTGAGTCAGCCTGTGTTCACAGAATGGCAAGGATGGCAGTGAAACTGGAGGTGGAGGCATGGTGAGAAGCCAGTTACACAGAGCAGGAAGCGACCAGACTGCACAGGGCTCTGCCAGTCAAACTCAGCATATGCCCTTAGGCATAGGGGCTTGATGAGGCTCCAACTGGGATGTGGTCAGTTTTGCTTGCTAAAATAGTATGCTTAGCATGAACTGCAGAAAGTACTGTATAGTCAAAATAGCGGGGCCAAAGAAGAGGGGGTAGCTTTAAGTCAGTGCATTGTGAGGTATGTCTTGGGCCAGAGTATGGATGGGGAGAAGTTATGGAGGGTTCTGGGATCTGGATCTATATCAAATGGATATGTATTCATGAGCACTCAAATTCATGTTTGTAGAGATGATATATATGTATACATATATATGTATATGTATGTATATATGTTGTGGTAGGCATTGGAGTGGATACTAATGCCTCCCACAGGAGTTAGACATTTAGCAGGGGACCTTTCCCCTTTTCTTTTGGGGAAGATGCACACAGATTTGGATTTTTTCCCATCTGGTACTCACAGAATGTACAACAAAAAAGGTACAGGTAGAGAGCTTTCAGGGTAGATCTGACCTGCATGTGACTGATGTGGGAATGTCTTTCTATATGCTGTGAGTAAAGGACTGTTTTGGCCATGGCCAGCATTGTAGAAAAAGTAGGTGGGGGAAATAGCATAGGTAGAAGAAGGAGGGCGGAGTTGGGAGAGATCGACCCAGATGCCCAAGGAAGCAACATGTAAAGGAACACAGGTGAGCCACGGGCCATGTGGCAGACAGATTAATGAAAATGGGTTAAGATGAGAGAGCTAGCTAGTAATGTGCATGAGCCATAGGCCAAACAGCATGAAATTAATATGTATCTGAGTCATTTTGGGGGGCCTAAGCAGTGGCAGGCGGCTAGGAGCTCTGGGACGGCAGGTTAGTGAGTCTGGACCTCTGGCAGGGGCCAGAAACCTCTTTGTTACATGTGACTAATGATGATAAGACACATTTGGGAACGACAGGTACTGAGCAAGGTGGGGGGGGTGTCTGCCAAGTCAGTAAAAGGTTGCCAGAGAGTGTTATGGGCTTTGTATACAGTTGCCCATTGTCGTCATGAGGGGATTTTAGAGAAGGGTGAATCCATGAGGAGCCTGAGGAAGGACTTTCTGATGAGAGGAGGGTGGAGAGGGTCGAGGTAGGGCAGGATATGGAAGGGACTTTGCTGAACTCAAGGACACATTGTACTGTCTATATGCCATTGAACCTGGTGTGTTGGGGACAAATCATACTTTTCACATTCACAGTGGGGAGTTACCTCTGACTTCCTCTTAGCGTGCCACACATCTGAAAGTCTCCTGTCACCATCAGTAGAAGCTTTTCATTCATCTTGCATATAGGCTCTTGCTCAGTTGCCACATCCCTGCTCTCACTCTGGCTCAAAGAAGCCCTGTATGAACCCCAGAGAAAGACTGCTTCATAGGTGGTATGATCCAGACACCCTCAACCTGGCTGGTTTACCATACAATCCCAGCATTGAAGATGCAGAGCTCACAGGCTATATTTGAATACAGCTTAAGGTCCTTACTGTGGCTTTCAGCATCCAGCCCATTAGTGTTTCTGCTACCTCTCAGTACCTTTCTTCCCCTAATGTACTTGTATGGAACCCATTAGTCATTTCTAGGTTTTCCAAAAGCCAGACTGGGCCATGACAGTGTTATTTGCTGCCTTTGACATGGCATATGCCACCTGCCTTATTACAGGAAATGCCTAACTGTACCTCTTATCCAGGTTGGGATATCATCTCTTTGGAGAGTTTATGATTTTACTCTCAGACTAGAGAGGCCCACATGCTGAACCCTGAGCACTATATTTTTTTTCTCTTCATTTCCATGTGTATTTCTGTACATGGGAGCACCTGTGTGAGTGGTGGTTCACACAGGTGTGTTATACAGGCATGCAAGGGCATGTGGAGACTCAAGGTTGATGCTGGGTACTCTTCTTGGTTACTACTCCACTTACTCATTGAAGCAGGGTCTCTCAATCAAATGCAGAGCTTGGGATACTATTAGTATCTCTAAGCCAGTTTGCTCCGAGGAGCAAGCCTCTGTCTTTGAGGCTAGGATTACAAGTGTGATACTATACCTACATATGATCTGGAGATCCAAACTCTAGTCTTCTTGCTTGGCAAACATTTTAACCTCTAAACCACCTTCCCAGAATCTCATTTAACCTTCTTATCATACTTGCCATGATTATATACATGCAAGGCATTTGTGCTCCGTCATTGGATTAAATGATGTTTCCTGGGAACTAAACTTGTTGATAGAAGGAATGTCATGGGTGTAGCCCTTGTATATAACATACTGATCACATGTGGTTAAAAATGCATTTAAAGCAGACAGTTCAAGCAGCTAAAGTTTCTTTAGAGAAATAATGGTTGAAAATAAGCAATTAGATGAGGACAATTATAGGGTCATGAAATTTTATGGCACTGTCAAGAAAAGGGATTGGATGAACAACAGATGTTTTGGTGCTAAGAAGTACTGTGGAAATGGCCTGCTTTTTCTTTATCCCCCATAGAATGGATCAACACCCCCCTCCCCACTTCTTCTTCCAACCTCTGAAAACCTGCAATTTCTTTATGAGAAAAGGTGCTGTTCATTCGCTTTGGGGGCTGAAATATCTTACCTTAACCATCATTTCCAAATCACTGCTTTATCTATCTTCTAATTTTCCTCTGTCATCCTGGCTTTCTATAGTGATACACTGGTTTTCAAAAGTGCTTTTTTCCTTTGATAGATCTGGCTTAAAGTCCCCACACTTGTTTGTAACGAGGGTCCTCATGGTATTTGCTACTGCATCCAACCCATCCTACCTAAGCCTACTTTCAGTTCCTTCTTTGCATTCATGGAGTTTGGTCTGCACAGTAAAGTCTGTGGTCATGGTTTATCACGCCGCTCTCCACCATGGTCTTTCTACCTTGCTTTTTCTTGAAGGGTTGTATCAGGTTTGACAGTTTCCTGTAAGTCTCTGGACTCTAAGTCTCCCGACCACTACAGACCACAGAGCTCTTTATGTGCCAATGCTGATTGTAGATGCCCTTCTAGTGGTTGTTAATATCTAAGAATAAACTTGCTTCTCTGTTCCTAAGGGCAGCGGTGGGTCTTCTCTGACTGGTAGAAGAACATGTGGGGTCTGCCATGTGTCCTTCAAAGGTTGACTACCCCTCTGCAGCAGGATAGATAGGTACATGCTCTTTAAACAAGGAAGAACTTTGGAATTTGATGCAAATTTAGAATGAGGATACCATATTAAGGTTTAATGTTTTAAATATGTTGTAAATTGCATGTCTGGTAATAAGTGGATTGGTTTGAAGGTAGATGTAATAGTCCACTTACAGTAAGTGGTAACTATTTTAACCTTAAAAAACTTCAGATATCAGGCTGGGAAAACAGTACTCTAGCCCAGGTTTTCAGTGTGCTATCCTGGAATTTGGGGCCATTAGCTCTGTGTGGGACTGTCTCAGATACTGGTAAGAGTTTCAATGCTTCCTCCTCCAAGCTTCAGAAGACTTAATGCCATCCATGCTTGGTTACAAAACAAGTGTATCTGGACATAGATCCCTGGATGTTGAGGGGAGTACAGTGGCACCATATGAAAACACCACTTTAGTTCATCATTTACACTATTGGTACTGCTGGACCCATAGCCTATGCTAATTTCATAGTGAGCAGACATTGTGATACACAGAAGTTGAGTGAACTTTCACACTGAAGCCCCTGAGCTCTGGATCTGAAGACAAATGTGATAGACTGGAAACTAGGAACCACGCCTGTTCAGTGATCCTTCAGTTTAAATCAAGACCTGTGTACTCAGAGTAGAGTAAGGCTGCTCGCTACACAAAGCTTAGACAACTGAACTGTGGAGGCAGGACCTCAGCTCCCTGTGTATGAACTCATTCTAGCAAGTTGAGGTTAAACCCTGCATGCTGCTGACGTACCAGGTTGCTGAGGGTGCTTTAGTGGAATGTGTCTACCTGACTGGAAGTGCTTAATTGGGCTTTGGATACTTTTACTGCATATAATTCCAGAGCCATCTGACTATCCTGACATTTTCTTGATTTATTATTCAGGGATAAAAGTGCCTGAGATCAAGGGTGGGGATACTCACAGTTTAATTAAGCATGCATCTGTCCTTGACTATGTGCCCAGATTTTCTATGATGGGTGAATCTGAGAATCAATCCTAACAGTAAAAGACAAACAGGACAATAATTATGAGCACAACAATATGACACCTGGGCTGGCAGGCTTCCTAGGCAGGGTTTGCACTTCAAGTGCTAAAGAAACCTCAAAATGTAAAGCAGAGTGGTAGCAAATGGGAACCACAGAAGAAGAACTTCCTCCATCCCTCCAGGCTCCTCAATGTAAGCCCAGTGTGCTAGGACCCAGGTTTGCCACAGTCCAGGGAAGGAAGCTAAAACCAACTTTAACATAACCACTCAGTGAGTCTTTACATGAAGGCCACTTACACGCACACGCACATGTACACGCATACGCATGTGCATGCACACTTACACATACACATCCCACATGTAGAGGCCATAGGTCAATCTTGGCTGTCATTCGCCTTGGCTGTCTTTCCTGAGGTACTACTTGCTTTGTTCTTTTGAGACAGAATCTCTTATTAATCTGGAGTTTGCCAAAGAGGCTAAGATGGCTGGACAGGGATCCCTAGAGATCCACCTGTCTCCATCTCCTAGGATTAGACTAGGATTAGACATATCACCATGTCCAGCTCTTTCATGTGAGTTCTGGAGACTGAACTAAGACTTCATGTTTTTTTTACAAACACATTAACAGATGAGATCTCTCTCCACCCCCACTTAACTTCTTAGAGATTTCCTAGAAAAAAACACGTGTCTGAAGGGACATGCATGTGGGCAATAACAGGTTTTTGGGAGGATTATTGACATTATCCCGTTCACAATGCCAAGGTCAGGGAAGAAAGGTAGAACTATTCTTCATGGAGACAACTTTCAATAAGACCAAAATTAGGATTTCCCAAACAGAGCCTACAAACATCTCATATTTACAGAATTAAATATTGTCTATGATCAGTAGAGCTTGACTTTGTGAGTAGAACTAGGGTCACAAAGCCTGTAAGTGACAGAGAAATTGTTACATATACACATGTAAATGACAGAGAAATAGTTATATATACACATTGTCCTAAAATCCACAGACAGATCAGAACTAGTGGGAAACACAAGTCACACTGGTCTGTCTGCTGAAATGAAACCAGACAGGAGGCTTCTGGGAAGAGATTGGAATGGAGACTTGCGCCCAAGGATGTGCTTTCTGATGGTTCTCAGCCAAGACTCCATACTTCCAGGCAGCAGAGCCCATGGTCAGAGGGATGTGCTGGACAGAAGCTGGTAAGAGATTAAAAATAATTTAGGGCTTCATGTAGCCATGTAAATGTCTGCTGCTGTGCCTACCAGTTTGTTGAAAAAATGTGTTGTTTTTTGACAAAATAATTGAGATTATTGACTTAAAAGAAAGCAGACTTATTTTGGCTTACAATTACAGAGGATTTCTTTTATGACCAGCTGATCTGTTGTTTCTGAGCCTATGGTAGCATAGCATCTCATGGTGGGAATGTGTAGTACATGGTCCCTATGAAGTTTAGAGTGGTTTGGAAACAAATAGAGGAAAGAGAAGATGGCCCTAGTCTGTGGCCCCTTTCAAGGGTTTCTTTACAATGATCTAGCTTCCTCTCAATAGGCTCTCTCATCTCCTCTAGTTTCTATTGCCTCCTAGTAATGCCAGGGTTGTCGATCAAGCCCATATACAGTCCTTTTGAGGATCCAGAGCAAAGCTCGGAGTGCTATTTGAAAGATGGTTGTCTTCTGATCTTCAGTATGTATTTATACAGCCCCTTCTACTCCACGGTTACTATAAATTATTCACAAAATAAAATATCACCATTTCACTCATTTTCGGTGTATGTTACAGTCTGGTATTACTTACACTCAGGTGAGACTGTCAGTTTTCAAAATCTTTTTGTTCCTCAAACTCAAACTCTGTAAGCACCAGACAGTCCAGCCTGATATGCCTTACATCTCTTTGAATTTGCCTGCTCTGGATTTTTAATAGAAACCGACTTGTGGGATCTATAATTTTTATGTCTGGCTTCTGTCACCTGGAGTGACATTTTAGAGTTCATCCACACTTAGGCACATATGAAGACCTTATTACTTTTAGACTCAATAATATTACATTTCATGGAAAACAACTTTGTTTTTCCATTTATCTGCCAATGGGCACTTGGTTTGTCTCTAGTGCTTGCCTATTGTGAATGAAATGCCTACTGACATGTATTAACCTCATTTTTTATTCTTTTGGGTACATATCTAGGAATGGAATTGCTAAACCATAGTTGTGGCCTGAATTTCCATCTTAGCCTGTGACTGCATTTTTCCTAAGATGATAAGAAACAGTCCTCAGATGTGGGGGAGCATGGTGATGTCATGCTAATAAAAAAAAATCTAGGAAATTCCTACTGTGCTTATCTTAGAGGCTAAAAGAGTGAGGCTTACTTTCTGAGTTTTTGAAACAAACTGCATTTGCCTCCAAGTAGTCTTATGAATGTCTGTGTATCACAGAAGCCAATTTGCATGTGAGCCTGTAACTAGAGGGAATCGGGATCTTTTCTATTAAATATAGGACTGCAAAAATGCACCCATTGAAATACTAGTTGGTTACCTCCTTCCCTTTGTAAACCTTTATGTTTATGTAAACCACATCCATCCTGTATTCTGCAAACTTGATGGCCCAGGACAGCCGACCCCTTCTCCTATTTTCTTTGTGCCAGTTTTTAGACAACTAGTCAACTGCAGAAGACTGGCCAGACTCCAGCTGATGGGGAAAAGACCTGGGGTTAGGGCAAATCCTATCACTTTTCCTGTTCGGTGTCAATGGTGACAGAATGAAGCAACACACCTTTCTGCAGAAGAAAATCTGCCTTGCCAATTTGCTTTCATTTTGTCTGTGTGTTTCTCATATGGTGCTGCTGGGTCCTTGGACTTTATTTCTAGCACATGCATTTTTGAGGCAGCAAGTCCCTGACAGCTCTTGCCTGAATCTGGAACCATCTCCTTTTAAACACTGAACTTCCTACCTATGCCACACAGTAAAGATTTTGTTGAATGCTCGGCTGGAGAGTCTTCCAAGTACCAGGGCTAGGCATCAGGTGATGGATCTAGTTATGGTAGAGGGTCAGGAGATAGAGAGTGACCTAAACATAGAGACACAGAGTTTTCAGGAGGAGATGAAGTCAGTCTAGGTGAAGCAGAAAGCACACAGAGCAGCATGAGATGTGTCCTCATGAGACTTGTTTCTCTAAGGACTTTGTCCACCTGTCATGGCTTTCTACTGCTCCCTTCTTTTCCTACATAATTTCCAAAAGTTTCATGACTTGATGGAGATTCTTGTCTCCTGTTACCACAGATTTACAGAGGCTTACACACACACACACACACACACACACACACACACACACACACACGAGTCCAGTCTCTTTGCATGCACTTTACATTTGCTCAGTCACTGATGAGCCTGCTTTCTTCTGATATCTCACTTCAGACTAATGCAGCCTCTTCCCTTCTCTGCAAGAATAGCTTAACTACTTATTCATTTTCTGCTGGTAGACTTATACTTCACTAACTGAAGAAGAAATATAAAAGTTGTGTCCCAAACGTATGCTCTAGAAGATGTCAAGCCAGCTGGCAAACATGAAATAGGGCTGTCAAGATGGCACACAGTTGACAACGGCACTTACTGTGTAGCCCTGATGACCCGAGGACTACCTAGCTCCCAGAGGACGGAGAGAAAGGACTGGAAAGAGATGTCCTCTGACCTTCATATGCGCACTGTCATGCATACATACACACATGCCGAGATAGCCTCGATCCCACATTCTTATTTTTGGGCTATGACAGTATCTATGTATCTATCTATCTATCTATCTGTCTGTCTGTCTGTCTGTCTGTCTGTCTGTCTGTCTGTCTGCCTGTCTATCTATCATCTCCCTATCTGTCTATCTGTATGTGTATGTATGTGTAGTGTATGTATATGTGTTTACATATATAATTTATATGTATTTAAAATATATAATGTTATATGTTATGTATAATTTAAATAATTAACTTGGTTATTTGTTCAAATGAACCAGTAATTAAATACCACATTAACTTCCAACCTTGCTTCCTTCTTCCATTTTACCTTTGAAGCTGCAGTTTGGAGAGGAAATGCAGGTTTTAAATATAACAGGGATTGTTGTCTGTAGGTAGATACACGCTCAGTTTTCTGTTTAGTGGTCTGACCACACATCCTGGGAGGCATGCATACCACATGAACAGAAATGGTGTCTGCTACAGTGGTCCAGAGGTCTGAGGCTCCTGTGTGCATAGCTCCACAATTATGCTCTCTGCCTCCCTGAAAATTCCATAAACTCAGGGTGGTGGATAACTTTTTTCCAGGCATGTCCCCCCACCCGTGCATCTCTGTTCCAAACTTCCCTCAATACCCAGTTTGGAACTCCTCTGTTCCTAGTGAGGATTACTTTGAAGATGTAGAGATGCACAGTTTTGGCTCATCAGGGGCACTTTAATGAAGAGTTTCTGCACCACACAGGCTTAAGAAGATGGCAGAGACGATCCACAGATGCCTAGAAGTAACTTTTCCTGTCACGCAAGACATGGTCTATGCAGCCTTCAGGGTGTCCTTGAACTTCTAGGACAGTATGCTTGTGGCTTTCAACATGTTGAAATGATCTCCTCGAATATAAGAATTGCTGCTCTAGTGTTTTCTGGAAACGCTGTGTGATCGTTTTCAGGAATTCAATATTCTTTCTATTTTTGAATCGAACTTGGCATTTTCATTTGCCATTAGATTTCATCTTGGTCTCAGCATTTTCTATATCCCCAGCCTCTCTACTTCACAACGGTTCCCAGGTAATGTGGTGAAAATGAAATGCATTCCACTACTTTGCTTTGGGGAATTGGTCCTCCTTGATTAAGAAATGGTTCCTTTGCAGCCAATCCCTGGCTCTTTATTTGGATTGAACTAATTTTGCAAATAACAGGACCTTCTCAGCCAAGATACAAATTAAATGCCTCCTTCAAACAGATTGATTCGTGACCATTTAGTGTGCTTTTGGCCAGTGTAGGGAGCTAATAAAACTCAGTCCCCAGGTGGGCAGTGAGAACTACAATAAACCATCCAGCATAAGGTCTGTATTTTTTCTTCTCAAAAAGCATTCAAGTTCCCAGAAGCTGCTATTATTCTGTCCAGTTTGTCTACCTCCACATAGGCAATGAAGGCATTTGATTGGGCGGGTAGATCATTATATGGAAGTGCAGAGGCCCTTTGGAGAGGCAGGCATGCAATTGTATGAATACTCAAATGGTTGAGATGAATTTCTGGTTATTCAAATGCTATGCAGGCTAGATTGACTTAGAGGTATTTGACTCTTTTGTTTGTTTTTGTTTTATTATAAGCATTGTTTCTCAAATACATGCCTCCTTTTCATGTATTTGTATTTAGCATGTCACAATGATTGACAAAATTTGGAGAGCAGATAGTACCTGATGGATTGTTCCCCCTTCTCTTTGTATAGTGCATTCTCTCTCTTTCTCTCCCAAATATATATCCACACACACATATATACATATGTGAATAAAATATGAATATGAATATGAATAAAATATTCACACACACACACATATATATATATATGAATAAAATAAGCTGTTCAGTTGGGGGTAAGGGAGAACATTTGATTTTGTCTATTTTTCTTATACCTAGTATTTTACTTAGCTCTTTTCAATCATAGAACATCTGAAAAAAAGAACACAAAGTTGGGTGGGCTGTGACTATGATTAAAATACATTGCATAAAATTCTCAAAGAATTATACATATATTAAAAAATACAAAATAAGGAAGAGAGTGAGGATTGACTTCCACAGTTTCAGCCCATCACAACAGAAAGGCCCGGGAATGATGAAGCCGACCTGCTTAACTCATAGCATCCAGAAAGCAGAGGGAGAAAGACTGGGACTAGAGACAAAGTATACTCTTCAAAGACATCCACCTAGTGACCCACTTCATTGAACCAGGTCCCTCTTTTTCAAGTTTCCATTTACTTCACAAAGAATTCAACATTTGCACAGTGAAAGCACCTGTATTCAAAGCCTCACACTTGTAGAGCAGAAGAGAAGCTGGTAGCTGTCTCCATCCATTCGGTTTAGGGATTGCCATCTTTCTCTCCTTGTCTCTCCTTGTCTCTTAGTCTCTTATAGTCACATCCCTTTGGTAAATCTGCAAGCATATTGAAGATAATAAATCAGTCTGAAGCTGTTGTTAGGAAGGTATAGTAAGTATTTTCATTTCAGACTTTGCATTTTTTTGTTTTTTTTTTTCCACTTTCCTTTTGTTTTTGTCCCTTGTTGGTGTTCACTATGTCAGAAGCAGTGTGGGAAATCCTTCATGAGCAGTGGGTAAACAGTATTTAAACTGTCGAACATGACCTGTGGCTAGGCAAGGCTTTAAGTTAAAACAGAACTTGGGAAGGTAGCCAACCTTAATTCATTTATCCAGGTAGTTCAACAGCTTTGAGAAGAGGTAAGGAGTCGAGGGGGTTTCTGTGGCGGGATTAAGGTGTCAGCCGATAAGGTCAGAAGACACTTCCGGGACCCTGGAGGGGGTGTGGCCAACCCCATTGATAAGTGGCTGCTGGGACACGAGGACTCTCTCTTCCTGGTTCCTGGCTGCTGACTGCTGGACAGACAGAATCGGAATTCATCGTCCTTCCATCGCGCGTCCATCGCTCATCCATCGCTTGGATACGCCAGTCCTTGTTCAGGTGCCACCATAAGCTGTTACTAATATTGTGAGTGTTAATTTATATTCAAATAAATATTAATTTTAGACTGGCACCTTGAAAGTAAAACTCCGTCTACAGGTTTCTCATCCATGAACTTCCCTACTGGCAGCACTACTAAGGTATCCTCTGTACACATGAGATTGTTCTTTGAATTCTGAATACTTGTTTAATGTGCATTCAAAGCTAGTTCTGAACTTTCCATTGCTAAACCATTAATTACCCATAATTCTTAAGAGGCAGGTAGGAGAAGAGACATTATTTCTCTGGCCTTTCAAATAGAGCAGCACAAATGGAAGTAATTACAGAATCAGGAGCACTCTGAATGAACTCCCACTGCTTCCAAATCCTTCCTTGTGGCCACCTATATGTTAGGGGCAGTGACTTCAGAGAGGAGGGCGGGCCACCCTTGTACCACTGGTTCCTATCATTTTAAAGAAGGTTTTAAAGTTTTGAGGCAGTGGATACACAAGTTCTTGAATGTTGCACCTAATTAGAAATGAAAGGCAGCAAATACCCAGGTGGATTATTTGTAGTCCTAGAAAGAAAATTATTTTCCAATGCTAAGATATTACTGCTGCTAATATGTCATTTTACTTAGATCTTATTAGGCTCATTGGAAAGGAACGTGGATCAGAATGACCCCAATTGATTTTTCAGTGTGGTGCTATGGATAACGCTGAGTAAACCATAAGAGATAATTTAAAATTAAACACATCAACAGATGCCCCCTGCAGACATAACTTTCCTTTTCTTCCTCTTGCTTCTAAAATGTCTTTGGAAGCAGTGGATAAGTATTTCTTTCTGTATTTAACTCCGAATCAACAAATGCCTTAGACTATCAAACAAAGTTTATTTTGAGACAGTGACATTTTATTTAATATTAGCTGAGTTAATATTAACAAATTAAAACTGTCAACAGTTTCATGAAATGATATCTCCTTATGGTAGGGACTCAATTTACTGTTAACCTAATAATCTGCTGTAGTAAGAGGTTTCTGTTCTGGACTTTCAGGCCTAGCCTCAAGTTTTAGGCTCTCAGACTCACAGATCCAATGAGACACACAGATGCTTTCAATAGTTTTAGGCTGATTAGCCTAAGGCCCAGGCATATAACTTGCTAACTCTGTACCCTTAATCTAACCCATGACTCTTAACCTGTTCAACCATGCTCTCACAGCAGCATAGTTGTCCTCTGCTTCTTCTAGCTTCTCTCTGGCCTTCTGCTCTGTGCTTCCTGTTCTCAGCTTTTTCTTAGCTTGGTAGCCCCGCCCATACTTCCTGCCTGCCTTTGGCCAATCAGCGCTTTTTATTAAGCCACTGGGTGGGACAATTATTTACAATGCAACAACATAATCTCCCACAATCTGCCTTGGTCTTGTTTGTGGAATGGAGAATCCAAGTCAGTCATGAATCTTATTCAATATTCCACGTCCATATGCATTTAGAATCTTAAAATATACTACCAGAATAATCAAAACTGCATTTCCTTACATTTTACTCTTGAAATGTTTTTTGGTGGAAATTTCCCCTATGATGTCACCCAACAATCATAGAACAATACTTTAAGTTTCTGTGCATTTTAAACTTTTTATTTCTCTCTGCAATTATCAATTCAGAAATAAAAATGGATCATATTTTAAGCACATTCTGGCATCCTACCTTTCTCCTGTGGAAAATTGTACACATTCCACTGTGGATAAAAACATCTTGATTCCATTCAACATTTATTCAAGGAATTTAGATTGTCTGTCAGTTTCCTTACAAAGCTGGAAGCTATGCTGCTTCACAGAATTTTTGGTTTTTTCCCATTAGCTCTTAACAAGCTGTGGGTACAAGATATGACTCTAATATTAGTGTACTCCAGGTTATACCTTTGCTGTTGGAACCACTGTGCTGCAAAATTAAATATCACCATGAGTTCTGTGCTCATCCCTTTGTCAAGTCACAAGTGAGACCATGATCCTTCAGATCTAGGGGACACTCAGATCATTTTAACTGAATGTAAAGTATAAAAGTGCTGTGATTCTAGCTTCTGAACTTAGGTCTTAAACTGTTGACCTTGGACCATGAGACTCTTAGGTTACCAGGCAAGAAGTCTGATTCTCCTGAGATTACCAGACTATGAGAGTGAAAGCATGTGGGGAAGCCATAGAAGGTGTGTGTGTGCGCGCGTGTGTGTGTGAGGGGGGATTTACTCCATCTTGGAAATGGGCCTGCTAGCTCTTAGTGCCTCTGATGAGAAGACCCATGGATAAAAAACAACTCCTGTTCATTAAATCATAAATGAAGCAAAATGACTATTTTTAAATCACTAAGTTTTGGAATAATTTGTATAAAAACATGTAGTTGAAATAAAATTCTTCAATCATTAGCTGCTCACCACCCAATTTTTACTAATGAAGTAATTAGCATAATCTCTATAGCACCTTCACATTCTTGCAGGCATGTGATGAGCAGGTGCTTTGTGGTACAATTGTTACTCCTGTTTCCAACTGAATATCTTTGGTTTATTCCTTATTGTTTTCTTAATGGTTGATGATATGGCAGACCCACCGAAGTAATTTCTCCTTCTTACTAATATATTTCACTTTAAAATTCAGTATAACTATTAGCTAGTTTATGTTATAGTGTTAAACTATGTAAATTATATATGTCTCAATTAGCATTTAAACTATAATAATTAAATTGGAAGAAAACTTTGGGTTTTGTTCTCTCATGATCTCTTTATGAAAAAGACACATAAATATATGCTGCATTTATGGTGGTACTCCAGGCAGTTTTCTCCAGCCTATGTGAAAAAAAATCTCATCACATACAGGTATAGTTAAAGAAAAATATTTGCTCTTCAAAGGAATTACTTTGCTCGAAGTAATAAAATAAGTGTATGCATACATGAAAAGTATGAAGCTGGAGCTTTCCAACACTGTCTTTACTTTTATCTTTTCCTTCCATCCTGAGTAACTATGTTGTGGAAGTCATGGTACAGCAAACTTTGGGTACCCGTGATTATATAGCAATATAAATCACATATGAGCCAAGATGAAATTCATGTCAGGACTATTCTATGAGTTATATTGAACAAAGGTCAATAAAGGGCATGTAAAATTCTGGTCTTGCACTGGGCCTTGGTTTCTTTAATGGAGTATGATGGAATTGGTCTATGCCACATATAACATAGAGAACTGGGTTGAGATAAGCCAAATTTTCAGCAAAGACAAACTACATTAGGTTCTTCTGGCTGGACATCAGTCAGTTTACTTTTGGCAATGCACTGGTAACTCCTACACATTCTCTCCCACACTCCTCAATCTGATATTGTGGTTTACTTCATCCTTATTTTACCAAATAAAGGTTAAAGTGATTGATGCAAAAAATCACACAGAGAAGTGGATCCTGTTTTCTTTTCCCCTTCTCCTCTCCAGGCCCCTACAGAAAAATTTTCCAACTGACATTGGAAATGTTGCCAACAGTAATTAGTTACTGTCATCACGTGTGAGCATGTAGGCTAGGAAAATCATTTCAGATATTGTAGCCAATGATGCTGCCAATCACAGCTACTAGTGAACTGCTGACGTGGGCACTCACACCTGTACGCTTTTTACTTGTAGGGCATGCTAGACCTGTGTCTTGTTGACACTGAGACTCTGTGACCACTGGAGAGGTGAGCTAAAGAATGATTGTCAACCCTGGCTTCATAGTACAGTCATGGAGTTTGGGGTGGGGAGGCTTTGAAAGGACCGATTTCAAAGATGCTGATTTAAGTGTTTTGTGCACAGATTTTCGGACATTTGTGAAATAGCCACTTTCAAAAGAAATGCCAGCAGTTTAAGGAGATAGTTTTCCTTTTAGAATGTATTCTGTGTGATTGCTGTATTTATGGTGGTACCGCAGGCTGTCTTCTTCAGCGTATGTGGAAAAACAATGTGTGCATATAATCATTTCCCCACAGCCGTTTGCTTCACTGTGGCGACATGGCATCTTGGTGTCTCTCCCTCCTGTTTGTCGGTCTCATTCACATCAATGTCATCCTCCATGATGAAGTCAGTGTGAGGCTTTGACTTGCCAGTAACAGAGGGGAATTTGAATCTAATTCTGTGAATGCCAGGTGTTTGCCCACAAGCTGCAGACAGGATGCTGGCTGTCAGCTGCAGCACTGGCCTTGCTGTGACATTCCCTCCCCATCCCAGTGTGGCAGCTACACTCATGACTTCTCTGGTGAGCCTTGAATATCCCATTATTCTTTTTTAACTTTTGTGTATTTATTTATTTATATTTATTTATTGGTGATGGTGATAGTACTTTGTGTGTGTATATGTATGTATGTGTGTATGTGTGTAGTATGTGTGTATATGTAGTATGTGTGTATATGTATGCATGTGTGCATATGTGTGTATATGTATGTATGTGTGTATATGTGTGTATGTGTGTATATGTGTGTATGTGTGTGTATGTGTGTATGTATGTGTGTAGTATGTGTGTATGTATGTGTGTATATGTAGTATGTGTATATATGTATGTATGTGTGTATATGTGTGTACGTGTGTATGTGTGTATGTGTGTATATATGTGTATGTGTGTATGTGTGTGTATGTGTGTGTATCTGTGTATGTGTGTGTTGGTGTATGTATGTGTGTGTATGTGTGTGTATGTGTATGTATGTGTGTGTATGTGTGTGTGTGCATCTCCTGGCACTTGTGCATAAGTCAGAGGAATACCTGTGGAAATTAATTCTCTCCTCTAACCGTGTGGGTTCCTAGGATTACATTTAGAACATCAGACTTGGAAACAGGCACCTTTACACACGAAGGCATTGCACCAGCCTTCCTATGGCTTCTTAAGCTTAGAATTAGGCACACAGATAAAGTTCCTCAAGCGGAAACTCTGTCCTCTCCATTCTTTGGTTACCTCTCACGTACAATGCAGCAGTTGGCATGTGGTACTCAGACTTACCATGTTTCTCATAGCAGGGAACCCCCCATAAGGCAGTGACTATGTTCAGGACCCTGTAGCTGTCAAGCATGCTTTTCAGAGTGATTTAAGATAATTGGGAGAGTTGTAGTCAGAAGTTTCTCTGTCCTGCCAACCAGTTCCAAAGCCATTTAGTTCCAAATAGTCTCGCAAAGGCCTCTATTAATTATAAAATGTCCTATGGCTCAGGCTTATTATTGAATTTTTACTTAGGTCATGATTCTTGTCTATGTTTAGCCACCTGACTTGGTCCCTTCGCTTGAGTGCATCAATCTCATCCTCTTTCCTCTCAGTCTGGCAGGCAACGCTGCTCTTCTCTACCCAGAATTCTCCTCTTCTGCTTACCCCTTATATACTTCCTGTCTGCTTAGCTTTTGGACAATCAGCATTTTATTAAACCAGTATTTACAGTGACAAATGTTTACAATGCGCAAGAGCATAGTCCCACAGCATTCCCCCAGTTTTATTTTTAAAACAAGAACCCCAAATCTAATCTTTGTTTAGCCTTTTTTCTGACTGTTATCTATAACATCTTGTAATGAACACTGTAAACAAAGGCTAGAACTAAGAAATTAACAATGAATGAGACCAGAACGACTGGGGAAATATCCCGGGAAGTGTTTTTCTGAGAGCACAGAGTAGCTATGTTCCAAAGGTGACCAACGAGAGCCCATTGGTGAAGGCAGCGCCTCAGTGGCAGTTGGAGGTCCAGGACTGAAGGGGTCATGTAAAAAGTTGGAGCTCAGCACCGTGAGGAGAGCTTATGAGAAGCTATTGGTGAAAGTGCAGCCCAGTTGCAGCAGAAGGTCTGTGTTTTGGAGATGTCAGTACCATGGGATGACCAACAAGAACAGCAGCAGCAGTGGAGTGGAGCCAGCTGGAGTCTGGAAGCCCAGCTGTGTGTGCCGCAGAGGGCAGAGCCTGAGAAGTGACCCAAGATCCATGAAGGTGCACTGAAGGTCATGAGTGAATCCCAGCTAAATGAACATTGAATTATTTATATCTTGGGGGTTTGGTTTTGCTTGGTTCAGAATGTGATGGTGCCCTGGTTCTTCCTTCTTGAGTAAGGCATTTAATTGAATTTTGACTTTTAAAGGAGTCCACAGCTGAGATACTTGAACTTTGAAAAAGAGACTGGATATTTTTAAGAGACTGAAAATTTAATGTCTCTGAATTTGTAAAGACTGAATGACTTTTCTTTGGCCAGCATAAGAGAGGAAGGGTTGTGGCTTAAGTTTGTGTGTGAACTTGACATGGAGTCAGTTGTACTATCTGGTTTTGTGTGTCACATCGATATGAGCTAGACTTTTCAGAGAGGAAGGAGCCACCGTTGAGAAAATACCTCCATGAGATCCAGCTGTAAGGCATTTTCTCAATTAGTGATCAGTGGAGGAGAGCCCAGTCCATGGTGTGTAGTACCATCCCTAGACTAGTGGCCCTGGGTTCTATAAGAAAATGGGCAGATCTGGCCATGGGAAACAAGCCAGTAAGCAGCACCCTTCCATGGCCTCATCAGTTCCTGCCTCCAGGATCCTGCCCTATTTGAATTCCTGTGCTGACTTCCTTTAGTGTTGAAGTGTAAGCTAAATAAAGCCTTTCCTCTCCAGCTTGCTTTTTGGTCATGGTGTCTTGATGCAACAGTCGAAACCCTAACTGAGCCAGTTATCCAGTTATGGAGTTAGCCCAGGTACTCATCAGTGGGCAAATGAAGAGAAAACATGGCATACACACAGTGGAGTGTTGTTTAGCCACAACATCAATACAGTTCTATTGTTTGAAGGAAAATGGGGCTGGAGTGATGGTTCAGTGGTTCAGAGTACAAACTGATATGTAAGGCATCCTAATTCAGTTATCAGCACCCACCCATCAGGCAGCTTCCAAATAATTACAACTCTGTTTCCAGGGGGTTCTATCGTATCTCCCTTCTATAGGCATTTGCACTAATGTGTACATATCCCCACACATTCACATAATTAAAATTTAAAAATTCTTTTAAAGAGTTAATAAAAGAAAATGGATTGTATTGAAGATTATATTAAGCGAAATAAGCCTGACATGGAAATTTGCGTGTTATATATTTGCTCTTATATGTGGAAATAGGAACTACATGATATAAAAATAAAGGTCTGTTCTTTGTGTAGGAGGGGATGAGTACAGTTGATGAGAGTGTGTAATGGGGTGAATGTAAAGTGTGTTCTATGCATATATAAAGAAGTCACATTAAAATCCATTATATGAACAATTAACATGCACTTTAAGGCTACTGAAAAGGAAGTCTCAGTGCTGTAGGATATTGTTCTTGTACACTGTAAAGATTCTTTACTTTTATTGGTTTAATAAATGCTGGTTGGCCAATAGAGGCAGGAAGTATAGGTGGGGCAACCAGACTAGGAGAATTTTGGGAAGAGGAAAGGCAAAAAGCAGCAGACACCAGCCAGACACAGAGCAAGCAAGATGAGATTGTTGCACTGAGCAAAGGTACCAAGCCATGTGGTTAAACATGGATAAAAATTATGGGCTAATTTAAGTGTAAGTGATAGTAATATGCTTGAGACACTGGCCCAGCAGTTACTATGACATTAGCCTCCAAATCAATTATTTCATAAGTTGACTACAGGACCTGCTGGGCAAGACAGAAATGAACTACATGTCACAGCCCAGACTGTAATTGACTCTGGTTTCTTTGTATCATGGGTGAGCCTCAGATATGTACTTCTGACACATAATTGAAGCTTCCTGTCAGAAGAGGATATCCTGAGAGAGGTTGGGAATGACGATACTTTATACAGAGGAGACCCTTTTGTCACACAGGGTGGTGAGTGGTCAGAGAGTCGTACAAAACCCAAGCTAAAAACCTCTTTAACCTCCTGAATTTCCTCCTATCAGAACCCAAAACAAGCACCACTGATCCCTGTTACACCTCCATGGGCGACATGTTCCTGAGCTGTTTCCATCATTGCCATCCGAGGCATGGAGTAGCTGTAGGGCTGTGTTGAGGCACTCGCGGTCAGCATCAGCATTGCCATCCGAGGCATGGAGTAGCTGTAGGGCTGTGTTGAGGCACTCGCGGTCAGCATCAGCATTGCCATCCGAGGCATGGAGTAGCTGTAGGGCTGTGTTGAGGCACTCGCGGTCAGCATCAGCATTGCCATCCGAGGCATGGAGTAGCTGTAGGGCTGTGTTGAGGCACTCGCGGTCAGCATCAGCATTGCCATCCGAGGCATGGAGTAGCTGTAGGACTGTGTTGAGGCACTCGCGGTCAGCAATTGGCTTTTTAATGACTCTGAGACATATTCTGGGCACATGTGTCTGTAAAAGAATCGCTAAGTGTATTCACAAGTATTCAACCTTTGCTTCCTACTGTTCCGATTCTACATTTCTATTTTACACTTTTATGACACTAAGTTTATTGAATCAGTGAAAGAGAGGCAGTAGAATAATTTATGCCTAAACCAACCATTTTTTTCAATTGCTTAGTTCAAACCAAATTATCTCTTTTGCTCCAATATTGACGACTTCAAATTCCTATTGTTAGTCCGGTCAGAAGCATCACTTACATCTTATTATTCATTTCTTCTGACTCCCCAGGGTCTCTGAAAATGCTTTTGTAACAGTATTCAGGTATCTTTTATGGTGAAGGAAAACTTAGACATTTTACATGAGCCTGTAAGCAAATGAGAAATCTTTATTGCTGCATCAGAAATGGAAAGCTTTGTAGGTATCTGATATGCTGACAATTTTGATGAAAATTATACAGGAGACGCCATCACAGAAAGATTTTTTTCTGATGGGATTATACTATCTTTTTTTTTTGCCTACATAGGGGCATTGATGCAGCAGAAAAAGAGGCTACTGTACTAAGTAGTACATTGGGTTTTTTTTTAAGCATATAAATGAGATTCAGAACGATGTTACAGTCGCTATTAATACTGCTGACCAGAGATATTTTGGCCTATACAGCCATTTTTCTAACTCCATTGTTGACTGTATTCACTCACAACTTTTTGTAATGGTGTATATTCTTGCTTGAACTTTGGAGGCCAACATATGAGCATGACCTTAAAACATTTGACATAGACCTGAACATATGGCTGACTTAAATGTAATTTCAACTCTTTCAGAACAATCAGGCTTCATTCTTATACCCATATGATAGCTTGTAAGTGCCTGAAACTAATTTCATGGGATATGGTCCTCTTTTGGCTTCTGTGTATACTCACATGCCAGTGGTAAACATAAGGAATCCAGACACATAAATACATTAAAAAACAAAACAGTAAAAATTGGTAATATGAGGACATGGGTGCAATTAGGTCATTTGGATGCAATGGGGTTTCAAGCCATGAGTTCCGGAGTGCAAGGATTTACTAAAATATATAGTATTTTATATAGGAAGAGGAATTAATGGACAGAACACTGGGGATGGCTAAGACGTAGTTATTTACCAAGAGCATACAATTATTTAGATATTTAACAATTGGTTGTTTCTGGCCCCATGAAAAGACTAATTTTATTTTTTGTTGGCCAAACTATTGGCTTTAGATAAATTGTTTTTCCTCTCTGACTTTTGATGCCTTCATCTGGAAATCAGGAGAGCTGAAAACCTATGTTCTATCAAGTTTCCTTCCAAATCCAATGAGATAATTCACAAACACTTCCAAGTCCAGTACTGGAGGAACAGAAAGCATCCAGCCAATAGAAGATGTATTATTTATCCCTATGTTTTCTTTCTGGTGTGAATGATGTTATAAAGGGAAACAGTTTGTTTCTTATCGACCTTTTTGGTGGGAAAGATCGGCATTGCTACTTAGAGTTTATTTGGACATAGGTTTCTGCTTAAATTTTACAATGATTTTTAAAATACTGATATGAGAAAATGCAAAAAAATTATGCTTTAATTTGCTGTGTTACTATACCTAAACTAAGTAGTCAGAGACTCACACGTTAAATATTTCTTTCCTGAAAAGGATGTCTTACATCCTTTAGAAATGCTTTCTTCATTCTTTACAAATTGGTAGGGACACTTTGACTGGATATTGATGTTCCCAGTAGGCTGTTCTGTCACAAGAGATAGAATATTATTTAAGATAGTCTTAACTCTTGGGATGAGTACATTCCCAGGAGGATTTTCTGTCAAAGATTAATAATATTTAACAGAGTTTTACTCTTGGGATGAGTATGTGGTTTAGTAGTGTGGCATTTGTACAGTATGTTCAAGGCACTGGGTTCAATCCCTAGCACTACCAACTCTCATACCCTGCACCCACAAATATACTTCACAAGAAAATAATGACCTTATTCTTAACTGAATGTGAGAAGCACACAACAGACAAAGAAATTATATGCAATTATATAAAATATGCAGAGGAGACTACTAACCCAAAACATTTTCTAAAAATTATCTTTTCCAGATTTACTTAAAGGGTTGGTAGCAGTGTGTGTGTGTGTGTGTGTGTGTGTGTGTGTGTGTGTGTTTGTGTATATGTGTGTGCCTCTGCGTGTGTGGTGTGTGTTCTTGATGTATATAATCTTTTAAAATAAGTAGCCCCACTAAGACACAATTAATGCACCCTATACTCATCTGTCTCATGTAAGAGGTCAGTTTTAGTACATTCTGAGATTTGTATAATAATCACGAAATGTTTTGTGAATTTTTATACATATGTGAATTTTCTTCCTTTTATTTTTCTCATTTCTAATTTTCTTTTGTGTAGTGAGGGAATATATTTTGTGTGATTTATATCCTTTAACTGTTTTGAGAATTACTTTGTGGCTAGTATGTAGCTTGTTTTGAAGTCTATTTTCTGTGCACATGAGAAGAATATGAATTCCTTTAGTGTGTAGAGGCTCTCTACGTATGTTAAATCCAGTTAGTTTGTGGTGTTTTCTAGTATTCAATTTGCTTGCGAGTCTTTAACTTGGTATATTCTTTTAAAATGATTTTCAATTTGTTTTACTTCCAGAGAAGGTTATATGAGAAGGGACAATTTTTTATCTTGTGTGATACTAGGGGCAGAATGGAAAAAGACATACTCAGAACAGTCCAATTAATATATTATGCAGTGAGTTCCTGTCAGAGTGGAGCAAAGAATTCAGAGTCCGTGTGAGAAGCAGAAACTTTGGCAGAAGTCAAAATTCCAAAGTCCATGTGACACTTACTGAGTACTTGCTGCATACCAAACCCTGCTCTAAGGGTTTGCATAAATTGTTATTTTCATTATAATAACACAGTACATTATCACTTAATGAAACGTACTGTTGTTCACATGATTTATAAATGAGGGCATTAGTTGTGCCATCTTTATGGCTTCTAGGCGGTTAGATCCTGGGTAAAAGTCATCATTAGTATTGATAGGCATTTGGCCAATAAAATATAAAGTGTCAACACTCGATGTGGAGAAAGATCTTTTTAGAAATAGTTAGCCTTCAGAGACTGGGATTGACTTACCATGATGGCCGATTTGGGAATGATTTGTATCTAATTCCATTTGTGGGGATCTAGAGAGAAACAGACCAAATTCCCCTCCTCATAGATACAAAAAGGCCCACCTCAAGAAGTTCTGTGGAAGTTTCATTTCTCATCTTACAGAATGGTGTATAAGGAGTGCGCCCCCTTCTGATCTCATGGGAGAACATTGGAGCTGGAAACAATCCAACTATGAAGATCTGTTGAAGTGGTGCAGGAACTCAGACTCATAAACATTCCATCCATCACCCATTAATATGCCATACATCTATCTCTCATTTTAAAGAGTACAAATGTATACCACTCTACTTCTTCTAAATAAATTTTATTCCTTTTTGTAGCCTCCATTTCCTTTTGCTTTCTGACACACCTCTTACTTTGTTCCTTTTTTACTCAACAAATACCTACCTACTATGTGCCAACCAGGTGGACAGTGATATCAACTATGGATCCTTTCCATTGCCATATAGAGTTTATGGTTTAATAGTTTAATGTCAAGACAGACAGAGACACAGCTACATAAGCACAGTAAATTGTAATTGTGACATGTGTTACAAGTGCATAGAAGTGATTCTATAAGACTGTTTTTCATTACAGGGCTTCTCTGTGTAGCCCTGGCTTTCCTGGAACTTGCTTTGTAGACCAAGCTGCCTCAAACTTGGAGATCCCTACCTCTGCCTCCCAAGTGCTAGGATGAATGGTGTGCACCACCATCACTTAATGAGATTCCATAAAATCTTACGGCAGGTATAATCTGTGTAGTTTGAAAGGGCAGGGCAGAGTCCTAAGGCAAACAGTATGAATTGGTGTTGGGTACAGGCATATGAGGAAAAAAAACTTAGGAAGAAGGATGCCTGAACAGTAGCCCAATGACAACAGTCAGATCTGTATAAGTACCAGGAACTGAGAAGGTTGTGTGAGTACATGCAGGAACAGGAGAAGTAAAGTGAGATGGTGTGAGATACAGACCTCAAGACATCACAGGAAGTCCTTCCTGTAAAGGCCATATTAGGGGTTTTCTTAATGCCAGATACCACTCTTCATGGAAAGAAATTTATGTGGATAAAACTCAAGACATCTGTGGACAAAGCACTTGAAGGGTAAGTGCATTGGGTTTGTCGACTTGAATGATTTCAAGACATATCCCAATGTATGTGACCAAGAGTAGTATGTTAAGCTTTGGACTCACTCATTATTACAGATCATCTTATTCATACATAAGCTTAGAACATGGTACCCCAAGATACAGTACTTTGAGACATTTTTAGAGTCTGAGAAAATGGCCGAAGCTAGATGTCATTATGATTTACCCTTTTTCATGTACAGGATTGTCCATAGCAGAACATTCTAATTTACTTCCTCTGAAATCTGTGATAAGATAGGTATGATAGATTTCCATCCCATATCTGGAATCCAAAGAGAATTTTGACAATTTTTACTACTCAGCCTAGAGCTCCCTTTGACCAAGCATACTTTGGATGTTTATTCCTCATCAAACAAGCGAAATCAAATAGTATTCTTTGGATTTTTGGGTTTAATTTTTTAAGACTTATATGTCATGTCTTTTTATGACTAAACTAATTTGTTATGTGCTTTTATTATGAGTACACCTTTTGTTATAAAAATGCCAATCATGATAACACCTGTGAAAAAGCCAGAGAGACATAGGGGAATTTTTTTTTTCTCATACATCTCTGAAGTAAGAAAGTATAGGCAGTGTCAGACAAGAAATACAATGGTCTCTTTCTTAATTATATTCTCAATATAAAGCACCACAAAAGCTGACTATTTTGACAAATAGAAGATCTCACTTATAGGCAATAGACTCAGGCATTCTGTCAGTGAGGGAAGCAAGGCCACTTGCTTACTGTTGCATAGACTTCATTTAAGCTTACATGATCACCATTTTAAACTCATTCATTCAATCCTACTTCACTTTGAAATTGTCTTTATAGTCATAAATAAATTATGCCATCAGCAACTGTGACCATCTTCATGTACACCATTTAATGAGGTGAAATCTTGAACAGATAGAAGTTCTCTTATTTCGGAGTTCAGTCCTTGGAAATCTGATAGGTCTTCGATGGTAATGGAAAGGAAATCACAGTTAAAGTTCAAAGCTGACTGCACACCATTTGGCTTTCTTTAAAAGCTGGTTTTTTATAAATTACAGAGAGTTTATGAGACTTTGGGGATGGTGTTGAGACTGCAGGAAAAACCACAAGTGGTCCGCAGATTTGGGGCATGTGTATCAGAAAGTTTCTTTTAAAGTGTCAAGGACCAGAAATCCTTAAATGAACGAAAAAATGCAGCTCACCATGGAGGATCTCCAGGAAATAAGGACTCTAGCAAAGTACCTTAAGTAAATTTTTGAGTGAAGACAATCATTTATGTTTCAATACAATCTAAAGTATAAGAACTTCTTTGTAAATTCTTTTGCACACAGCCCCTTCTGTGTCCAAGTCTTACCTTTCCCAAAGTCTGTGGATGATAGGTTCATTATATTTGGAGATTTTTTTCAGGATTTTCTTGGTTTTATTAAAGATACTTAAGAGTTCCAAAGACCATGATGAAAACATTAAAGGATCTGGATGATGCAGAGAGAGGGATATGCAGTACTGACCATAACATATGGAGTAGATCAGGGGAAAAGTCAGTTTTAGGAAAAATCTGTGACTGACACAGAGTTCAAATGTCATAGTTCAGCAGATTGAGATGTGTGGGATTTTGCAAACAGCCAACATTTCTAGGGAAAGCCCCCGGATTTCCTAATATCTCTGCTAAAATATGTTGCTGCTTCACCAAAAAGCCTGATAAGAAGTTCCTGCATTGTAAAAAGAATGGAGAACCACTTTACCTTCAAGATGTTCAGTGGGGAAACACATTTCTGAGTGTTTTCCTTTCTGATTACTTCTGTCTGCTGTTTGTCATTGTGATTTGTCCAACCTTCAATACACTCTACAACAACCTTGTCCTGGAGAAGAGGAGTGCTCGGCATTACTGAGGCCTCAATAACAGTCATTCAGGTTGCTATCTGTGGGTGCCTGGTGATGGTTAATTTTGTTAGCTTGGCATAAACTAGAATTAGCTAGCTAGGAGACAATGTACCTCTGAGATGACTGAAGGAGTTTCTAGATCAGATTAAAGACATGGAAAGACTGGTAGTAAATCTGGGTAGCTCCTCCATCCTCTGGAGAGAGAGAGAGAGAGAGAGAGAGAGAGAGAGAGAGAGAGAGAGAGAGAGAGAGAGAGAGAGAGAGAGAGAATGAATTGAGTTCTGCATTCACTCTCTGATTGCTATGTGACCAGATGTCTCACATTCCTGTCACTTATTTTCTGTGCCAGGAGGGATTGTGTCTCCCCAAACTGAGATGGTTTCTTGGTAGTTAGTTAGTTATGCAAAAAAGACAAATAATAGAATCAGAACCTTCACTATGGGTTAGGAGTTGTTCTTGGAAGAGCATTGAATGGATTCTTAGCCGTTTTGCTGGAGAAGACATAGGTTGGAGAAGATGGTGTTTGAGCTCTCTGAAAGTATGTGTGTGGGGGGAGGGGTTGTATGGTGAGAACTGTCCATGGTTCTGACAACAGTGTCAAAGCTCTATTGCCTTCATCCTTGTCCAGGACCCAGTCACACTGCTCAAGACAATGATGATCAACTAAATGACAGTCCTTCCCTATTCAGTT
The DNA here is from genome assembly GCA_033318265.1 of Phyllotis vaccarum. NCBI lineage: Eukaryota > Metazoa > Chordata > Mammalia > Rodentia > Cricetidae > Phyllotis > Phyllotis vaccarum. Next base: position 4,473,464 of record JARWLC010000009.1, on the reverse strand, counting down.
ATTCTCTTTGGCTGACATTCCTTTCCCCTAACTAGCTGAATCTTTCCCTGTAGATAAACTCGCAGACTCCACCCTCTTACTTCAGTCTCCACTGAACGCCTTCAGAATTTTCTTCTAGCCAAAAGGGAACCACGTTCTTTTGGGAACAATTAAAATGTTCCAGCCTTTTCATATTTAAATGAGTGAAAGAAACTCTGAGACAGTTTGATTGCTAGAGGTAAGGAGGCAGCTTTTCACAGTCTCACAATAACGGAACTTGGGGCAAGCCGTTTTTGCAACTAATTTTCCTCTAGGACTTAAATCTACTTGATTCAAAGTCATAAATATAATTTGTAGTAACTACAGTAGGTTTTTATTTTGCAAATATATAGGTATCAGCTCAAGACTTCAGAAGAGTGAGAGTGAGGAATCTCACACTATTTACATTTCTATGTGTTCTTCACTTTCAATTCAATTTCAATGACTTCTCTTTCAGTTTTTAATGAAAATCGATGTGTGGTAGGTAGTTGTGGGTAAATGTTGGCTCTTCCATGTCATAAAAAAGCACTTAGAAGTGACAGATGAAGATTAAGAGAAAATGGGGTCTAGAGCCCATAGCCCTTTGCTTTTCCAGTTCCAGGGGATCCTGCCCTCTCTTCTCCTCTACGGGGTCCAGGCACACATACAATTCATAAACATACATGTTTTTATTCATAAAATAAAAACAAATCCTTTAAAAATGCTGTATTAGCACTTAGTCAGATTTTAACATTTTAAGACGCAAAATGACTTTGCAGGTCTAAATTAAAAGCCACCTGTAACTTCCAATTCTTTCAAAATAAGGGTGTCAGCTGATTTCCAAACAAACGAAGGAAAAACTACATAGATAATGAAAAAGAAAATCTCGGTCCATGAAATAATCTCCAGTTTTGAGCCATTCTGTAGACCCAGAACCTCTTAAGTGAAGGGACAGTCATGTTGCCCTAAGCAAGGAACTTTATATAATACTAAGTTTTAATGTTAGTCATTCTCCAGTTCTTTCTCAGAGGGATCTATGGTCTTTTAGAAAGATAACTGTATATTGAGGGAAATGAAACAAATGCATTTTCCAAGTCTATTGGATACTGGTTCTGAATTGATGCCAATTACTGGACACCCCAAGAAACACTGTGGCCCTCCATTTAAAATAGTTAAGGTGATTAGAGAGGTTTTTGTCTGAAGCTTGACTCTCATTAGGTCCAGTGGGTCCCTGAATTCATCCTGCACTTATTTCCTGGGTCTCAGAATGTATATTTGGGATAGATATACTTAAATGTTGGCAGAATTCCCACATTAGTTTCCTGACCTGTGTGTGGGGTGAGGATTATTACGAAAAGGCTAAAGGGAAGCCTTTAGAATTGCCTCTGCCAGAGAAAATAGTAAATTTCAGAAACTAGTGCTATTATCAAGGACTTGAAAGATTCAGGGGTGGTGGTTCCTACCACATCTCCTTTTAACTCTCCTATCTAGCCAGTGCAGAAGACAGATCATGGAGAAAAATGGTTAACTAATAAAAACTCAAGCAGTGACTGCAGTTACATCTGCTGGACCAGATGTGGTATTCTTACTTGAGCAGGTTAGCATATTTCCTGCTTCATGGTGTGTAGCTATCGATCTAGTTGATGCCTTTTTCTTGGCATCTGTCCACAGGGACCACCAGAAGCAATCTGCTTTCAATTGGCAAAGCCAGTGGTATACCTTTACAATTTTACCTCAAGGATATATTAATGTTCTAGTCTCCATCATAACTAAGTTCAAAAGGATCCTGATCATTTGTCTCTTTCAGAAAAATATCACATCGGTCCACTATATTGATGACATTATGCTGATTGGATAAAGTAAACAGGACGTAGCAGACACTTTCAACTTGTTGGTAACACATGTGTGATAGAGGATGGGAAATAAATCCAACCAAAATGTATATACTTTTTACCTCAGTGAAATTCTTAGGAGTCCAGTGGTGTGAGTCATTCAGAGATATTCCTTCTAAGGTGAAGGATAGTTTATTGTACCTGGCCCCTCCTATGACCAAGACAGAAGTGCATCTAGTGGGCCTATTTGGATTATGCAGACAGCAGATTCCTCACTTGGGTCTGTTAATCTGGTTCAAATACAAAGTGACTGAGAAAGCTGCGAGCTTTGCGTGGGGCCTGGAATAGGATGTCTTCAACAGGTCCAGCCTGGTATGCAAGCTGCTATACCACTTGGACCACATGATCCAGGAGATGCTATGGTATTTGAGATTTCAGTGGAAGACAGAGATGTTGTTTGGAGCCTTTTGTAGGCCCCTATAGGTAAATCACAGAAGAGTCTTTCTGGATTTTGGAACAAGACTTTACCATCTTCTGCAGACAACCATTCTCCATTTGAGATATAGCTCTTGGCCTGCTATTGGGCCTTAGTGGAACCTGAACATTTGACAATGTCCCACAAAGTTACCATGTGACCTGAGATGTTCATCATGAGTTGAATGTCTCTTGACCCACCAAGCAATAAAGTAGAACATGTACAGCAGCAATCTATTATTAAATGGAAGTAGTGTACACATGATTGGACCCAACCAGGTCCTTAAGACAAAAACAAATTACATACAGAAGGTACCTAAATGTTTATTATTTCTATCCCTGTTACAATGTCATCTATTGCCAAACATGTACCTATAGCCTGAGATGTGGTCTATAATTGGTCGGTTGAGAAAGAGAAGAGGTGAGCACAGTTTGCTGATGGTATTGCATATTATAAAAGCACCACCCAGAAGTGGACAGCTGCAGCATTACAACCCCTTTCTGGGACAACTGTAGAAGACACTGGCAAAGGGAAGTCTTCACAGTGGGCAGTAGTTTAGAGAATGCACATTGTCATGGACTTTGGGAGAAGGAATTGCCAGATGTTTAATTGTTCACTGATTCATACACTATAGTCAATGGATTGGCTGGATAGTCAGGGACTTGGGAAGAACACAATTGGAAAATTGATGAGAAAGATATCTGGGGTAAAGTATGCAAAAAGATATCTGTAAATGGGCAAAGGATATGAAGATGCTTTTGTCTCATGTAAGTGATTATCAAAATGTGAGTTCATCAGAGGAGGAGCTTAATCAAGTTTTAGGATGACAACCTCTTTTCACAGCCATCCCAGTCATTGCCAGATGGTCCTATGAACAAAGTGGCCATAGTGGCAGAGATGACAGTTATACATGGGTTCTTCAGAAGGTAGTATGCTACTTGGATTGTATGGTATGGTTTCTCCCATAGTCAGGATCCAGATTCAGAAATCAGGGGGTGAAAAAAGGAATAATTCTGCTCACCATCACTCCAGTGAACCGTTATGAAAATGTTTGCTTCCTGTTCACGCAACCTTAAATTCTGCTGACCTAGATACCTTGGTGCCAGAGTGTGAAATGCTCCTGTTAGGAGACAGAACAACTCGAAGCTCAGCTCTGGCTACTGGGGGCTTCTGATGCCCTTGGGACAGCGGCTAAAAGAGATAACAGTGTTAGAAGGGGCGACTGAGCCACATTAGCAGGGGCATTTCATTGTTTATCCACAAGAGCACTAGGAAGGATTATGTCTGCAGTGCAGAGGATCCTTTAGGGCATCTTTTGGTGCTATCAAGCCCTGGGATGAAAATAAATGGGAAGCTGAAACAGCCTAATCCAGGCAGGCTGACAAAGGGCACAGACCCTTTAGGAATGCAGGTATAGATCACCCCTCCAGGGAAGAAAATAAGACTTGCTCGGGTGCTTGCTGAAAATGGAGAAAATACGGACTAGGAAAGTAATTGTAAAGATCAACTAAGACCACATGACAAGTTGTAGAAATAATGATTGTAATTGACATGTTTCTGTCATATTTGGTTATGAATGTGTTTGTACAGATATTTGTATTGCCTTTCCTCAATTTCTTTCTTATGTAATGTAGCATTAATTAAGAGAATAACAGTGTTTATCACATGTAAGTTTTGGGATATTAAATAAATGTCCCTCAAGAAATATTATCACCTTTTCTAAAGCATAAACTGTATTTGTGGTTGTCTATGGGATAGTTATATCATGTTAGGCATAATTGTGACCTGGTTATTATTTTTATTTAGAGATTAATCATGAATTGATGTAATGTGATTGTGTATGGAGTTGATAAAAGTGGATTGTGATGACTATTCTCGCTTTCAACCTAACTACATCTGGAATTAACTAGAACCCAAGTGGCTGCATAAACTTGTGAGGTGTGAGGAACCATGGAGTTGGTCTGGTCTAGCTTTCCTGAGAGATATGCATCATAGGTTCTTCACGTTAGAGTCCATGGCTCCTGGGGCACCTCATGTAGAAATATTTTGTAAAAACCATAAATCAGATCTTGAAAAATGTATGCATTCTATATAATTGGATTCTAATTAGACTCATATTATAATTAGCTTTAAAATTCTCTATAGAAGTTGGATACTCTGTAAATCTTTTTCTAAACCATCATTTGTCTGTTTATGTTCTTTATGTGATATTTTTTATAGCTATGGAGTACTTGTATTCCTTAGAAAGGAATCCTTAGTTAACTTCCCAAATAGGTGCTTGTTTTAAGTTTTTGAATTCATTTAATTTTTTTGTACAATAAGAGTCCAATTTTATTTTCTTCCTGACAAATTTCTAGTTCTGCCTCCAATATTTACTGTGTCTTGTGACTAAATTGAAATACTAACAATTGTTACATGGTGAATTTCAATGGAACTGAAATATTAACACAACTTGGTAACTTTGCATCTATTTGGGGATGATTTATGCATTTTAGAAACAAGTATTATTTCTAATGTATTCTCAAATACACAACATATATAAATATAAGCTATTTTTATTTTTGTAATAAATAATTTACTTTAAGTCAAGTTTCTGAAATTCTGATATTTGTATGAAATTGTCTCTGGGTAACTCTCTCTCTCACACACACATACACACACACACAGAGCCTATATAACTTGTCATCTCTGTGAATACTTTCCTACTTTAACTCTGCGATCAATATGGATCGATTTTTCAGACAGCAGCCCCTAGACAGAGCATGATGAGGCTGGCAGTGCCCTTCTTTTAGGGCTTTGACATTCATGTCCGTGTCTTCTCGTCTCCCCTTGCTCATGGCCACAGTATCTTCTCCCTTGTTGATGCTTGTAGAATTCCTGGGGCATCTAGTTTACGAACCCATGAATCACAGGACCAAGGGACAGATCCCAGTAATAGCATGAAAAGTGTTCTGTCGTGTAATTTTTGGGTGTTGAAAGAACTCAGATGCCCTGCAGGAGTCAGTAACTACTTACAAAGAAAATAGCATATTTCCTGCCTTTCCACTTTAGCTGAGAACCTGACAGCAAGTCCATCATATCGCCCCATTCTGCAATACAGAGACAGGGAAGGACATTTTATTCTCATATTTTCCATCTGGACATAAACTGCTTTCAGTATCTAAGGTTTTCATTGAAATTTACCAGGTCTTAAGCTGATGTCCCTGGGCTCCTGGGCATTCCATGAAAGTCAGCTAATGATCTGTGCCTGAAGTCCTGCAGCATCCTAGGAAGCAGTTTGATTTGGCCTCTTCTACGACTGAGCTTAAACAGATATGTTTCAAAGCCCAAAGTAAGGAATTTTCAAAACAAGCCTTTGCAACCGCACACTAACTTAGGTGCTTCATTCTTCCTTTGTGCATTAGAGAAACATCAGAATTGCTGAGAGGTGCTGTTCATCTGCCGTGTTCACAGCACCAGACCTTTACAGCTGACGTTAGTCTTTTGTTCCCCAAATTCTCAGAGAACATGGTACACATGATGATGGTGGTGATATTATATATTTATTATAATTATTTTATTATGTGTCTGCATGAGTGTATGGTACATGCATGTCAATACTGACAGATTCCAGAAAGGGCCACTTGATCCTCTTGAGGTAGAATTACTGGAGCTTGTGAG